>JAWNZC010000440.1:1235000-1835000 GCA_035771165.1 Paragorgia papillata
AAGTATTAAATCGATACTCTTACTTCTGATTCGGTTTTCTCAGCAAATATCAGCTCCCTTGGTATAATATGCACATGGGTTGAAATTAAGAAAATTTTCTTGTTGCCCATTGGGCAGCTAGAACTGTGATTTTAGGTTGCCCACAAAAGATTTAAGTTGCCCACTATATTAAAGGCCGAGTCAAAATGTTGAACATTTCACGAGTCGAACACTTGTATAACTGTGTACGAGTCAAGAGTGTGAATATAATTCTTTTATGAGTTCCACCCTACAATCTCGGACAAAAATATTGGGACACTTAAGCCTTTCCCCCTCTCCCCCTATTCAATGTTGTTCACTAGTGTCTATTAGTGTGTATTTTTGTTGGGTTTTTTTATTCCAGTTGCTAAACACGCGAAATATTTCAACATTGAATAGGGGCATGGGGGTTGAAGACGAAAACTCTCAAGTGTCCCAACGATTAATGACTGAGGTTGTATAAGTGGGATATAAATAATTTGACGTCACTGACTGTCTGCGTAGTGAAGGATTTACCGACGGTTAACCCTTTCTTTCACCGATAATTCCACATTACCAGTGGTCCGTACAATGAAGATTAGTGTATATTAAAGTTAATGTTAAGTAGAACTTATTTGCTATATTCAGGTCTATTTTATTGCTAAAACAAAGGTTTGACACAAGATTTTAAAGGTTAATCGTCATTGTTAAATGTAAGAGTATTTAATAGTTAACTATTATCTTGAGAGAGACGATTAACCAATATGTGTAGTGATTAAAAAGTACTATTATGCGCATGGCTTTCCTATACTTTACTAATTGCAACTATTGGGTTCAAAGTTTTATCGTAATTAAAGAATGAGTCTCAGGGTCATGCATTGCGCGCTTGATCGGCCATTTTCGGGTGCCCCGAAAATGGCGACGTTCGTATATCCTGAGTTATAGTCTTGTATCAGTGAATATCCGAACAATCCTATGCATACATTATTCATTTTCCCACTTTCCTTGGAAGTAGGTATAGTAGAAGGATTGTTGTATACTATTTTAGCAACATTTCCTTATAATACACGATAATACTCAACGTATGTTTGTGTATTATTTCGAGCCATGTCTGCTTCGAACAGCGCATCGCCTCCAAAGCGTGGAAGGCCAAGAGATGATGTAGGAATTACACGAATTAAATTAAAGAAGGACGTATACGAGATGTGGATTGCCAGAAAAGATTCTCTTGGATTTTCTACAAAGACCCATAGTGTAATCCTGAAGAAGGACGCCAATCACTGCAATCTCCCGGCGATGGTACCAGTAAGTAGAATATCTTGTTATTATAATATAATTTAATATAATAATGCATTTCTTTTTGTTCTCAAATATTCTGTTATTATTTATTAAATATTCAGTTATTGTTCTATTTCAGATCAGCGATTGCCGTGTCCTGATATAATTCATTCAACGCCATTTGAAAAAAGCAGTCCTCGCAGTAGACCATTCCCAAATGCCTTTATATCACCGATTTCTAACCAGTCTGGCAATGACATGTAAGTAAAATATTCGACTGTAATAGATACATAGATTATTCTTTTACAACAATATAGATTATTCTTTCACTATATACATTATTCTTTATACTTATTCTTTATAATTATATTATATAATTCTTTATTCTTTATATAATTTTTCTTTATATAATTTTTCTTTTATATAATTTTTCTTTATATAGTTATTCTTTATATAATTGTTTATACATTATTCTTCATAGTTATATTCTTTATACATACATACATATAATTATATAATGTATAAACCTTCTCTTCACTGCAGAGCCATGGATGTTCATGTTGCCTCTACATCTGTTCATCAACAGTTGGACATTAGCAGAATAGAGAGCCTTTCCATGTCTATGAACCCAGAATTTGGAATGTACTCTGACGATCCATCATCTGAGAGTGATACCACAAGTTATGATGAAAGGTAATTTAGATTTTTATGCCTATGGCTATTCCACATTTCCAGCAATATTCGTTGTTTATTTGATCAATTGATTTTACAATAAGACTAAATATGTAATTATTTAGACAATCTGAATGGTTGATTCTCATGAAATTTCTGTTTACCACTTCTTGTCAATTAATAGTTATTCAAGTGAACGTGGATCTGAAGAAGACCCAAGCAGCCACTATACGACACAGTTCAAACCACGGGTCACAGCTAAGATGTTAGGTGTTGATTTTATGGAGGCAGGAAAGGGAGGAAAACCGGAGAACCTGGTAAAAAAACCTCGAAGCACAGGAGAGATCAACTACAACTCTACTCACATGAGTTCCAAGCCCTACAACGGGATCATTCCCAAGCGGTCACCCATCCAAGTACTAACCCTGTCTAACCAGGCTTAACTTTTGAGTTTTGGTGAGAGGCAGCACACTAACAGCACACACCACCCATGCTCCCTATATCTAAGAGTATTTCTGACGATGTGTCAAGCATTTGTACATACTCTACTGTATATCTAAGAGTATTTCCGACAATGTGTCAAGCATTTCAGTTAGTATTTTGTAACAAGCAAAAGTATTTATTTTTAAAGTGTATATACCGGTATGTAGTTTAGTTAAATTTCTAAATAAATATTATGGTACGCTGTTAGTAAAGATTTTCAGTAGAGATGAGCCGATTAATCGGAAACTAATCGGCAAAGCCGATTAATCGGCCAATTTAAAATAATCGGTAATCGGCCGATTATTTTGAGTAATCGGCAAAATAATCGGCATTTCAACTTCTTCACACATGGTGCAAATACATGCCAAGTGAGTCATAACGAACCGATGGCGAGAGCGTTAGAGATTGTTGATGATGCAAATACTTATACGCGGCCGCCTTACAAAATCTTCGCTTATTTTTGTTGGCTATAAAAAAAGAAGAAGAACCTGAACAAACCGGCTTTTTATTTATATAAAAAAAATGTTCGAAAATATAATTTTTTTTGTCACTATCAAAGTGAAAAGGTTGTGAACAGCCAAAATTTTGAAGAACAAATACTGACATTTCCAGCGGAGCCCTTTATCACTATCAGAGTAAAACGTTTTACTTTGATGAAGGGCTCCGCTCGAAACGTCAGTATTTCATTCCTCAAAATTTTGGCAGTTCACAACTTTTTCACTACACTGCCTACGCAGCACTTTTTGTCACTTGTCAGATATCCGCAACAAGAGTTGCGGTGCCGCAGTATTAAAGGAGAAGGTGAGACATCTTAAAAGTTTAAAACCAAGACAAAAAAATCGTCAATAGCGTGAATGTTTTCCAAAATAAAGCGATCATCGTACAATGCGCGACGAGTTGAGTGTTGCCTTAGAGCAAAGATTTGAAACAATCTTTGAAGACAACAACTACATTTTGGCCACAACGGTGGATCCTAGGTTCAAGACGAAGTTTGGAAGAAGTGATGGTCGTACTGCGCTGGTAGATGAAGTTTGTCGTCTCACAGGATCTTCGATTGAGGAAGTAAGTCAAGTAACGAATGATAACATCTCCACCCAAGAAAAGAGTCGCAGCGCTGGACCTCATAAGGACCTATGGTCCTGCTTTGATGAGATTATTGGGTCGAACGACAGCACTTTGAATGGCAGTCGCGATGTGGAAGAAAAGATCAACGCTTTTCTCGCCCTTCCGCTACAGCCATTGCAAGCATGCCCTTATGCTTGGTGGCAGGCAAAGAAACTTGCTTACCCTAACGTGTTTAAAGTTGTGCTGAAGTACCTGAGCCCTCCCAGTTCAAGTGTCTATTCTGAACGTGTCTTCAGCGAGGCAGGGAACATTTCTACGGAGAAAAGAAGCAGGCTAGCACCGCATAAAGCTGATAACATTTTGTTTCTGCATCCTAATTTGCAGAAGTTGAACTTTGAGTATTGATGAATAATTTTAATGATTTTGTATTGTGTGTGTGCAGAACTCAGAATTGTGTCAAACGTATTTACTATAATAAATTAATATTCCAACACAACAAAACAAATTAACATTCACAATTCTCTTGTTTTTTTCTCGTAATTCTTCTGTGATAATTGCTTAGCATATACTGGGATTGCTATTTATATTTTATAAGCAAAAAGCGAAATTAATTCTCAAGGTATTTTCTGTGAAATTTGAAAACAAGAATTACAAAACGGACAGAGATGAATAGTGAATACTGCGCTATTGCTTAATTTGTAAACAAACAAAACGCGCAATAAATGTTTAGTATGCAACACGATCCATTTTCTTTTCACTCTTCTAGCAAAACCTTGATTTCTGTTATATTTCCAAAATATTGTTTTTCCCTAGCAAGCTCAATAAACATTGCGAAACTGCGCGGGGATTGGTAACCAACAACTTACCGATAATCGGTATATGCCGATTAATCGGCCGATTAGTTTAAATAATCGGCCACCGATTAATCGGCTTCAGTAATCGGCAATTTTCGTGATCGGCTCATCTCTAATTTTCAGGTTTTGTTATGCAAGATATTGTTACTTAGAAAAACACTAAGCTCAAGTTGTAGTGAATGTGCATTCTGACTCGTCTAAAGTATAAATATTTTAAATAACCTTGCTTGGGCAAAGATTCAGAATGTTGTGGACTTGAGTTCCACCCAGAGTTCAGAATTTTTCCTGAATACTATAAACAAAACTTGCACAGCAAAACCCAAAATCTTTATAAATAATTAGTGCACAATACTTTGGTGTATGGTAGTTATTCAAATATAAACCAAAAGTGAAAGGTTTAATTGGGGTGATGTGACTTTACATCACACTTTTGTTCTCGCCACCAAGCCATGCCTTTGTCCTACATGTTCTTCTAATGCCAAGCCAAGGTTTGATGGAGATAGTGAAGATATTATGTAAACCTGCATAAGCCTCATTAGATATATATGCTAACAGTACTGATAGTTTTAAATATAAATTTTCAATCTGTTCATGTGGATATAATATACAGTACTGTTCACTTGCATAGACTTGAGACAAAATGTCAGGCTCTCCTGAATCCCATATACACACCATCATCTGCAGGGTATGTGTGTCTTATTGCCAAAACAACACAAGATGGACACACCTTTCGGTTCCCCCTTCCCAACTTTTTGTATCGCGAGAGAATGTACTGACGATACGCAGCCTTTCTAAAGCTGTTTGTGGAATAGTCTGGTTCCTCAGCCCTAATGTCACACCTTCCTCGGATAGCCATGACCAATACATCCCTGTCTGTACAGGTGTTTTGGAATATCACAAATGATGTGACACATCTGATTTTTTTACAGCACTTGTCTTCCTCTTCAGTTGCCATAGGCTGGCATACTCCACATGTACACCATGGTGGCCCTGCATCAGGGATTACAGGAGGGCCTCCACCAAATTCCACTATATTCTTGGCATAATCAAGACTACCCTTCCCATTCGTCAAAAGTTCCAGCAGTACCTTGTCCTTTTGGTCAAGTGTCAGAGTTCCAATAAATTCCTGAACAAATATTAAATTTTTTGTAAACCCAAATGGCATATGACTTACTCATTTTTATATGGTAGAATTGAGTCAGGTTTTGGGGCAGTGTTGGGACTATCAGGCTTTCTTGTAAGATTCTTCGTATATGTAATTTGTGTACTTTCTTCGTAAACGCAACTAGTCCATGCTTAGATCACTGAAAGAAGTCGAGTTCAGTAAATGTCAACTACATTGCTAAAAACCTGAGAATAAACTGTATTATAAACGGTGTAAAACCAGCATTTAAAGTGTTCAAATATTCACAAGGGTGCGTTTATTCACAATATTTATACGAAAAATCCCCGACTGAACATTTGGAAGGATACAAAACGATTACTTTCGTCAATATTTAATGTGGCGATTTGCAAGCTTGGGGTCGTAAATAAATTGCTCTGCCATCTAGATAGCGATCAAAATGTTATAGGTTCGATTCCTTTGATTATATGAACTTGATCAACGTCCACTACTCGAGGATTTACTGTCGCCGTGAAGACATATATTTATAAAAGTAAACTTACCGTAATCTGTTGTTTTGCTTCGTCGACAGCGATCTGATGGCGTTCAAAAGCATTTCTGCCAGCATTTGCGTCAGCTACTACTGTTCCCGGTTGAAGTGGCTTATTTTTACAAGCAGCTTTTTTAGTTCCACATGAACACCTTTCTGTGCATTTCAGCTCTTCATCCCGGCATGGACAACCTCGTTTCTTTCTCCCGCTGCGTTTGCTGCATGTATTTTTGCAACTACAAAACTGAAATGAAGGAGAATTTGTTGTAGAAATACAGGTACTATAATTAACTATTTATTAATGAAACAACGAGGGAAAGTAGAGGTAAACTCACTTGTGTTCGACCGTCTTCGGCTGCTAAAGGCACTCCAACAGCAGCTGCTGCTTGCGCAGTTGGCAATCTATAAGCTGGTGAACCGTACGCATTTAATTCGTCCTCTAAATCGTACTGCGACACATTCAACTCTGGGTCCGACTCTGATTCAGACATTATGAAAAAATATTATAAAACCTGTTCGGAAGAAGCTGTCGCTGTGGGTTTTCAACAAGGCAACGCACAAAATGCAAAGTGAAGGTCCAATGGTAGGTTCCCGTATGTAAACATAAACACAAGCGCGCAATGCATGACCCTGAGACTCATTCTTTAAGAAAGACGCCAAGAAATGAAAGAAATCACGTCGAAATTGCAGTCCGAAAAGGTTATTCGTGAGGGTTAATCGTTTAATTTGTCTGCACCGGAAGTTTCTTTATCACGGTCACTTTAACAAGTGCAAAACACTAGAACTACCCTAAGCGGTTTTAACGAATTGTTTGAAGAATGTAATTGATAACATCTGCAAATTGTCGATAGGTATTGTATTTTGGATCCTGATAGTGAGTTTTGGTATGATTTTGACCCGTATGTATACAATACAATCTCGGACAAAAATATTGGGACACTTAAGCCTTTCCCCCTCTCCCCCTATTCAATGTTGTTCACTAGTGTCTATTAGTGTGTGTTTTTGTTGGGTTTTTTTATTCCAGTTGCTAAACACGCGAAATATTTCAACATTGAATAGGGGCATGGGGGTTGAAGACGAAAACTCTCAAGTGTCCCAACGATTAATGAATGAGGTCAGCTGGTTTTAGATATTTGTTAGTTACTCTTGCACTTCAGTCAAAAGACTCAAAACAATCACACACAGATTCACAGCTTTCACTCTTTTCTCTGCCCATGTGGAGAACGCTAGGTCTAGTAACAATTTGCCCAATCCCTGTACACAATAATCCATTAAAGTAATATACCTCCCTCGGACTTCACCAAAAAACCCATCAAAATATGGATAGCTGATCATGAACGTTTGCCGTACTTTCGCTCGCGCTTTCGGTAGTGTATTAACCTTTTGGAGTATTCGATTTGTATTTTTGTTCTTCATATACTTCCCGTTGTAGCACTGGCAAAGTTGTTGAGCATCGAAATAAACATTAACAAAGCTGTTTTCTTTCTTTATCAAAGGGATCTCTCCATGAAACTACGTGGTTGTTTATTGATAATATACACAAGGCAGCATGCCACCCTGTGTTACAATCCATGGTGTACATGTTTGTGAAGCAAGCGCAAATGGTAAGAAACCGTTATTACTTGGGCTATAGCCGAGTCTATTTCCACAGGCGGCCCAAGCTCACTTTGCGGCAATTTAGAACATACGAGATCAGATACTTTGTGTAAGACCTATTATAGTAGACTGTTAACGGTATTTATTCGATTTGTCAAAGTTGTATACGTTGGTGAAATCGTGCAGCGAATTAACAACACCAGTGAGTTAATTACAATAATTAGTCGGTAAACATCTCCTGGCGAAAAATATTCCTAAAGAGAAGTGAAAGCTAGAAACAGTCCGCTTACGTGAGGAGAATAAAACTAAAACTAAGTGACGTTCTTGGTAAGAGCGGCGTCAGCCAGTTTAGTTAATATAACGCCGGTAAACACTACAATAATCAGTGCAATTACGGGTCACGGCGCTCGAAGAAATAAACAATAAATAGCTATTTACTAGCGAAAAAATTCCTAAAGACAGTCTGCTTACGCGACGACAAAACAACTATAAAGACTTAAAGTGACGTTGTTGGTCTAGCCATTTGTTAGTTAAATACGCGTGGTAAGACTGGTGCCAGATAATAATAATAATTTTAGTAAGTAGTTTTGCGACGTGCTGCTACTACTACTTTGAGTACTTTCTTGCAAGTGTGAGTGAAAAGCAATTGTTTCGATAATCCTCAATACCCCGATATTGCGGAAGACATAAGTCTACAGCCGTTTCATTTCGATCTGTGCTGCCGTCTTCGAGATTTGATAAGCGACGAAATAAAACTTAAGTGACGTGTCTATAGCCGTTTCTTAGTTACGCGTTGTAACTCAATAAGCGGCCAACAAGTTAATAAGTGACTTGGCCGCTACAACTACTTTCTTGCAAGTTGAAGTGAAATGCAAGCGTTTTGATAATCCTAAGTACCCCAATATTGCGGAGAAGGTGAGCCTACAGTCTGTCGAAAAGGTTTCATTTCGATCTGTGCCGCTGTCTTCGAGATTTAATAGGCGACGAAAATAAAACTAAGTGACGTGTCTATAGCCGTTTCCTAGTTACGCGTTGTAACTCAATAGCGGCGCCAGCAAGTTAATTAATAAGTGTCTTGGCCGCTACAACTACTTCCTTGCAAGTTTAAGTGAAACGCAGGCGTTTTGATAATCCTAAATACCCCAATATTGTTACGAAGGTGAGCCTACAGTCTGTCGAAAAGGGTTCATCTCGATATGTGCCGCCGTCTTCGAGATTTATTTTTGATAATGGTAACGGAACCACGGAAAAAATTTAACAGGATGAGGGTTTTTCTGGTCAAAAATGATTTTTCCACGAATGTAAAAATTATAAAATTTGCACTGTATTTCCTCGAAATTGCACTGCTCTCAACCAATCGGAATTGAGGAATTTTTTCATGTACTGTATATTATTACACGCACAATTGTCGCCACTATATATATATATATATATATATATATATATATATATATATATATATATATATATATATATAATAGATAAAGCATGAGCAGCCGATCTGTATGGGGATTTACAAGGCGAGCCGAAGTAAATCCCCATACAGATCGGACGCGAATGCTTTATCGTACTTGTGAAATGAAACAATGGAATGAAGCTAATTATATTCATAACTTTTGATCGCGTCCGATCTGTATGGGGATTTACTTCGGCTCGCCTGCGGCTCGCCTTGTAAATCCCCATACAGATCGGCTGCTCATGCTTTATCTATTACATATATATATATACAGGGTGTCCCAAACAAAATGCCCCCCATTCGTTTTTGTACCTCAACTTCTTTAATTATGGTACAAGAAGTAAATTTTTATATCACGCCAAAAGCCCATCACTCCTTCTTTGTTGTCTGAAATTTTCAGAGCTAAATAGTTATCTACTCGCATCCTGGAGTCATTTAAAGAGGCAACATCAAAATTTGAACTTGTCCAAATTATGCAAATTATCTATGCTACCTACAGATTTGGTAAAATACAGGGTGTCCCAAACGAATGTCGCCCATCCCGTTTTTGACCACAGCTTTGTTTGAGTGCGGAATACAAGTTTGAATACATATGCATGTGAAAACTGACCACGGGGGAATAAAGTTTGATTCCAAATGAAGCAATGCGGCATCAAATCATGTGGGGTTCCTTGGGGTAATAACAATGCTCATGAGAGTTCCATGCACATGTTTGCCAACAAATATTACCGCTTTTCAGTGTATATATACTCGAAATTTGGGCTGAGACGTGCCATAATGAATATCATTCAGCGCAGTGCCGCAGCTTGTATACTATAGTATAAACTCAGGTAAGGTTAAACTTATTTTATTCCCGAGATTTAGTGTCATTTCTTTGACTGCATGTGCTAGATGCGGCTTCTTTTTGGTGCTTGGTAGCTAATATAGCCAATAGCTTCGCATAGACTTCAATTTCAAGATAAATTGTAACTAAAAATCTACAGTTTAAAACCACAGTTGTTGTTCGAATATTCTCAGGATGTCGCCGCTTCATAGCGACGTAGTGTACAATATAATTCAGTTTGTAACTGAGAAAATTATATTTGACTAGTCTTTTGTAGTTACAACCTACAGGTAACCTAATTGGCACCTAGGCTTGCTGAAGGTGTAATAGTCTGGTATTGGGCAACAGTAGAAATGGGGTTATTAATCGTTGATTTGTTGCTGTCTAGGTTTGCTGATGGAGCTTCCTTTGAAAAGTACATGTACAATTGTCTGGAATTAGACAGAGTAACATTACTATGAATACAGTATTAATAAAATAAAGTAATATAATAGCCAGTGCTGTGAGTAACTTCGTTACAAGTAACTAGTTACAGTAACTAGTTACATTTTTAAGTAACTGTAACTGAAACTAGTTACTTTTTCTGAAGAAGTAACTGTAACTATAACTAGTTACTTTTTGAAGAAGTAACTATAAAGTTCTAGTTACTTTTGTAAAGAACTGTAACTAGTTACAATATTTGGTTCAAAAATGTGACTAGTATAGTTACTGATATTCAGTTGAGGATGTCATTCTTTCTTGATAAAAATGGTTTTGATATAATAAAGGTACATTATGTACACATTTGACTATTTCTGCCTTAAGTGACAACTGTATTTGGGCATTTAGCTGTAAAAACATAATTTTGGTACTGGCATCTAAAACCAGTAATTTCTTTGTTGATTCTAGTAACATGGAAAGTTCTAGTAACTTAGGGCGCTTTCCAATTGACAAGGTTAGACCGATCAGTCTGGCCAGAATGGACTTGCTTTTGATCAGGACCAAATTTTCCAGTCAGACCATCCTAAGTCTCAAACGAATCGTGTTCCATTTAACCGGACTGACCGGTCTAACCGTGTAAATGGAAAGCCCCCTTAGTAACTAGTTACAAATTTTCTGAAGTTACTTTGTAACTGTAACTAGTTACTGTACTTTCTTTTCATTGTAACTTGTATCGGTAACTAGTTACTTTTCTAATGATGTAACTAGTTATGTAACTTTTTTACAGCACTGATAATAGCTCAGGGGAGGAATGGGTTACAGTAAAATGCCCTGTACCTGTGTACCATGGCCACTTAACAAAGTTTTGAATAAAAGTTATTTTTAAAATCAACAAACCTGTATTTCACTGGAAATACTCAAAAAAGTGAAAACAGTGGACTTTCTCATTACTTTGCGGTGTGGATAAATAAAATAGTGTCTGCTCACTGCCTCACTCTACTGCAGTTTAACTTTGTTGGATGGTCATTGTAAAATTTTGCATGATGTTTATTAATTTTTAACTTCTGGTCTGTGGATGCTTCCATATTTCAATTCTTTTTATTTTTTACCAGCTTTTGTTTTATATAGCCATGACTTTCTAAGGGCTTATAACAATAGGTATTGCATTAAAATTGTTAATGTAGTTACTGTAGATTCTACAGTAACTACATTAACAATTTTAATGCAATACCAATTGTTATTGTGAACTACTACATAGTAGATGTCTTGGGCAATGGCATTCAGGGGACAAAAATTTGGAAAATATGGAAGTATCCACAATTTATTATTTACGAGCTAATGTATTATATACACTAGTACTGTAAATTTGTACTTGTACAGTAGTCCCTCAAATATATTGACAATTAATAATGACAAATAAATTATTCTTTACTGTTTTACTGTATATTTTACATGCACATTATTCTAGAGGATTTCATATATTATAATCCTCATGCCACAAGATCTAATTAGAGGATTTCACATATTCTAGGAAATCCTACAGGATTTCATGTATCTTGCACAGGAATGACGATCCTACAGGACTCATAACTATATTGGATTCTGGATAGGAACCCTAGGCACTGCAGGATTCTACAGGATGCCAGCAGATTTTTTTTTATCTTTGTGTAGGATCCTACAAAAATGCTGCTAGGATCCTATACAAGATCCTGTAGGATGCTGTACAAGATCCTGTAGGATATTGTATAAGATCCTGTAGCCAGTAGGATCTACAGATCCTATAGGATCCAGTATAAGATCCTGAAGGATCCTAAGTAAGATCCTATAAGTTCTTCTACAAGATCCTATAGGATCCTGTAGGATCCTACTCAGGATCCTGTATGATCTTGTAGGATCCTACTCAGGATCCTACAGGAAGATCATGTAGGATCCTATAGGATCCTACAGGATCCTGTAGGATCCTACTCAGGATCCTGATCAGGATTTCTACCAGGGTAGGTAGTGACAATGTGTTCCTGTTTGAATATGTTCCTTAATTCATATTTTGCTCGAAGTACATGTACATGCATTATTATATGTCTTGGTCAATTTTGTTTTTATTAATGTTAAAAATATTCCATAGTATCTCAAAGCTATATAATATATATATATATATATATACAGTCAAACCTCCCTTTGTGGACACCTCTCGTAAGTGGACACCTCCCATAAGTGGACACCTCCCTTTGTGGACACCTCTCGTAAGTGGACACCTCTCGTAAGTGGACACCTCCCTTTGTGGACACCTCTCGTAAGTGGACACCTCTCGTAAGTGGACACCTCCCTTTGTGGACACCTCTCGTAAGTGGACACCTCTCGTAAGTGGACACCTCCCATAAGTGGACACCTCTTGTAAGTGGACACCTCCCTTTGTGGACACCTCTCATAAGTGGACACCTCTCGTAAGTGGACACCTCCCTTTGTGGACACCTCTTGTAAGTGGACACCTCCCTTTGTGGACACCTCCCGTAAGTGGACACCTCTCGTAAGTGGACACCTCCCGTAAGTGGACACCTCCCGTAAGTGGACACCTCGTAAGTGGACACCTCTCATAAGTGGACACCTCCCGTAAGTGGACACCTCTCACAAGGCAAGGCCTCTTGTGAAGGCAAAGCCAGCGATATTTTTTCTCCCACGAAATGTAAATTTAATTGCAAACGGAAGTACCGGTACTTAAAAATCCTTCAATGTGTTGAAACAACATATTAATTACTGGGGTTCTTGCTCAACCGAAATTTTTAAATTTCATTTTCTACAGGTTGCTGATTGAATCTATCAATCAAAATTACAATGTTGTGTAGCAATATTGCAAAGTTGCACACAAGAGAACATCTGGTTTGACTATAATTTTTAAAGGTTGACTGTTAAAGGTCATATTGCATGGTGGCTGTGTGGTCCCTGGTAGTGTGTGAGAAGTAATATTTATTTGCTAAGCTTTCAGCCTGTTGACTATTAGCTGAGCCTAACAACAAGCTGTCGGCTAACATCATTATATTTATGATAATAAATAATGTTAGCCAACAGCTTGTTGTTATATTGCTCTGATGAAGACCTGAGTCAACAGGTCGAAAGCTTAGTAAATAAATATTAAGCGTGGTTTTCCACAAAACTTTTGCCATTTGCAAACCACTGTTAGGCTTGCGATTATTTTCACATTTGTTTACATTTGAAAGTTGAAAGTTTCACCACAAGACATTGAGCATTTAAAAACAAACCAATCAACTTGCGGCATCATTTCAAAGAAACCTGTCAAAATGACACTGTTGATTGATTTGTTTTTAAATGTTCAATGTTTTCTGGTGAAACACTGAAACTCATAAACAAATGTGAAAATAATTGCAAGCCTAAAGTGGTGGCTTGCAAATGGCAGTATTTTAAAATTATTATATGTAAACAACTCTTGGTCATGAATGCGCAGTTTGCATTGTAGATCACCTGTAACACTTTGAGGCCTGGACCTCTCCCTGTGCCGAATAAAATCGTCTGTGAAGACTTCAAAGTGTTAAAACAAAATGCAAAAGTGAGTACTGAATGTCTGAGTACAGACTTGATGTGTGTGTGTCAAATGAAAAGGACAGTATTATTAAGAGTTATTTATTATTAGTTTCTGTTACAGAATTTTGCTTTCCACTTGACAAATTGAGAAACAATGGACACAGACTTGTTTCAGTGGTTTCCAATCCCAACCAAAAATAAATTCTAACCCTTATCTTACCCATAATCCTAACTTTATAAAAGCGAATATCCCCTCAAAACAATGTCTTCTACCCGAGGAAGGAACCAGGGTGGAAAGTTCGTTTTACGTGCGCCGAAGATTGACGCCAGACTCGCAAACGTGCGCCAGCGGTAGCGTTACGGAATTTTTTTTCAGACTCGTACGCCAGCGGTAGGCGGTAGCGTTACGGAATTTTTTCCCCAAAAGAATTATATACGCGCTAATAACGTAAACAAAAGCTGATTTCCACGAAAGACGTGTGCAACAATGAAGAGAGGTAGTAAATATAGAATAGTATACTAACGTATATAGTAAAGACTAAAGTACTTGTTCAAGATGCTAACTATATTAGCGATTTTTTTCAAGATGTTCAACTATATTAGCGATTTTTTGTTCAAAGAGACTGGAAAGGTTCAGTGGTTCACAGTTTAACAGCAATTACAAATTTACAATAGGAATGGTAATGCAACGTGCTCTGTGCGTTGGCGTTTAAGTACTTTTCCTTCCTTTGTATACTTGGCACGATCGCCTAAGATTGGCAATGCGTGCTTAGGTAGTGATGCACCTTTGTCACCATTAAGGTATATCTTCGCGATTTCCTTACACGCACGTGTTTCTTTCAGTATTGGTGGCATGCACCAGTCAAGTTTCGTTCTAAACATAGAAAATATACACAATTACTACCAAACTGTTGTCTGTGGACAATGGCAACAATCAAATATGGTTTTGGTGTATTTATATTGCTCGAACGTTAGTAGTGGTATTGTGTATGTTCTGGCGCATTTTTTAAATCGCCCCACATTGCACCCCCACCCCCACCCCCACACCTCTCACTTCGTTCGCCTCGTCTTCGCCTCGGACCCGCCTGCCATAATTTGGATTGAAGACTTTTCCAGGTCCTTGAACTTGCCTGCAATAAAATTTCATATCATATTAGGATATGAGATATAGGATTTCCGAAGGTTTCCGAAGGTTTCCGATTTACTGCGTTTGCCGATGACCGTATGCTAACGTGGTGATTCCGTTATTGCAGATGATTCTTTTAAATAAAAAATGAACATACATTATGGTTATGAAGCATATCAATGTAAACAAAAACAAAAACCGCTGTACAAAACTGTTTTTGACGTTAACATGTTAAAAGCTGTGAAAACCGGACAAGCCGATAAAGGTGTTAGAGTTGGCAGAGTACAAGACAATGAATATTCTCTTTTTCAAAGTGAGTACAACAGAGGACCAATACCCGGACCAGATTTTATTCAAAATACCAGAAAGTGTTTTATGATATTTAAATGTCCGGAAATGGTTACCATTAATGTTTCAGTTTTTATCGTGGTGCGTGTTATTGCAAACATTAGCAATTCTGGAAAATGGGCATACATTATTGGTAACGATAATGGTGATTACGATAAATTCATTGGTTACAAAACAGCATCAACAAACCAACTTTCGTATGGAGGCGGTTTTCCTACAAAGGAGTACAACTGTACAGTTCAAAGTGATGTTAGCATTTTTGATAAACATATAATTTCTTGTCATTGGCTATTAAGCGGAAGTTGTGTATACATTAATGGAGTAAAGTCAGCGGATTCAGATTTTTATGCAAATCCAAAAACCATTGGTGAAACATGTTGCACAATATTTGTGAACGATAGGTTTACAGGAACCACAGGACCGTTATCAAAACCGTTTAAAGGAGAGATTTACGATATTAAGGTAATTAGTGGGTTTTTAGAAACAGATGATATAGTTAGTATAAACAAAAAAATAATGGAACAACATAAAATTTAAGGGGACACATTTAAGGGGACACATAAGTGCAGCAAAAAAAAGATAACCCAAATACATATAATAAAGGAGTAGGTAATGGAAGAGAGAAAAAAAAAAGAAAGATTAAAAAAGGCTAAAAAAGCAACCCAACCCGAAAAACCAAAACTAACTTTAGAAGAAACCAGAGAAAAAGAAAGATTAAAAAAGGCTAAACAAAGATTAGCTAAAAAAGCAACCCAACCCGAAAAACCAAAACTAACTTTAGAAGAAACCAGAGAAAAAGAAAGATTAAAAAAGGCTAAACAAAGATTAGCTAAAAAAGCGTCCGAAGAATCAAAAGAAAACCGGTGTCCTTTTGTTTTAACAAGAGGAAAGCGTACCGGAGAACCATGTGAAAGAAGATGTCAGGACGTGTTTTGCGGTTACCATAAAACACCACAAACGCCACACCGGTTGTGTCCAGCCGAGCTGGGGATAAGCAAAATGGACTACAGAACCCTTAGCAGGGCAAGGGTGGTGCGTAAAGGTAGATGCAAAGGAAAATGCACAAGCAAATGCAGCGGTAAATGCAAAGTTATAGCAGCTCGCAAGGAAAGACCAATACCTAAAAAAGAAGGTGAGGTATGTATGAGAAGGTGTTATGCAGGTGATCAACAATGTACAAGACGCAAACCTAAAACGATATTTGGCTTTTTTTCCAAACCTGTTGTTTACCCCATTAGCTTCAAAAAAGAATACGATAACCAAAAACCTCCAAATACCACAGAAGACCAAAACAATAACATACTTAAACTTAAAGAACAATGGGATGACCTAAAAGACAGAAAAAACACCAGTAAAAGAGCTTTAATTTTAGCTAAAAAATACTACCAAGACTACCAAGCTTTCCCATTAAGGTACATTTTTACCAAATATAACAAATCTGATGGAATGGAGGTAAACTTAGTACCTATTTTACGTCAGGTACCAACGTTTCTTTCAGAAAAAAAATACAAAAAACATTTAGAAGAACAACAGAAAAAAGTAGATGAAGAGAAAAAGGAAAAATTAAAATCTTTACGAAGAAAAAAACTTATTACCCTAGATGAATTTAATGAAAAGGTAGAAGAAATTAAACAAAACCGGATTGACGAAAAGCGAAAAATTATAGACGAACAAAAAGCAGCAGAACAAAAAATCAAGAAAGAAAAAGAAAAAGCAGAATTAAAGGTACGTATGGAAAAAGTAAAAACCATTAACAAGTTTAAAACCGCAAAAGAAAAAATTTTAAAAAATTTTAAAACAACAGAATTTGGTTTAACCGCAACCGAAAACAGAAAACTAATTAAAATGATTAACATAAAAATTAAAGATTTACTTAGCCAGCTGTAAAGGGGATGCATTTTAAGGACGTTTTCTCTCTTTTTAAAAAAAAAAAGGACTATTTTTTCAGATAACAATGATTGACTATAGTTTGTCATAATAAAAAAATTTTTTTTCTTTATTTTATAATAAAGAAAGAATGAACGAAATTTATATTTTACAAGACCTAATGATTCAAAACAAGATGCCTATTTTTAAAAATTTTAAGAACAAACTTTTAGGAAATATTTTTATTCCTAATTATTTACTAAAAAAGATTTACGCTTTTGTTGAAGTAATGCAAAAATACCCAAACAAAAGCATTTCTTTAGCGTTAACTCCTTTGTTTAAAATGTTGTTAGACAAAGCAAAAAGACTTAGCCTTTTGGATGAAGTCATAACCGAACACATGTTTGAACTTAAAAAAGGTCAAATTTACCGCATTACACAGTAAACGTAACTTACTTTACCAAACCAAGGAAAAATTTCATAACCCCCAAAAACCAAACAAAAGATATAGTAATTAAAGTTCCACCATTTAACAAATTTAAAAACCAGTTTTTTTTATACTATCCAAAAACAAATGAACTACGACCTTTAAAAGAATTAGGTAAAAACATTTTACAACAGTACAATCTTTGTAAAGCAGATCAAAATTTTATTACACTAATTGGGATTATAACCAAAGATCGTGAATTACCTGCACTAAAACTTGGAAAAACCTCCATTAACTCACTAATTAGTTTTAAAGAAACGGATCCAACAAAAAGGTGGTCATTTGGACACCCTCTTAAAGCAAAACTTTACTACCGTACAGTTACTGAAAAATGTTCAGTATAATAAAAGAGAGAGATGAACACTTTAAACTTTTACTTATCCCAACTTTCAACAAACCGAGCCGAACCTTATTCAAAATCCTGGTATACAACCGGGAGTGTTATCTGTAATTGTACTAATGGTACTAAAGAAGGTCTTGAAATTTGGCATCAGTTTTCCCAACGCCATGAAAAATATAACAAAGAACTATGTGATAAAAAATGGAAACAGTTTAAGAAAAAAGTTATACTTTACGCTATAAGATCATTAGTGCCAATGATTTACAAAGACGGTGGAACAACCTATAATCCAAGTGAATCCCAAATAGTTTCAAACTCAGAAGTAAGAAATTTTGTTTGTGAAATTATTATTCCTAAGTTGTCAATTCGAAGAATGCGGAATAACAAAGCACTTAACAACCTTTGTTCCGCTGTTTACACCATGTCAGAAGGAAAAGACGAGCATGTTATAGAAAAAATTTGTAAAAGAATTAAAGACAGAGGACTAAGAAACATTTTTACCTCAACATGGAAACACAAAAATTTTAGGTTTATCTGTGATATTAACAGTATTATTAGCTGGTACAACAGTGATGAAAAAGAAAAACCAAACCCAAGAGCAACTAATATTAAACCTTATGTTAACAACGACCCGCTTTGGTTAGAAAGAACAACTAGATATTTAAAGTCATTTGATGACATTGGTTGTACACCGAGGTATTTTAAGGTAACTGCTGAAGAACGAAAAAAACTTAAACCTAAAGTAGCAAAAAGAAAACTTTTTAACGAATTGTGCAATGAAGGAAATTTTGAATTAGTTGACACCCTTTTAGCTAAAGGAAAACTATAAATAAAGAAAGATGTTAGTTAAAGATAACACAAACGTTGGAAAATGCGAAATTAAGTCCAAAACCTGGTTTGACATCGGTAAACTAATATTTAATCTTACAGATGGTAGTAATGAGGGATTCAACCTTTGGGTAATGTATAGCAAATATGACCGAGAAAATTATAAAAAATCTTTATGTACTGAATACTGGGTTTACCTAATGAATACTGCTTAATTTGCTAGTAAAAATTTCTAAGGTTTTTGTCTTAGAAATTAAATTAGTTTTTTTTTTTTTGCAGAATTTTACTATAATAAAAGAGATATGATTAATTACGAACACGACAACGGTTATGACTCTGACTTTGATGATTATTTAGATGAAACAGAAGAATTTGAAGCTCAAATGAATGATGAAGAATTAGATTTTTTTGACGAAAGCTGGGATGATGTTTGTGATGAAGAACTACGGTATAGAAGTGGGATTGGTTATACGGTTTTTAACTTTGTTGAAGAATCCACATTCCACTTTAGTTCAATAGGTGAAGTTTTTGAAAGATTTGGTAATCGTGCGTTATGGGACTATGAAAATGATGCATACGTAATTTTGGATGAAAGCGAAGACGAAGAAGAAGAATTAGATAGCGATTTAGAGGCTTGGTTGAACGTTCCTTTCCATCCTTTAATCCCTAACCCCGAACCCGAGGAACTAGGAGAACTTCCTGAAAACGGTGCAGTCCCCGAACTGTAATTTAACTTAATAATTTCCTATTCAAAAAGAATAGGAATTTAAAATTTACAATATGTGTAATAACATCCCACCGGTTCCACCTGCTATACCAATTGCCATGATTTGATATTTTTTCATCTCATCTGATGGTTGGTAATAGTCTTCCAATTTTGGTGGTGAAATACTTCGGGAATCACGGATTTTTTTTAATTCTGCTAATGCCTTGTTTGTTTCTTTTATATCACTTTTTGCGTTGTAAAGCTCTTCTTGTAACCTTTTTTCTCTGTCTTTTCTTGCTGTTTCCTTTTCATAAAATTCTTCTTTTGCTTTTTGAAGTTTTTCCGTTGCAAGGTTGTGTCTTTTAGTTTCGTTTTGGTAATCTGTTTTGTTGAATGTTGAGAACAAATAACCAGCTCCTGCAAAGGCAACTGCGTTAAATAGTCCTCCTATAACCATTGATGCCATTTATTTATGTTTCGCTAAAGCTTCACTTAGGTTTTTAAATTTTTAGGAATATACCCAGCAGACTGGCCTTTCTTTACCAAAAAGCTGCTAACTGCAACAGCAACAGCTAACTTTGCGGTTTCCTTTAAACTGGTTGGTGCAGCTAAAGGTTGACCTGCTACTTTTTTGGAAACCATACTTACTGCTACGGCTCCTACGGTAACTAACGCGGAATCGTATAAATCTTGAATTACTTCGGTTTTAGTATCACTCATTTATTAGTATAAAAAAAAAAATGTTATTATTTTATCACTATTTCCAGTAGTATATCACCAATCTCATGGCTTACCGAAAACTTTAGCTCGTTGTGAATACCATCGTTTAATTTGGTTTCACTATTAATGTTATCATAGTGTGTTACGGTACCCTTTAAGGATTGTGTTGTTGTAATTGGAAGAATTGCGATGGACCCATCCCGCTGACCTTGAAATGTTGTTTTGTTTTTGTTAACCGCGTTACACTTAATGTTAATATATTTTAAACCAAGGTTAACGTTAACAGATGTGTTAGAAGTCCAACCGCTTCCTTTTGGAATAAACATTCGTGCTTTAGAGAATCCAAGTATTGGAGCCAGTTTTTCTAGGGAGAGAATTTCTGTTGGTGTAATTTTAATTTTTTGTGAATAATGTACTAGCTCTGCTTTTGCATTTACTTCCTTTAGTTTTTCAACAATCATGTTGGCTGTCCAATAACCAGGTTTGAACCATAATTTTTTGGAACCATTTACAATGAAAATGGGATCTGTAATATTGTTAAAATCCCAAAAAACACTTGCACACTTGACGGTTAGTGTTTTGTTTTCGATAACTAGAGGTTCATCAAATTTAACAATGGTTTCTTGTTCACTGTTTTTTTCCATGAAAATTCTTAAAAGACTCATTTATTTTGAAAAAACATATGTTTTTAACATATGTTTTTGTAGCCTTAATTACTTGTTACTATTTCATAGTTGTAAGGATGTATTAAATTAATCTCTAATCTACTGTATTTTTTTTCTTTTAATGTTTCTTTAATTTTTTTTTCTTCTTCCTTACCAATGTTTAAATAGTCATCCAAAATAACTTGCATATCTTTTCTGTTTGGATTGTAAAAAGACACTAGCTTGGATATATTTTCTCGAAATGGTTTTGCTATACTTGTAAGTTGTTGTGTGATTACTATTGTGCTAATCCCCATATGTCTTGCTCCGAACCCAAGTTTTACTAACTCACTAGTCCGGTTTTTTACTGACTGTCCTGATGCACAATCATCAAGTATAATTAACGAAGGACTTCCTTTACAATACTCCACAACAAATTTTAAAAGCTCATCTGTTTGATCCTGATCACAAGGGATAACAAAGAAATTTGGATCATTTAAATGTTTCCAGTTTAAGTAGGTTTTGTTCCACTCAAATGTTGGACAAATTAAAAAAATGTTTTCAAACTGTTTATAACATTTTTCTTCTATCATTTCAAGAAGGTAATGTGTTTTTCCACACCCCGTCATTCCAACTATTATCATGTTAAAGGGGTTCATTTATTTACGGCGAACGTTTAGTAAGTGACTCCACGGAATTCACCTGCTTGTACCTTCAAAACTCCATCTGAAAGAATGAAGATATGACAGTTAAGATTTACAGTTGTTGCTTTTTTTGTAATTTCAAGCATAATTCCAGATTGGGTTGACAGAAGTTTGGTTCCATGTCCGTATAATTCATTGTCGTTAATAGCTCTAAGATCAACCACCAAGGCAAACTTTTCATTTGTAAAGAAGCTAGTTGCAGAGACTCCATTAACATCCTGTCTAAAAAGTCTTTCTGCCTCTTCGAATAACCTTCTTTTAACTATTCCCTGCGAGTAAATACTGTTGGGGATGCCTTCAATGGTTACCTTCACATTTTCAATGTTTGGAAAAACATACTCTTCGGAACCTCCACGAGTTTTCTTTGTAAAAAGCATAACAACTGCTTTCATACTTTTTCGTGGCAAATTAATAGTTTCGTTAACAAGAGTTGTTGTTTTGTTCCATTCCACTGTTTTTAAAAGGGTAACGTGTTCAAAACTAAGACTTCTTCCTGCGTTGTAACCACTTTCTACTTCCTGCATAAGATTAGAGTTGGTAATGGTTTCAAATTCCAGTTCCATGTTTTCCAGACTGTACCCTTCCACTGCTTGGTTGTTTTGGGCTTGCATAATATCGCTAGCTTGTGGGAGAGTAATAATGTATTGCAGATCGTTTGACATGTTGTAAGGAGCATACAGTCCATGGTCCATAAGGATTTTTCCTAGTTGAATTCTCTGTTTGGGGCCGTAAACTGATGCGTACACGTCTGAAGTTGCATCGTCAGACTTTGAGATGACCTTACGTTGGTTTTCAGTTGCGATACCGTCTTCTAACATATTGGCACGAACATCGCGGTTTAACCACAGATCTTCGTAAGTGCTAAGTAAACTTTCACCTGCGTTGTCGTAAATAATTTCTCCTGCAAATTTTACTTTTAGTTGCTTTTGAAGTTGTTTTGCAAGATTGTTGTTGAACCATGACTTGGTATTTGCATTTTTAAAGTCAAAAACCAAATACATTTTGTCGGGAACAAGTGTTGTTCCTGGTTTAAGTTTTGGGATTTGGATGTAAATTTCTTCTCCGGGGTTGGCTTTGTTAGGATTAAAGGTAATTACATGTCTTGTTCGTTCACCGGTTATTTCACTTTTTTGTAAACGTTTATAACCTGGTTTTAACTTAGTTTGTCGTTCCTTATTCATTTATTATAGTAAAAAACGTGACATTTTTTTTGTTATGTAATTTTGTTTAAAAGGAAGTTAAATGTCATCGTTATCAAGATTGTTAAACACCACTTTTGGTTTTTCTTTTGGTATAGTTTCAGTTTTTATTTCTACATTTTCTTCTGTAGGTTTTGTTTGTTTGTGTTGTTGCCATGCTATGTAAGTTCCTATTACACCTGCTGCAACACCAACTATAGTTAAAGATGTTGATAAACCAGGTATTTGTATTAAACTTTCTCCCGCTTTGCTTTGTTGTTGTTGGGCTTCTTTTTTTCTTGCTTTTGCATTTTTGCTTAGTTCAGCTAGTCTATATCCTTGTGCAACTCTTTTTGGATTTTTTACCCGCTTCACTTCTTCAGGTTTTGTGATAGTTTGTTGTTGTTCTTCACTCATTTATTTAATAGTTTGTTGTGTTTGCTGTAACTTTGCTGTAATTTTGTTATTTTGTATGTAATAGCTAGTTATACAGCTAGTTATTTTGTATTATAATTTTGTTACAAAACACGCAATAGCTAGCTTAATAGCTAGTTACACAGCTAGTTATTTTGTATGTAATAGCTAGCTATTTTTGTTGTACAGCTAGTTATAAACTAAAGATGTTAATATTATCCATAGACATTGGGATTAAAAATTTTTGTTACAGTGTGGAAGAATATACAAATGATCCGCTTTCCGGTTGTGTAAAAGAACTAAAAAACCTTTGTTTAGCAAAAGATGGAAGAAAGGAAGTTTCTACCGCAGTTTTAAATAGTGTTTCTGACATTATTCAGGATATTTTTAAAAGATTTGCGGTTACTAATGTTTTAATAGAAAAACAAGTTAAACAAAACATAAACTGTGTACGAATAATGCAACACGTTTGGACCCTAATTACCTTACTTTTTCCAAATGTTGCCTTAGAACTGTATTCCCCAAAATTTAAAACAAGTGTGTTTGGAGTAAAACTTGCTGATTACAGATCACGTAAAAAGTGGGTTGTACAATACACCAGAAAAATAATGGAACAACGAGGAGACCAAGAAACATTACTTTTGTTAAACCAGAAAAAAGCGGACGACTACGCGGATTGTCTATTAATGGGTCTTAGCTGGATGTACAAAAAGTATGGTTAAAAAAACTTATAAAGAGTGAGGAAAGTGCCAGCAAGGGAAACACCGAAAACTAATGGTAACACTAAAGGTGAATCTTGGTTTGCTGGTAATTGGGTTGTTACGCTTTGCGGTGGGACTGGTGATTGCTGTTTTACGTTATTTTGTGAAATATTAACCACTTTGTTAATATTTTTATTGTTACCAAATGTCATCTTACCTGTTGCCAGTGTTAGTGTGTTGTTAAATCCGCTAATAGGATTAATAAGGATTCTCATATCCGATGGAATAAGAATTAAACCCGGAGAAATAGCAAAATTTAAAATTACGTTGGTGCTTTTAATAGCTGTTCGCATATTTGAAATGGCAACAGTTGTATCATCTTGTGCTACTGTATCCTTTACGAGTTTTAAAAAAACATCTTGTGTTTGTGTACTTTTTGCTCCTTGATCTATGATACTCCATCTGGTTTTTGCTTGTGCACCTAAAATGCAGTAAACATAACTTTCTATGGATTGTTGGAATAGTTTTTGTCCTAAAGGGGTTATTCCTTTTGAAGTTTCCGGAACAAAAAGTAAAAAGTCATTATCTTTTTTCGCTGCGCTACCCATATATTTTTCATATTTTATGTTTGCCCCGTAATTAATATAATTAGCGTGATCTTTTACATATCTCATATTTTTTTGTGATATAACCCAGGTTATCTTGTTGTTTTTGGAAATCTTTTAGTTTCATGGTTGTGCTACTGTATTGTGTTCTCCAAATTTTTCTAACTGGTGTATGTTCTTGTAAAAAATTTAGATGTTTTCCGGTTGTATACTTCCTAAGTTTTGTGGGATCTCTTAAAAACCTTCTTAAATGGTATGCGAAATGGTACTGAACAATACTTGTAATAATGTTTGAGCTTGCTCTTGGAATTTTATTTAAAAGATGTTCTGCGGAAATTCCACACAAATTAGTAATTACATAAGTGGCGGCAATAGCAGTAAAATATGGATTACCCAGGTAGTCGAATTCCTCTTTTGCATATGGTTTCTTTTCCGCTTCGCCTTCCTTAACAACAGGCTTTACGTAAGCTGTGTCTAGTTCTTCAAAATGTGCGGTAAACTTTTTCTTTTCAGTTACAAAAACAGAGATAACATTTAAATTTAATGAGAATTTTTCATTAATTACAAAATCAGGTAAATCTTGGGTAACGGACCATCCTCTTGGCCAGTATAAATAGTTTACCCAATCAGGGTTGTTTTTAAAGGCATCCGATGTAATGTTAAAAGTTGAGGATAAGTCATTTGGATCTTTAAAAAGCACCTCCCTAGTGTCAACCTTTCCTTTGGTATTAAGCCAAATAGAGAAAATAAACCTGCTTACATCAGCATTTGGATATTTTTCTAAAAACTCTTTACGAAGTTTGGCTTCTTCTAACGGTCCTCCTTTAACCGTACCTTTGTAATCTTTTTCATATAATGCCTTAAGACGTTGTAGTTCTTTTGGCGAGTAAACATTAGTCATCATTTTATTTCATACTAAAATAAAATAAAATGGAGGACAAAACTTTACTTGACCTTGAATTAAGAAATATATATTACAATCCTGTAACCGGATATCAAAGTGCGGAAAAGCTATACAAAAAGGCGGTTGAAGAAAATGTGAAAGGAGTTACAAGAAAGTTAGTTAAGAAGTGGTTATCTTCGCAAAGTACATACACACTACATAAACCGCTAAAAAAAACACGTAAAACACAAAGAACCTTTGTTAAAAATCTAGCCGACCAGCTTCAAATGGACTTAGTGGATATGGCTAAGTTCAGTTCTGTAAATAAGAAGTTTAACTGGATTCTAACAGGAGTTGAAATTTTAAGTAGGTTTGCTTTTACCGTTCCTGTGCACAGAAAAAATACAGAAAGTATGGTGGAAGGTGTTGGTAAAATGCTTGTGGAGTTTAAACATCACTTTAAAAAATATCCTGAAACCGTACAGTTTGACAATGGTAATGAGTTTTACAATGTTGGAGTAAAAACCCTTTTAAAATCTCATAACATAGAGTATTTTTCAACGCTTTCAGAACGCAAAGCAGCTGTTGTGGAAAGATTTAACAGAACCTTAAAAACTAGAATGTGGAAATATTTTACCGCTGAACAAACCAAAACTTGGTTACCAGTTTTAGACAAATTTACCAAAAGTTATAACAACACATTTCACTCAACCATTAAAAGAAAACCTAATAGCGTTAATTTTAATAACCAAGATGAGGTATTTTTAACTTTATACGGTTTACCACCAACAAAATTTCC
Source organism: Paragorgia papillata (assembly GCA_035771165.1). NCBI lineage: Eukaryota > Metazoa > Cnidaria > Anthozoa > Scleralcyonacea > Coralliidae > Paragorgia > Paragorgia papillata. The sequence continues at coordinate 1,261,180 of JAWNZC010000440.1, forward strand.
AACACCCAAATTTAAGGTCGGCGACCATGTAAGAATATACAAATACAAAAAGAACTTTGCAAAGGGGTATGACCCTAATTTTACAAGTGAAGTTTTTAAAATATCAGCTGTGTTCCGTGGCGATCCGGTGATGTACAACATTGAGGACAACTCAGGTGAAAATGTTATTGGAAAGTTTTACGATGAAGAGTTGGTTAAAGTCGCATAATAAATAAAATGGAAGGATTTGAATTTGACACTTTTGATAACAATAACGAAGCGGAAATGCGTGGCGAAGAGGAAACAAGCTTTATAGACAATGATAATGACGACTTTGATGATGACGATGACTACGATGAAAACATTGATCTGGAAGGAAGACCAGATTTAGACCCGTTTGATCCGGATGCGTGGTCAAAAGCAAGAGATGTAAATACAACTGAAGAAGAAACCGCTGAAGAAAACACAATGGAAAACAAAAGAAAACGGTGGGAAACCGCTGAAAAAAAAAGAATAACAAGAACACGGAAAAAATTTTTCCGAAAAGAATTTAACCAAGAAATAGTAATGAAAGATGGTCCCGCTTCAGAAGAGCTAATAAACAAAAGTTTAATTTCTATATCCGAAAAAACTGGAAAGGTAAACGGTATTTTATACGATGGAAAAAGAGTTGTTGTTAAAAAAGGAAATGGCTTTGTATTAAGTAAAAGTGAAAATGCAAAAGCTGCGGTGGAAAGGTACAACCTCCTTATGGAAAGAGCCCGTATCGAACATGGTGAAACCGCAAACGGGACTATTGAGGATATTGTTGGTGACCTTCCTGGTACATCAGCTGTTAACGGAATTAGAGCAAATGTTATCGGCAACATTCAAGATGAAATAGAAATAGGTAATAACTCGGTTGACAGAACACAACTCACAGATGAAGAACTAAGAGAACTTGGTGGAATACTGGCAACGGATGACATAGAAAACGTAGATGCTGTTGACATAGCTGTTAAGTATTGGGATGACAAAGCCAAAGCTGAAACTGATATTCGAAGAAAAGCTGTTTACAAAGACATTTCAGATGTTGCCAAGTTAAAAGCAGAAGAACTAAGATTAAAAAATAACTTAAAACCTGAAAGGGAAGAAACCTTAGATAGAATAGCTAACGACGAATTAACAAATTTCGAAAAATTTAAAAAATTTGCTAAAGGTAACTTGGGTGTGTTAACGGCAGTATCTATTTCCATTGCTGGTATTATAACAACAGTAGTTATAGCTGGGAAAAAAGGTTTAACCAAAGCTGCAAAAGCAGCTGCAAAGGTGGCAGCTAACCTTGCAAAACTGACATACAAAATGGCAAAAGCACAGTACAAAATTTTACAAGCTGCTTTACCAGTAATTCTTAAGCTTTTTAATCTGTTAACAAAAATGCTGTTATTAGGATCTAACGGATTACTGTGGTTAACAAAAAATTTATGGATATTAGCTATTGCCTTTGCTTATATACTTTTCAGAAATGTAAAGGCACTTCTTCCTAAAAATGGTAGTAATAAATGAACACAGAAGAAATTAACTTTGAAGAACCACCTCAAACGCAAAGCTTTAGCAACAAAACGCAAAATAACAACCTTAGAGATGAGTTGCTACGCTTGTCTGCCGCAAAAGAAATTAAGTACTCAGAAAAATACATAAAAAAAGCATCCCAAAGTGCTTTAGAAAAAATTAAGGAAGACCACCAGCGCAACCAAATGGACAAAGTTAACACGCAACTAACGGAAAGTCTTATCTCAAAGTTTTCGGAATTAATGGAACAACTAAATATGGTTGAAAACAACGGAAACCTAGACAAAGAATTATCATCAAACAAACTTTTTCACGATGATGTTAAGGTAATGGTTACAAAAATATCTCCTTTCATTCCTATGATTGGTTTGTTATCAGGAGGTTTAATAGTTGCAAAACATGTTTGGGATAACTCCGGAAAAGAAGTAAATAAAGACACTCAAGATGAAGTACAAAATGATCAGGATCCTAGCACAAGCAACAGTAGTGACAATACTTCTAATCCCAATAACAGTTGAGTTGTTATTACTAAAATGTTTGTTATCTTAATTTCCCATTTTTAATAAAATGGGAAACTCAAAAAGTAAAACCCGCGAAAAACTTAATAAAAACCATAATACAAGAAAAGGTTTCCAGTTCGGTATTAGTTTCGGAAAAGATTCCGAAACAATAGAAGGAAATTTACAAATGGGGTGGTCTAACAAAACAGTTAAGAACTACTCTCGTATTTCCTGCGGTACCACCTGTCAACACCACTCGAAATCTCAACACACCTCTCCCGAACCAAATCATCAATTATCCGAAGCTCCCCATCAAACAAACTCTGATCAAAGTGAACCCCTCTCATAAACTCCCTAAGTTTATTTAACACCCTTTTGTAACTTTTAAAGGCGAACTTGTTCCTATCCCTTAATTTTGATAAGTTAACTTTCTTCATATACCCTGCTATCAAAAGCGCTAGTCCTGACATTGCACTCAAAATTAAGGGATTAAGTGTAACACATCCAAGCACAGTTCCGCCGGTTCCACCGGTTATTAACCCTACTTTAACAACCATAAGAATATTATCTTTTAGCTTACTTTGTTTGCTCATTCTACCATAACATTTCATTAATCTATGGTAGTGTTTATACATCTCTTTAAATCTTTCCATTTGATCTTCGGTTAAATCTTTTGAAATATGGTTAAAGTTAAATATTTCTTGAGTCATTGTTTATTTTACTTTTAAAAAAAGGTAAACCAACTTTAGGGGACACATTTAAGGGGACACATAAGTGCAGCAAAAAAAAAGATAACCCAAATACATATAATAAAGGAGTAATGTATACAATAAGAAAACTAAGACAAATGGGAAAAGAAGCTGGAATCAAATACTTTTCAAGAATGGATAGTAAAACCTTGTGTGAAAAACTTGGTCTCACATTAGTAAGAAACCAAGCATTTGACACACATAACAAAAACAAAATTAGAATACCAGTCAAAATTACAATTAAAAACATTGAAAATGATAAAACCACAGAATTTCCAAGCATCTACAAAGCAGCAAAACATCTCAATGTAAACCCAAACTACATTTACAAGTTTTTAAAAGAAAAAACTGTACTAATAAAGGGGCGTTACTACTCTGTTACCAAATAGCCATTACACATCTCTTTTTAAAATTTCCTATAAAATTTATAGGAAATTTAGTGAAACACATTTTTATTGAATTTTTTTTTTTGCAAAATTTTACTATAATAAAGGGATAAGATGTGGAATACAAAAATTACTGAATACGTTGAAAAACTTAAACTTAAAAATGAACGTCAACTTCGAAAACAAGAAGAGAAACATCAACAAGAAAAAACAAGACTTCAACGACAACTTCAACGACAAAAGAAGAAAGAAAAAATTCAGCAGGAAAAAGCTATCCAACAAAAGCTAAAGAATAAGGAAAAACTCCAGCAAGAAATTAACAAAGCTTTAGAAAAAGCTAAGAAACAATGGAACAAACAAGAACTCAAAGCAGAAAAGAAAAAACAACACAAAGAAACTATTAAATGGAGTAAAGAAATTAAACAAGAAACTAAACGCCAGTTCAAACTCAAAGAAGGATCCAAATGGAGAGGATCTAAAAAACTCGGAAACATCCGAGAAAAACTTAGCAGTAAGTTATGGAGCGTTCATAACGACAAAAAGAAAGTCCAAGCCATGACGGAAAACCCACATGCTACCCTTGTTACGGATGCATTAAGAGGAAAGGCATCCAGATGGGCTATTGCGGGAAGAGGAATCCGAGATCCAAGGGTGTTCTTGGAAACCACAACTCCAGCTGTAAAAAAGCTAATCAACAACACGGACAGCATTGGAAAAAAGGTTATTTCAGTGCTTACATGTAAACTAATCAAACATGATCCTGTAACTGGTGAAGTAATAATTTCTACTGCTTACTTCAGGAGTTACGCCCACTCCATGATTTCAGAAGAAGATATAGAAACAGAATACACAATAATGAAAGAAAAAATGTTGGAATCTTTGGCTTCCCACCAAAGGAATGGATCTGGGTGGAGATTACACTCAGTAGACCAACTAGAAATTTTTATTGTAAAATACAAACCAATGAAGGGGAAAAGTTATAAACCACTTTATTTATCCAAAAGAAAAAAGCTATTATTAACATGAATAACAACGACGACATGTGTTTTAAGTGGGCTGTAACAAGAGCATTACATCCGGTTGAAAGAGATGCTGAAAGAGTAACAAAAATACTAAAGTTACAAGCCGAAAAACTTAACTGGAATTGGACAAAATTTCCAACAGAAATTGGAAATATCACTACTTTTGAAAAAACCAACAAAATTAGTATAAACGTACTTAGTTATGATGATGAAATTAAAAAAGTCTTTCCTTTAAAAATTAGTAAACAAAATTATGAAACTATAATAACACTATTTCTTTTCAATAAACATTTTAGTGTTGTAAAAAACATAAGTAGACTAATAGGACCACAACTTAGTAAACACACAAGAACCAAACACATTTGTGTTCGCTGTTTTAACGGATTCACAACCGAAGAAATTCTAACTAAACATAAGGAAGTTTGTAACACACACGCGGCACAAAACCAGGAATATCCAAATGAAAACAACTCTAAAGTATTCTTCAAACAGCTTCATAAAACCAATGATGTTCCATTTGTTATTTACGCGGATTTCGAAAGTTTTATCCTTCCTATTGACACCGTTCAAAAGGATAACAAAAAAAGTCATACATCTGTTTACCAAAAACACCAACCTAGTGGTTTCTGCTACACAGTCAAATGTACTGATGAAAAGGTTTACACACCTAAAACTGTGTTATACACAGCAAAAATGGAAGGAGAGGACATCGGTAAAAAATTTGTACAATCCGTAGAAAAAGAAATGATAGCAATATACGAAATAACAAAGATTGACAAACCCATTAAAATGAACACAGAAGAGGAAAATGCTTTTCAAAAAGCTAAAACCTGCTGGGCTTGCAAAAAAAAGCTGGGTAGCGATCGAGTTAGAGACCACTGTCATTTAACAGGTAAATACCGGGGTGCTGCCCACAACGTGTGTAACCTAAAAATGAAAAAGCCTAGTTTTATCCCGGTGCTGTTCCACAATTTAGAAGGTTACGACAGCCATTTGTTTATCAAAAGTTTAGGGTTATCAGAGGGGAAAATTAACTGCATCCCAAAAACTGATGAAAAGTATATTAGTTTTTCTAAGGAAGTAGTTATGGAAACCGTAACAAATAGCGAGGGAAAACCATTTGACCTTAAGTGCGAACTACGGTTTCTAGATTCCCTAAAGTTCACATTAAGTTCGTTAGACAACTTAGTCAAAAACTTAAAACCAGACCAGTTTAAATCTGTTGAACATGGTTTTAGAAACTATACTGAAGATCAAGTAAACCTATTAAAGAAAAAGGGTGTATTTCCCTATGAGTTTATGTCTGGATTTAATAAGTTAAGTCATCCTAGTTTACCTAGTAAATCTGAGTTTTACAGTAAGTTAAACGACAGCCATATTAGCGATAAAGATTACAAACACGCCCAAAATGTTTGGTCCACCTTTGGTTGTAAAACTATGAGGGATTACCACAACTTGTATTTAAAAACTGATGTACTATTGCTAGCTGACGTAATGGAAAGCTTTAGAATGGTATGTAAGAAAAACTATGGATTAGATCCACTATGGTACTACACAAGTCCTGGACTAGCTTGGGATGCAGCCCTTAAACTAACCGGGGTGGAACTGGACTTACTAACAGATCCAGATATGTATTTAATGGTTGAAAAGGGAATCCGAGGAGGTATTAGCACCATCATGAAAAGGTATGCCAAGGCAAACAATAAGTATATAGTAGAACACGACCCAAATAACGAAGGTGTTTACATTATATATTTGGATGCTAACAACCTGTATGGTTGGGCAATGTCGGAACCATTACCGGTAAGTAACTTTAAGTGGATCCCTGAAAATGAATTAAAAACTTGGAGATCCATACCTTGTATCTTAGAAGTGGATTTAGAATATCCAGAAAAATTACACGATCTTCATAATGAGTATCCGTTAGCAGCAGAGCAAATAGTTGTTAACAAGGTAGGTAAACTAATTCCAAATCTGTATAATAAGGAAAAGTATGTAATTCACCACCAAGCTCTAAAACAGTGTTTAGAACTAGGTATGAGGTTAACTAAAATCCACCGCGGAATTTCATTCATCGAAAAGCCTTGGTTAGCAAAATACATCAAGTTAAATACTGACTTAAGGACTAAGGCGGAGTCCGACTTTGAAAAGGACTTCTTTAAATTAATGAATAATAGTGTATTCGGTAAGACAATGGAAAACGTGAGAAACCGGGTGGATGTTAGGTTAGTTACCACCGAAAACCAGCTAGAAAAACTGGCTAACAAGCCTAACTTTGACCGAGTTAACATCTTTACAGAAAATTTAGTTGCAGTTCACATGCAAAAAACTAATGTTAAACTTAACAAACCAATATACTTAGGAATGAGTATTTTAGACCTTAGCAAAACTTTAATGTATGATTTTCACTATAATTACATTAAACCTAAGTATGGACCTAAGGCAAGTCTGTTGTTCACCGACACAGACTCACTGTGTTACGAAATCAAAACCGAAGATTTTTACAAAGATATCTCCAACGATGTCAAAGCTAAGTTCGACACCAGCAACTTCCCTAAAAACCACCCAAGTGGAATCCCAACCGGACTCAACAAAAAGGTTATCGGTATGTTTAAGGATGAGGCGGGTGGGAAACAAATAACAGAATTTGTAGGACTTCGGAGTAAGCTGTACGCTTACAAAATGGCAGACAAAGCGGAAGAGAAAAAATGTAAGGGGGTAAAGAAAGGGGTGGTAAAAAACGAAATCACCTTCCAGGACTATAAGAAATGCCTGTTCACTAAGAAGAACCTAATGAAAGGAATGAACACGTTCAGATCTAGACAACACGATATTTATACAGAACACATCAATAAGATAGCACTTTCGGCAAACGACGACAAAAGAATCATCTGCAATAACGGAATCACCACATTAGCATACGGTCATCGGCAAACGCAGTAAATCGGAAACCTTCGGAAATCCTATATCTCATATCCTAATATGATATGAAATTTTATTGCAGGCAAGTTCAAGGACCTGGAAAAGTCTTCAATCCAAATTATGGCAGGCGGGTCCGAGGCGAAGACGAGGCGAACGAAGTGAGAGGTGTGGGGGTGGGGGTGGGGGTGCAATGTGGGGCGATTTAAAAAATGCGCCAGAACATACACAATACCACTACTAACGTTAGTTATTTTATATAGCTTTATTTTCCTTTTAGCGGTTTAGAAATTTAGCATATTCTAACTCACTAAGTGATAAAATATGGGCATGGGATAGTACGGGATACAAAATTGTGAAATTCAGAAATTGCAAGCAAACAAACCAGATATAAGCGATCTCAATACAGAAATAGATCCAAATATATAGATGATAATATATTTCCAAGTTACTGAGTTTGTCATTGTGCCAAATAAAAATACAATCATTTATATGTTCATATTAAGAATCATAAGAACAGAACAGACGAACAGTTTTAGTGTTTACAGTTAGTACTTTACAGTTTACATCAATTCATAAACACTGCTCAATGCTCATGAATAATTCATTAAATTTAGCATGAATTGAAAAATGAAATGAAAAGCCTACCTCATTACTTGCATCAGTGAACACAGACAATTTGAGTATTTGACAGAACTTCGTTTATTGTGGTATGCGCACCGTTTACGTTTCACCGTTTACGATCCATTACTTGGTGTAAGACAAAATATTAAAGACATCACCAATAAGTCATTATAAAGTCGTCGAAAAAGTCGATATAAACACGAACATTTTTCAATGGTTGTCGCTGATTCAGTGACTCTTTTCTTTATATTATTAAAAATATGCGCAAATAATCTGAAATGGACGCCAATATGTTCACGTAAACTATTATGCGCCAGTGCGCCACGCCAGTTCATTTGCATACATTTCTGCGCCAATATAAACCCGATTTGTGAATACGCCACGCCGAAGATCTTCGGCGCAACCTACGAACTTTCCACCCTGGACGCGACGACAAACGTTTGAGTCCTTTCACGACTTCAAGTTTTAAAAGCGACTAAAAATACATTTTTGTTTTTAAAATACTTCTTATATGCTTACCTTGTAAACCCACTTGTTAAAAGAAAAGACTGAAAACAATATATTCATGAGCTGTCGGAATAAAACACAAGATGTTCCGCACGAAGACTTGACTTTGCCGAGTATCAGTACATAAACTTCACAGACAGCACAAAGTATGTACCAATTTTAGTTATACAATACCCTGGTTGCTATGCGTGGTTTCATTGGTATTGTAGTTTCAACAGACATATTTCTTCATTTCAATGTTTACAATAGCTTCTCAACAATTTATCAAAACGTACAATTGAGCGACACTTAGACACCAGATCATAGAATATATAGTACTTCAGCAGCTCGTATGCACGTCATCAACACGAAACAGGATTGGTCGCTTCATCAATGTTAAGAGAATTTCTATTCAATTTTTTTGCCTTTTATATTGTTCATGATTTGAAAGAAATTAAGTGTTTTATCGCGGGTTTCGCCTTCTTTAGGAAAAACATTTCTTTCTACTTTACTTTTCCGTCCTATAACCTAGCAAAAACAAGTTAACTGGACATCACTTTCGATTTTTCGGGACACGGCAGCACTGTGCGAGGATAACCGGAAATTGAGGTCAGCGCTCTGAAATACTTCGTGGCATATCATTATAAAGGTTTCGTTTTAAAAAGGCCCGGGTAAATTTGGTCTTTTAAATTAACGAGAGTCATCTACAGGATATTAGGACTGGAGAAGAATTAAGGGAAGATTTTCCACTGGCGACTTTCGTCGGGCGAGGCGACATTGCTATTTAAAATTGAACAGATTGGAATATATTTTTAATTAGTCCCATTCGAGAGATCGTGAGAGAAAAGAAAAACGTCTCTTCACGCGATAAAATTCGCCAGTGGAAAACCGGCTAAGAGGAGATTTGGATTGTTCGAACTGACACACGGACACAACATATTCACTATGTTATTTTTAATGTAATTAGCAATAACTTACATTACAAATCAGTATTTTTTCATATTTTCCATTTCCATTTAGTATAAACCAACTAGTCCAGTATTACAAATGCTGGATCCTGATTAGTTGAGCGAAATTTTCAATGTAATTTAGGGCAGAAAACTTTCCCGAGGTTTCAGTTGTTTCTTGCAATAGTTTGACCAACTGGTTGGTTTATACTAACTTCGTTTATAAGTCGTCCTCAGTTCATAGACAACTGGTCTAACTGTTTATATATATTTCTCCATTTAGAACAGGTGGATAATTAATCTAAATAAACTATTACATGATATTAATATTTCAGAATATAAGATCTTTTATCTAGATTCTAACTCGGGTTGAACAACCAGGAATAATCATTGTCAATTCAGAGTGTTCATTCTATTCACACACAGTGTATTACTTGACTGCAGTCATATTAAGAAGCTTTGCCCACTGAATGTTAAATTCATCTTTAATATTTCACTCTTAAAGCTCCGTCATGACTTGCACGCCACTGCAGTTGAAACTGTTAACCGTTCTTCCCAATTTTCAAAATAGCATTTTTCACCAGCTTGGACAGTCATTGTTGGTCTCGTCTCGTGTCTTGTCTGACGACTTCATCATTGTAAGATGATACTTGTTGATCTGCTGGTCCAGTTGGTTAATAGCAACACAGTAGCTTGCATTCAATAAACACCACATTTCAAGTCAGTTGCATTCTAGAACAAGGTAAAATTATTGTACGAGTATCAAGGTTACGTCAGCAACCAATCACAGCGCGTGATTTTCCCGGAAGTAACCCGTGCCATAAAATAAACGACATTAAAACATTTTCACTGCGCTTTAACAAAGGGAAACACTGTACCTTTAACTTTGTGGTTCAATAGAAAGAGAGGTTTTTGACGGAAATACAACACCATCCAAAGGAAGACGTAATCTTAATATCAAAAAATCATTATTGATAATTGATAAGTATAATAATTGATAAAAAATTAATACATGTAATTTTTTTTGGGGGGGAGGGGGGAGGGGGGCGGGGGTTAGTAAATATTTCAGATAGACGCCATTTTATTTTCAGTTGAAAACTGCACTTGGCTCTAAACTCAATCACATTAGTGTTCTCTCAACATTCAATAATACATTTTGATTATACTTACTTTCTTGTGCCATCAGACATGTCTAAAGCGGCCACAAAACCGCTTATGCCAGGGAACCTGACCTGCACCAGTATATTGGCACATTTCACTCTGCAGCGAATAAAGAAATCACAATATTAGCTTGATAAGTATAGGTTAGTGACCGAAACCGAGGTCACTACGCTGGTTATTAACCCCGAGGGCCGCAGGCCCGAGGGTAATAACCAGCGTAGTTACCGGGGTTAAGGTCACTAACCGACTTAGTTTATTCATGACACAGACGATATTTGTCGTTATTTAACAAAAAAATGGTATTCTAGACGTAGTTTTAAAGCGATATAGTAGGTCATTTAATATGCAAGGTCAATAACCTATTTATTAACCGCGGCACATCAAAGATAATTTATGCGTGAATAAACTAATTAATAGTTAACTACTAATCTATTCTCTAGCTATAATATTTAACCAGATATGTGTTACGAGCGCGATAAAGAGATTGGACCGTGTTTGCTGCAGGACTTAATATTGCACAAGCAAAGTAAATATAAACCATTGCACCAACCTATAGCGCAACATGCATTGCGTACTTTCAATAACAGTTCATATTTCAGCTCTGCGACTAACGTTGGAATTCTCAAATAATATCATTAGCTGTTTTGTCAGACTCATCTGCAATTTAAAGAAAATTTGAATGAATTAAGACGCTAACGGACAAATATTTAATTCCCTCTCTCGGATCTAAAATTACAGTATCTTTAATGCATTTTATCAGCAGTTTGACTCTAATTGTACTTACAGCAAAGCTTCTGCATTAGTCACCCACACAGCATACGATTAAGGACTCGAACACAGCTAACTCTATCAACAGCTTGTGGTCGATATTCTTGCACCAATGGTCGCGGTATGAACATGCACCATCAGTTTAAACTAAGAGGTTGAAGAACAGCCAGTTGCACTCTAGGGTCATTAGACCAACAGTCTCATTTAGGAATCTGAACCGATTCTGGATTTCTGGATGACGTCGTAAAAGTTTCAGTGCATGGTGCATTGTCAGGTGAGGGAGTGTCAGTGTAGCAAATTCAGCTGAGTTGCTGTAGTAGACCACAACTCTGGTTAGCTCGTATTGATCCAGTCAGCAGCATGGTAAAGCTGAAATAAAGCAAGTCTGTTAGCTTCTGTAAAAAGTCTCGCGAGCTGGTCTCAGTCTGGCTAGGTTTGGAAACAAGGATGCTGGGAGAACGACGAACAGGCGTCATCATCAAGTTGTTACGGACAAAGCTCAGCAGCAGATACGTTGCCAGAGGGAATAGAGAGACATTGCCATCCTGAAGTGAATGTCAACTGTGGTTCGTAATAACTTTCGTTTGTTCGCATGGACACCATCATTGTCTAAACTAGGGATGTCCAAGTATAGCCAGTTGCATTCTAGGCTTATCAGCGCCATTTGAAAGTCTCAAGATTCTGGATGTGTTTCATCATGTGGGTAGTTCCACGAGAGAGCAGAGAAATTGAATTGAAGTACACCAAATTTCGACTGCCATAGACGTTTCAGTACATGGTCCACTGCCAAGGGACAGCTCCCAGTTTTAAAGACATTCCAGTACAAATATATTAGTTAATTGTAAAAGCCATATTTTTTTTATCCAATAAGCACTAATATTTTTTCTTTATTTTTTGTATTTATCTTTTGTATTTATATTTTTTGTATTTTTTTTTTTTTGTATTTTTTTTTTTTTTTTTTTTTTGTATTTTTTAGTATTTTTTTGTTTTCTCTTTAGTCACCACATATTCTTTTTTTTTCTTCTTTTTTTTCTCTTTTTTTGGGGTTATTTTCTTTTCCTAGTGCTTTTCTTAAAACATATTCCTACTCATTTACAACATGAAGACATTTACACGAAGTCTTATTTCCACATGACACCAGAAAATGTTCTATTCCAGTTATCAAACGCGTATCATTGTTTGAGTACAAAAAGCAACCAGGTTTGGTTTTCACAGTAAACTAAGAACTTTCTGTTTAGAATAATGCAACGCAATTTCATTTTATTTTCACAAAAACAAGTAGACGGTCATTTGATGCTGGAAATGCCGGAATAATAAAATATGGTTTACAATTAAAAAATAACTTCAATTTCTGGCACTATTAACTGTATAGAACTTCGTTTGGTGTCGTGTAACATTGGTAGTGGCTTTCTTACATGCATTTCTCTCGCACATGCAATGCAATATTCTTTTAATATCGACGTTCATTGCGTGCGAGAAACTTGCAAGATCAACCGTATATTGCTAGCAACATGCTTTCGACAACAAAACTGTTGTATCGAAGACTGCAGTACTGCTTCCATGTGGTACGTTTTAAAACTACATAATATAAGACTAGCCATTTTTTCTTTTTTTTAATTTTTTAAATCTTTTTTCTAACTGTCGCCTGTGACACTATTCTTAAACTTACAACTTTGGCATTTCAATACCTCAATGATTAAAATGTGCATTACTGGATGATGGTGAAATATGTAACCTTCGCGTACCAACCGATTTCCAGTGGCTGGGCTCAATGGTTAGAGCATGTTACTGGATAGTGAGAAGATTACAGATTGTTTAATGTGCGACCTTCGCTTAACGACTTTCGGATGATGGTGAACAGAAGATTACAGATGGTGAAATATGTAACCTTCGCCTACCATATGATTTTCAGTGGCTCAGTGGTTAGAGCATGCATTACTGGATAATGCATGGTAATGAAAAGATTACAGATTGTTTAATGTGTGACCTTCGCTTACCGACTTCCGGATGATGATGGGCAGAAGATTACAGATGGTGAAATATGCAACCTTCGCGTACCATATGAATATGATTTTCAGTAGATCAATGAATTAAAGTGTTGAAAGACAAAACTTTTGTTTGGTTCCGTTTAAAAAGAGAAAACTTTTGTTTGGTTCCGTTTAAAAAGACAAACCTTTTTGTTTGGTTCCGTTTAAAACGTTTTTATGTTTGCATCACATGTTTGAGTGGAAAACCAGCAAACATTTGAAAGTTCCTTTTGGCATTTCAGTAGCTCAATGGTTAGAGCATGCATTACTGGATGATGGTGAACAGAAGATTACAGATGGTGAAATATGTAACCTTCGCCTACCATATGATTTCCAGTGGCTCAATGGTTAGAGCATGTTACTGGATAATGGTAATGAGAAGATTACAGATTGTTTAATGTGCGACCTTCACTTACCGACTTTCGGATGATGGTGAACAGAAGATTACAGATGGTGAAATATGCAACCTTCGCGTACCATGTGATTTTCAGTAGATCAATGAGTTAAATAGTTGAAAGACAAAACCTTTTTGTTTGGTTCCGTTTAAAACGTGTTTATGTTTGCATCACATCTTTGAGTGGAAAACCAGCAAACATTTGAAAGTTCCTTTTGGCATTTCAGTAGCTCAATGGTTAGAGCATGCATTACTGGATGATGGTGGACAGAAGATTACAGATGGTGAAATATGTAACCTTCGCTTACCAACCGATTTTCAGTAGTTCAATGGTTAGAGCATGTTACTGGATGGTGAGAAGATTACAGATCGTTTAATGTGTAACCTTACCGTAGCAACCGATTTTGAAAATGCTAAAACGTGGCGGATTATTTCAGTTCGACATATTTACCATATTTACCACAATTACCAGTAACTAGGCATTGACATCAAAAGCTTCTCGTAAAACAAACCATTGACGAAACTGCAAGGAAGACTGATGCGAAACATTTTGCATATATACCAGGACCTATATAGAATAATCAACTTCAAAAAAGAACATTAACTGATACTTTCACATCTAAATATTTACTTTTAGGTTATTGACTGAATCCAAGTGTCTGGATCATGTCATAGTGATGGCTTCTACCAGTGGCCGAAGCAGCGAATGTGAACGTGCTTGCCAGTGACGGAAAGAGAAAACAATTTTGATCTAGTGACCATGTTTGCACCCAATGTCTCGTAGACACGATTGCCATAGGTAAACCACAGCACAACAATATAACTGTAGATGCACACGGTACACCTTGAAGCTGACTTGTTAATGACAATAAAAAAAACAAACCAGAAGAGCGACAAACTGGTTGCTTGCTGCCCATTTTCTTATAGATCACTGACAACATTGTTTACCTGGGGGAAGATAGTTTTAAAGGCTCTTTCTTCAGTTTCAAGGCTCGAAATAGAATTTGTAGATTTTGTTTTGTTTGAGCTTTCAACGTTGTGATACAACGACGTATTTTACGACTATACAAGGCTAACACTTCACCATTTTAGCAATACTGGGGCGTTTGGGAAGTCATAAAACTAGCTTCAAATATCAAATATACATATACTAGTATATAATAGTCAGTCAACCGTGAATTAAATTGTGAGACTTTTCTTGCTTTTTAACCGCCGTCGTCGTCCTAGCATCTTAAAGTCCCTACTCTATCATTATTCTCCACCTGAGTTCAGGGGCGGATCTAGCGTTAGTCGTCTGACTTATTTGACTAAGGTAAAAAAAATAGCGATTGCAAAAAAAAAGTCCGGTTAAAAACGACGTAATAGCAGCGAGAACAATCGCGGAAAATCTAATTCGGCACCAGGACCACTTACGGGAAGGCGCGCGGACTTTTTATACCTCCTGGTGGCACTGATTCATTCTCGTCCCCAAAGCCCTTTCATGAAACTTCTCCATAAGTTCAAAAAAACTAAGGCCATATTATCGGTCATAAATTGTTTAATTTGTTTGACGACTACAAGAAGTCAAATACAACCTCAAGCGAAGAATCTAAACGTAAAATGCTTCAACATTCCTCTGTCGTACAAGAATCCTCAACTGAAACAGAAGATATCGTTAATATGGTCGACGTTTTAGAGAACAGATCCCGACATAACAACCTGTGCTTCGATGGTGTTCCGGAGCAATTAAACGAATCCTGGGAAGTCACCGAAGAAAAGTTAAAAGAGATCCTATCATCCAAACTGCAAATAGAAATAGATGAGTGCTCAATTGAGAGAGCCAACCGAATTGGCCGCATAATATCGTCCCCCTGGAAACCACGTCCAATAATTGCTAAATTTTCCAACTATAAGATGCAAAGTGCTGTCCTGGAAGGAAAGAAAGGGTTCAATGGTTGCAGCATATTTGTGACAGGGTTCAAGCAAAGCGACGGGAATTGCATCCTCGTACCCAGGGTCTTATCTCCGCTCCACCGCCCCCGCCCACCGCTGCGAAAAGACCCTGGTTGGGGCTGGTCACGTGTCTCCCAGAATATGGAAGATAACAAACTTTTCTTGTCAGGGTCGGGTGGTTATTTTGAAAATTTGTCGCAGTACCTTGAATCATTGCAAGAACAATAATTATCGAGCTCTGAATATCGAGGAAAGCTCATTGCGCAAATTATTAAAAACACTCCATGGATAACAATCTGGTATTATTGAAGGACAATTCTGAACTACTACAAAAGTCTTCCGTCGTTCAATCCGACGAGCAGCCGATTTAAGGAGATTCTATATTCTTCGAATGGATTTCTACAGTCATGATGTCATCACTCATCAGCGATCTGATATTAGCAGCCTGAAGATTAAACAGAGAGTTTTAAATTTTACAGTAGGCGGATTGAAATTTCCTTACATCAAGACTATGCGAAATTCACAAATTCTTTTGGTTGACAATCGCTTGAACGGTTGAACCTCCATTCGAAAGAAAGTGTGGAAATTATCTCACTGCATCTCTTGCAACGGTCAACGCTCGCTGAGAATACATATACAGATTCAACACCTTGGGCTTGCGCGCAGCTGTCAACAAGGCTTTAATACATTCTTATTCTGTGCTTTAGAGATTCCAAGAGGTTAGTTCATTACATTTACTATTTCTTTAAATTCAATTCTACATCGCTTAATTACAACAATGTCATGCAGTTTCGTGAAGCGGCGGGCTTGTGTATTAAAGTAGGAACTTTAAACTTGAACTACATTGCTGATTTTTAAACTGAGCCAACCTTATTTAATAACATTCATCATAAAAGGAGCCACAAGCTCATGTTGTCAACTTGCTATTGTTAACATTTTACAGTATTATTATTAATATTGCGCGCTGAACGTTGTTGCTTGTTCAATGTTTTTCTTGTCACTGTATTTTACAGAATTACAGCCAAAACTCACCACTGAACCAGCGCAAATGTTATACCGTGCTACGTTTCCTAAATTATGGAAAATACTTCGTTATAAACGTTAAATTTGAAAGATCCAAGTTATTGCATGACCACCGTTCAAACTTCAATATATTTTAATAAATATGTTTACTTCGCCGTTCAGCCAACGTATATATTTATATTTTCGTTCTTGATAGACTCCTTTGTTTAAAAACACTGAACTCAGGCACATTTGTATTAACCTTTAAATATCAGCACTGATATTGTCTTTGTTTTTTAGGCAACCGTTTCGTATAAACGCAAACAGTCAGACGCCTGCAACGAAACGCTTGAAGGCATTGACAGTTGCAGTGGCACAAAAAAAAAACAAAGGCAAAGCGGCGGGACACAAAGCGACTAACGAAAAATTGGCGGAGTATTCGGGCAGATTTCGAGGAATAAAACCCAAGCTGAAGGCGCTAATCAACCGGAGAGATTTACACGTATTTTACTGTTTCAAAAAGCCAATAGAGATATAGAGGCCTTCAAGTTCAGGAGGTACGGCGACTTCTGTTTCTATACATACAGCATCGCACAACACTGAGGAAACTGACGTAAATAAACATCGATTTGGGCATGCAGTCTGAGTCTGGCTTTCTTGACAGTTATAAAACATACACTTTGTCTTGTCAGAATAAAATAAAATCACATAAAAACATTGTCTTTGCGTGTTCACTTCAGCCACGTTTCTAAATAACCCACCCCCAGTAAGTTATATTTTTGCCCTCGAAACACGTGACCAGCCCCAACCAGGGTCTTTTCGCAGCGGTGGGCGGGGGCGGGGGAGCGGAGATAAGACCCTGGGTACGAGGATGCGGGAATTGTTGCCCCAAATGATAGAAGCGAGGAAAAGTGGCAAGATAGCTTTCTTGCGTTATGACAAACTGATCATCCAGCCAGGAAGAAGCAGTCTGACAGAAGTTCATTCCATCAACAACAGTGACACTTAATCTGTCAAATTGTTCAGATAACTGAAAGTTATATTCTTTTCTTTTTCTTTTGCCTGTATATTAACAATGTCTTCTTTACTTTCTCATTTGCCTTTTGCCGATCTTGATGACAAAAGTTTTAACTTGGCAATTTATGAACTACAACACGGCAGGGCCGCCGAGAGAAATTGTGGGGCCCGGGGCAAGTTATCGATTTGGGGGCCCTGGTGACGTCACATGGGTCGATTTGGGGGCCCTCGTGTCTACGTGTTCTTAATTAGTCCCCTGGGTTGGCTAAAAGTGAAGTTAGTGTTACTGATCTTTACACTTTCTGGGCCTCATGTTTTCTTAAGGGGGCCCTTCTCAAGTTGGGGGCCCGGGGCAAATTGAACATACGCAGCCTTCCACATAATTTAAACAAATTTACCGACTTATTATTTTGCCTTAATATCAGGTTCTCAGTTGTTGGCATTACTGAAATTTAGAGATTTTGCAAATTTTATTTTGAGTATGAATTGGAATTCTGACTGCAATTGTGTGTGATTCAAAGTTTAGGAGATCTTCTTTACCCCAAGGAGGTCTGAGAGATTCGTATTACCTTTACGATTACAGGAAACACGAAAATATCCCGATAGAAACAGGAGGGGGTAGATGAAGAGGACAGCATATTTGGTTTTTAACGATAACCGAATCATTAAAATTTTCTCTTCAGTTCTCTTTGCCTTTGTTTCGCGCGGATTATTTTTCGTTCAGTTTTAATTTCGCGCACCTTGGCTCTGCGCGAATTCTAATACCGCGCGAATATTAATATAAGTAAGGTAAATCATTCCATAAGAATTGCAAAGCGTATGTTACTACGAAAAAAAACGGAAAAAAAAACAAAGCCAAACTTGTCTACATGGAAAATACTAAATGAAATTATAAATAAAAAAAGATCAAAACCTAAATTACCTTCTACCTTTACAATTAACAACCAAGATGTTTCTAATCCAGATGTCACTGCGAACAGTTTCTGTAAATACTTTGCCAATATTGGTCCTAATTTAGCGAGTAAGGTGTCATCTGCATCTCATTCTCCCTTGTCATTTCTTTCTGGGTAATTTCCTAATGCCATTATTTTTTTAACCAACAAATAAAGAGGAAATTTCACAAATATCTAGAAATTTTCAATCTGGAAAAGCCTCCGGTTATGATAAAATATCGATGACTATTGTAAAACAATCATTCGATATTATTTCTAAGCCATTGGCTCATATTATCAATGTATCCATTGCTCATGGTGTCGTACCTGGTCTGATGAAAATAGCTCGTGTTATACCTTTTTAAAAAACCGGAGATCAAAGACTATTAACAAATTACTGACCAATTTCTATCTTACCGACCTTTTCGAAATTTTTGGAAAGAATAATTTACAATCGTTTACTTAACTTTATAAATAAATTTGACATTCTTTGTAATAATCAATACGGCTTTAGGGAAGGTTATTATACCTCCGTAACCCTAACCTCACTAGCCATCATTTCCTTATATGACAATATTTCAAGAGCAATTGATCGTAGAGAGTTATCTATAGGGATATTTTTAGATCTATCTAAAGCATTTGTGACACAGTCAACCATAGTATTCTTATTGATAAATTACAGAATTATGGAATTAGAGGATTAGCTTTAGATTGGATAAAAAGTTATTTATCAAACAGATATCAGTTCGTACAATACAATGATCATTACTCAGCTTCTGAGATCATAAACTGTATTGTACCTCAAGGATCGATTCTAGGCCCTTTATTTTTCTTGTTATATATTAATGACATTGTAAATGTTTCAAAAGTATTAGGGTTAATTTTGTTTGCAGATGACACAAATGTATTTTATTCACATAAAGATCCTGTTTTTTTGTCTAATGTTCTGAAAATTGAGATCAACAAGTTGTCAGAATGGTTTAGGGCTAACAAACTTTCTTTAAATCTTAAAGTGTCTATGAAGTGAAAAATTCGCTAGCATTTTTTTTTACTTTAACGGACAAAGTAGCACGGCAGGAGCGTACACTGAAAATTTCAAGTGAATCTGCTGCACAGTCTTCGAGCTATCAACTCTCAAAGTTTGGCATGGCTAAATGTTTTTGGTGAAATCTGAAACGCGCGGTTCATTGTCTTGTGACATATGCAGGTGAACATTAATGATCCACCTGCATACGTCATATACCACATATATTCAATCCCAGTCTTTCCTTATTTTGTAACGTTAAACTATGCCAATGGACAAACTTTGAGAGTTGATAGCTCGAAGACTATGCAGCAGATTCACTTGAAATTTTCAGTGAACGATCCTGTCGTGCTACTTTGTTCGTTAGAGCAAAAAACTGCTAGCGATTTTCTCACTTCATAGACACTTTAAAGAAAGTTTGTTATAATAATAAATTTGTGATAGAATGAGTTTGTTAAAATCATGAATATGAACGTATAATTAGAATTAGCAGCAAAAGTAAATTTGATGCGCATAGCCTTCCTTTATTTATTTAGAGAGAATAAAATATTAAAATTCCATGATATTTTTCATTAGGACAAGTTATGTTTTCTTATAAGATGGTTGTTGCCTAATTGTTTTGACAATTTGTTCACAACAAATAAACAAATTCACAGCTATAATACAAGAAATGCTGAAACATTCCAACCTCCTCTATGTCGAACAAATATATGCCAGTTTTCCATAAGATACCAAGGTCCGAAGCTCTTCAATTCTTTTGCTGCTGAAATTGTCAACTGTAATACATTAGAATTATTTACAGCAAAACTAAAAACTTTTTTTTATTCCTCGTACTAAATGAAATTTGTTTGTTACCGTTTCTGTCACTGTCATGGATTATCTCTATACGGTCTATACTTTATTCGTCATCGTCATATGTTTTGTAATTTAAATAGTTTGTTAATAATAATAATAATAATAATAATAATAATAATAATAATAATAATAATAATAATAATAATAATAATAATAAAAAATAATAAATAATAATAATAATTGAATAATAGTAATAATAATTAAATAATAGTAATAATAATGGAAACTTTATTAGTTTATGATTTACGTATACTACAATGATAAACCTCTCTTTTACAGGATATGGTATTAAAAATATTAGTATGACATTAAAGTCGGGTCATCCCATTCTTTGTTAATAATAATAATAATAATAATAATAATAATAATAATAATAATAATAATAATAATAATAATAAATAATAATAATAATTAAATAATAGTAATAATAATTAAATAATAGTAATAATAATAATTGAATAATAGTAATAATAATAATGATAATTGAATAATAGTAATAATTAAATAATAGTAATAATAATAATAATTGAATAATAGTAATAATAATTAAATAATAGTAATAATAATAATAATAATAATAGAAACTTTATTAAATGTTTTTCTTTTCTACATATACAATTATAAATCTCGCTTATTAAGGTAATTTACAATTGGCTACTTGAATCACAACTAATAATATATAATAACAACTAATGACTATATAATAAAACATGCAAATTTATATACAAATATTTCAAAAAGCTAATAATTCGGGAATAATAATAATAATTGTGTTCCATTGTGTTTGCAAAATAAATTTACTGCATTTCGAGTTAACCAATACCGCCGATAAGAACATAAGATTATAATAATAATAACTAGAAATACATATACGCAATAACCCCTCGCCTAACTGTCCTATCAGGCTCCTACGACCACGCTCTCTTAAAAGTGGTGTGTTATTAAAAAAAACCCGATTATTTTGTGGGTTCCGTCGTCTGCAGGCTGCCGATCCACATTTTCCCCATAAACACCCGTGTTTATGCGAGAATGCATTGATATACATGTGAATGGGGGACTGCGAGCTTGGATGGTAAACAGATGAGAAGTGACGTTCATCAAGCTCAAATGCTCAGAAAATGTATCTGAGTCCTCGACGGGACTCGAACCCGCAACCTTCTGATTTATAGAGAGACTCTCTAATCACTGAGCTACAAATATTTGTATTTTTCGGGTCCCGCCGTCTGCGGGCCGCTGATCCACATTTTATTAACACCCGTGCGACTTGTAGAGTTGAGGATGCATTGGTCGTTTTTCAGTCGTTTCTTTTCTTTTTCTTCAGGTAAACACTCTCGAAATAATGGGCTTGCCATCCGGTCAAGTTAGAGGATGGTTATTTGAAGATGCCGTCTTCGAGGCGTTGTATAAGGGCCTTAATCCCTTAGAAGTAAAAAAGTTTAAGTCCGATGTGGAAACAGTGGATCTCAGGTTTATCAAGACGGGGGGCAGCCTTTCCAAGAGAGAGATTGGCGACTTTATTCCAGATGTCAATTATTGTTATATTTGCAAGCAATGGAAGGAAGATATGGAGGATTTCCTCTCTACATCAAACTCTCTTCTTGCTAAGGAATACAGAGATAAAAGATTTTCGCTTACAAACGCCAGTTGTATTGTGAGTGACACATTGCTTGGGTCATTACAGTGCTATCCAGAGAAAGCGAAAGACAAAGAAGTTTGAGAGTCGGGTGGAGACCGGCCATATGGATTGTGATGAGTTTTCTGAACATTTTCAAGGGCTTGATTTAAAATATAGCATTTAAAATATAGTGGTTGTGCTGGCCAACTTTTTTTTGCTCAGGAGTTATTTCGATTAGATGGTGTTTCTAGTGAATTTATTTCGATCCTTAAATTTCCAGCGGAAATCGCCATAATTGCGGCTCAAATGAACAGCAGTATTTTGTACTGGCCAACATTTTTTTGCTCAGAAGTTATTTCGGATAGACGGTCTTTCTATTGAATTTGTTTAAATTTCAAGAACAACAAGCAAACATCCGCACGTATCAGTCGATGGAAACTCCGCCTGTTGCCGTACGACTTCTCACTGATATACCGACCTACAATCAGTGACAAGTGTTGGGACACTTCAACTTAAAAAGCAACATTTTCCGTTTTATGTTCCCCCACCCCCCCTGTTCAATGTTGGTGACCATTTAAGCGCTCATTTTCACGTTCACAGCGTCCCTTATTTGCTAGTCAACATTGTAAAGGGAAGGGGGGGGGGGGAGGGATAAACTCTATCACGAGAAAAATGTAAAATATATTAAAGTGCTTATATCACTTGTGGGGTTTTAACGTATTTAAATAGAGCAGAAAAAATCAGTTAATAAGTTATTTTGCCTTTCTTGATTTAGTCAAATAGTTCCTGACATATTGGCTTCTGAACCAATCTCGTACCCTGCGCCTGCGATCTTTTTGGCCACTACCAAGAATCAGAGGCTCTGGGAAACTCCGATGAAACTCGTCATCTGATTCATTAGTTTAAAAACAGTAAAATTTCAAATAGTGTACACATTGCTAACTTGTTTAATCGATTTCTCGACGTTCTGTAACACATAATTATACACGACAGACCCAAAATATAATTGAACACATGAAATAATTCAAAACAGCAAAAATCCCGACAATTTACAAGTTAAAACTATTATTATTATCGCTTCGTCACCAACTGAACAAACATCCATCGTACGTCTGACTCGTAATTCTTCGCAGTTTCGTCTCAGAACTTTAAAATTATATTAGAGAATACAAGGTCGATGTAGTTTAGCAAAAATTCCTGGCAAAAAGTACAATTTCTTACCTGAGCGGCTGAGCCGATTACTGACGAGTGCTGACGGCGACGCGGACATTTAAAACACACTCGTCAAATCGTCTGGTTGACGATTTTGAGAAAAGCGAAGAAAGGCCATTTGTATCGATTGTATTGTCGAGAGCTTTGTATAAAACATGTTGGGCCTTTTTTATCGGTAAACAAATATTTTTCCTGGTCGAACAAGCGAACGATCATCGATGACTTTTACAAATTAATATAAATTATAGGGAACTGGGAACATGACCAAAAGGATCGCAGGCTCTGGGTACAAGATTGCTTCTGAACATGCCAATTCTCAAAAATTTCCGTCGTTCATTTTAACACCTTGGGGGCCTGGGACTCAGGAACCTAAGCCAACCGTC
Source organism: Paragorgia papillata (assembly GCA_035771165.1). Taxonomy (NCBI): domain Eukaryota; kingdom Metazoa; phylum Cnidaria; class Anthozoa; order Scleralcyonacea; family Coralliidae; genus Paragorgia; species Paragorgia papillata. Next base: position 1,284,665 of record JAWNZC010000440.1, read on the forward strand.
TTCTTAGTTGGAACTCTCGCGCGTACTGGAAAACGGGTGTGAGCTCGACATTTCGATTTTTCAGTCAAATATATGTGTTTTTGTGAATCAATAAGCCGAAACGTAGTTGTTTTGGATTGACTCGTTCCTGTGTCCCGGGCCCCCAGGGTGTTAAAATGAACTACGGAAATTTTTGGCGAAAAGCCGAAATTGGCATGTTTGAAGGCTTATATCTCAGAAACTATTAAAGTAAATCAAAAACGGCAAAATAACTTATTAACTAACTTTTTTTTTCTCTATTCAAATACGGTAAAACCCCACAAGTGATATAAGCACTTTAAGTTAACCTACAAACACGAAGTGTCCCAAGGTATTTTGTCACTGATTGTCTAAAAAGCTTTCTATGTTATATTGCTCGAACAATGCTGTTACAACTAACTAAACACCGTATTTTAGAGCGAAAAATGGAAAGCAATCTTACAGTAGGCTTACAACGCTGCTTATGCGTAACATCGGCAAGGCAACATGACATTTTAGAGTCAAAATGGCCACCTGCGGTGCGACTGATTTCCCAACGGTTCCCACAACGGTTCCCACTACGATTGCCACTAAAAAAACGCGTTATAGAACGACTATTGTTGACTAAAATGATATTTTCTATTCACCAGCTTTGTTGTATGCAACCTCGTACCCAGGCTCTTTGCTCGGCGCCCCCTAACACGTGGCTGGAGCAAAGACTTGGTTCGTTGTGGTCATGTGACAATCATGAAACAGCAATTCTTAGTGGGGGAGGGGTGAATTTTGCGCTATGGCTGAATCGCTTTCTGTAGCGTTGACTAGCTGGTTTAATAATAACACAAAAAGACTGTAAAGAGCTCTGGCACTTTGCAGTAAAGTAAGTGAACTTGGTCTGATATTCTGACCCTGCAAAAGATGGTTCAGGAGCGCTAGCTCTAATATACGAGTATATATAACAACGGGAACAAGTTTACATAATATGGAAATGGGCGAAAGTAAAGTATTTTTTACTTTACATTGCTTTTTGATTACGACTCCCACAGCTAACAGTCCAAGCAAAGTGAGTCTATGGATTAAGAGAGCGAAATATATAAGGCATGTAGTTTCACGTTCGATATATACAAAAGTTGTTGACACGAAGCCAACCGTACTTTGTTACGTAAATATTTTCTCTATTCTGATTTCCTAGGCGGTGACGCCGAGCGTTTTGAGGTATCTGATTCGATTCTGTTCAATTGACATTGTCGAATAATTCTGAATATTTTCTTCATACATACATGTATTGGATTATTCTATAGCAAAGCAAAAAGATGGTAAACTGCCAAAATATATTTTTAATGAACAGACGTTTTGTGCGGAGCCTTTCATCAGAGTAAAAGCGCTCCGCTCAAAACGTGAGTATTTCATTATTAAAAATCTCAGCTGTTTACCACCTAGTGCAATAGCTCAGCTTTCTAACAGTAGATACATGGCGGTATCGGCAAATTATCAAAATAAAACGAAGTAATTTACGAATATGAGACTTTCTTGTAGCTGCCAGATCTAATAAATTTCTGATTCTTTGCAAGCTTATGTTGTTGTAGCTTTTCTTCGAAGTGTTATATTTAGGTGTATTTACACCATATTTCTTGTTTGTTTATGATTGTGAGTTATGTGAATTAGGTTAATCACAACTTCACGCACGCTGATTGGATGCATTCTGAAGTGAGCCATTCAAAATAGAACACCAACGTAGTTTGCATGACATCCATTCCAATGTGTTTTTAAAAAACCATAAATTTTAGTATATAAATTCAAAATTACGGCTGGCAACCCCCCTCACGTTCAAAGTATATACTATCCGATACGATCTAGCATGGTTGCCTGCTTGTAACAAAAAATGCCATCAACGGTGTTTTTGAGACACTTTTATCGATGTTGGCCGGCCGTCTAGAAGCTGTCGGCATAATCCAGAATTGTATAAACTTCACATTTGTTTATAGAAGCAGATGGCTAAAATTTTCGGAACTACACATTGTTGAAATACATCGGGTACGTATGTTAGAAATTTTATAAGCTTTCATTCGGTATATAGTTCAAATCATAGTGTTACCTGTAACTTTTTAAAATGTTCAAAATGTTCCTACCGTTGACCATAAAAGTTTTAATATTTTTTCATATGTTGAAAAGGTATGATCACTAATTTGCACCAAAAACGTTTTCAACTTCAACTAGAAATCTGCAAACTTTTCCACTCCTTTCATATTTGAATTAGCTTTTGTTTAAGAAATATCTGAGGTTCATACCAGAAGTCTTTCTGAGGTTATAGCAAACACCAAAACAGCAAAAGGTAAAACAAACTTAAGAAATTCATCCATTTCAGACGGTCCAGACCAAAATAATGTTTCTTTATTCTTTAAAATACTTCCCGGCGAGAAAATTAAAAGTTCTGACATGAATGGCACTTCACAGTATCCTATGTTTAATATGTTGTTCAGGGCTGTGCGTTTAGTATTTAAAAACAATATCCAAAATTCTATAACACTTGTGAGGAGTCCATTTCCCATCATATAATTCTTATTTTACGAACAATGGTGTGCACATTTTGAACATTTAAAAAAGTTACAGGTAACACTAAAGTTTGAACTATACACCGAATGAAAGCTTATAAAATTTCTAACAACATACGTACTCGATGTACTTCAACAATGCGTAGTTCCGAAATTTTTAGCCATCTTTTTTCTATTAACAAATGTGTCGGCATAATCGAGAAATGTAAAACCCGCTTCATGAGTGCAGGACTTTTTTGCCACGGACTCCTACCCGTAGTATCTGCGTACTGAAGTTTTAATAACCTTGTGGTCAAAGAATTTTATTTCCAAAGAACCGTTTTCTAAAGTAAATTACTTATTTACTTAACTAAATATTATTTATACTGATATAGATAACAATATAAATTTAATTAAAAGGTCACAAGAAGGCCAAGAGTAATTGAATACAGGAGCCCGAGGGTCGCAAGGACGAGAGGGCTAATTTCCCGGGGGCACTTACTTTCAAAATGGCGCCGGGATCGCAGGCCGACATTTCGCGAGGACGCTTACATCAAAGGTGCCGACACCGAGTCGGACTTCTGGTTGATCCTTATTCTGTGGCCCGGGCGAGGGTGCTAATCTCGACACGCGTGGAGTCCACTTACACGCAAAATTACACGCGAGATGAAAACCTGAAAGTAATTCTGAAACATGTTATATATATATATATATATATATATAATATGTTATCAAATCCACAACTTGCGCAGTTCGGATAGCAGGGTACTGGTAACTAACCTGTTAAATTATTCAAATTATTTAAATTTACGTCAGCAAATTATAATCATAAGTTCGGTTGGATTGCGAAATACAGTTTTTCAGCGATCACGATCATGACGAAAGAAATCTTTGCCAGAAAAAATGGTTTCAGCTAAAATGTAATTAATATTACTATGAAAAAAGACCAAAGAAAGAAGGCTAAGAAAAGATGTGACAGCAATAGAGACAGCAGAGAAGAGGCAACAATAAACAGGACTTAAAACCACTGAAAAAAGCCTAAAAATTTATACAATAAAGACCGAAAACGATGCCGACCGAAATGTATCTGAAAGAACAAGGATGTGTCCTGAATCTGTTCAAAGCTGGTAAAGAATTATGCTCTGGTGTATTCTACTTAACTCGAGAGAGAACGAGGAAGAAATTTCCACAAAGTGCTCTCCACAAAGTAAGCAACGGCAAACAGACTTGCTAGCGAGCCAACAACAGCAGAATAACAGTGTTGAACATCCAGAAACTGTATCTATACTTTGTTTATTTTAAATAGTACGTTTACTTTGAGTGGAGCTTGCCAGTTTTTTGAAAAATGATGCGCGCAACACCCTGAAACTCGCCTATAGACCACTCGTAACTCAGCCAATCAGAATGCCGAATTTGTAATAGACCACTAGTTGGTTGATACTAATAAGTAATATATCCGACAAGAGTCAGTGTTTTTTTCTCCAATTTCTAAATACAACAAAGCAGGTTGAAATTACGAGGCGAAGCCTAGCTTGCCTGTATTTAGACATCGGAGGACGAGCACTGACGAGTGTTGGATATAGCTGCTCAAACGAATCTATTTTAAGAGAAAATCGACCTAAAACTTTGCTAGATTTGACAGTAGTCTTTCCTTAATTTCTAAATACCGTTTAAATATCTTTTAAATTTACATGAATTATTAATGAGTTTGATTTAATTAATTTAGGAAAGAATTGTTTATGAAGTTAATGAAGAACTGATCCGTCTGAAAACACGGAGTCATTCTGTACGGAACTTTGCAGTTAATCTTGTGCGGGAAATGCGATTAAATGTCTTTATTCCATTGATAAACTTACATACCAATGCTTACAATATTTTTACTACAGGTATATGTACCTCAAAACATATTACTTTTTGAATAAAATTTGAAGAAAAAATCTTTTTTCAAATTTTTCCTGTGTTATTGTATACTCTGAACAGGCACATTTTCTTCCCAGCAAGTCAAAATATTATATATATATCCAACAATAGCTCTTTTGAAAAAGGTTGTCCAAGGCGATAGGTCATTCCAAGACGGAAAAGAGTTATGGGCATAAATGTAAACACGAATAATGGAGGTGACAACCTCGTACCCATGGCTGCGGCTGGTCACGTGCCTCCCAAAATCTGGGATGGTACGAAATTGTTACAAAACACTCGAGCGAAATGTGTCTATTTTTGGAGAGGATGGAGAGAAGGAGGCCGGAAACGAAGATTTGGAGAAGCTTTTTCTTGCTGCCTTCCAAAGAGAGGAAACGCATGGGGGTGTGGGCGGGAGTGGGCAAGAGGGACAATCGGGGCAATTTAAGGCAAAAAAAGTGGCACATTTATCTTGGAGGGGGCTCATAAAATATATATATACCCTCAACAAAACTGTGACATGTAAATGTGACAAGGAAAGACCAAAGCCAACTGCGCAAGCCATCATAAAGCATATCGAAAGAAAGCATCGCGCAACGAAACCTGCTTAAGTACTGTATTTGTATGTCTTATTGCTAGGGAACTGCTTACATACTGTAATGTGATGCACGACCAGATGATGAAACTGGTGAAGCAAAGAGATGTTAATGCTAAGGTACAGACCTTGTAGCTAGTTGTTGTTTTGAAATGCGGGGTTTAAGTTATTGTTTGTATTTTGAACATTCTGTTAACTTTGCTGAACTTTTAGGAAATACATCGAGTCTTGGTGGATAGACTTTATACAACAAAGGTAAAACTAACGCTGCGAATTTGTGGTTGGTGTATGTTTTGAACACGGAATCTAAGATTACTATATGATAGAAATGTCTGTCTGTCCGCCCGCCTGTCCGTCTGTCTGTCTCTGTCTTTGGATATTCTTTGTATGTGTGTTTATTAATCGTTTATTATATATTCATTTATGTATATATGTATTTACACATGGTCGAAGTTTAATTGGGACTTCTTCCCATTGACACTGCAGCCACCCAAGGCTGCATTACCTTAGCCTGTCAAGCCAGCACGGATTCACTCAGTTTTGACTTTGCTGCCTCCAAAAAGACAACATACACACCCAAGGCTGCATTACCTTAGCCTGTCAAGCCAGCACGGATTCACTCAGTTTTGACTTTGCTGCCTCCAAAAAGACAGCATCACCAAAACTTCTCAAAAAATATACAGCAGCCAACTAGAGTCTCACCAAAGTGAAAACTAATCTTACGAAGAGAGAAACAGACCACGATTAATGGATAGAACCATTTCAGATTTTGCACCTGATGCTAGAATGGAATGGATTAAGAATAGAAAGGCTTTGTCAAGAGGTGACGTATATATACAATTGCGCATACACTCAACCTTAACTCTTTCATCCCTAGTGCACCCAAACCGACCCTTTTATTATTTTACTCTGTCTAACGCCAGACGATTTTACTCGTTGAAAGGAAACCTCCAGTGGTAAAAGGGTTGATTATACTGAAGGTTTTTTTCAGCTCTTATCGGATATAGGCTATGACATATGTGCATGGGAAATATTTTAGCGCGACTTTTACCTTTTCTGTCTGGCGTCACATTGAAATAAGTAACTACATGTACAACAACGGTTGGTTGGTTGGTTGGTTGGTTGGTTCGTGGTGTGGGTTGGGTGGGTGGGTTGGATTGGGTTGGTTGGTTAGTGGGTTGGTTGGTGAGTTGGTTAGTGGGTTGCTTGATTAAAGTCCTATTTACACTACGCTTCATTTTCGGTACAGCTCGGTTTAATTGGTATAAATAGGTAGTCCGAGCACGGGTAAAATTGGTACGTATACTATTTTTATCCGAGCCGTACCTGAAATTGGGCGTAATGTAAATGGACCTTAGTAGCCGATTCGTTTAATTACTTGAGGATATGAGTTTGGGTAAAAAGAATATGTTTTTCTTGATTCGATCGATAATCATATAATCTTGCCTTTATTTCATATTCCTCTTTCCGTTTTGGGTCAACTACTGGACAGATTTGTTCTTTTCTTTAGAACCAGAACGCTTACCGGGATCAGCTTGACGCGCTGAAACTCCAAGCGGAGAAAGCTGAGAAGTTGGAAAGAGACCTTTTGAAGTATAAAAAGAAACTTTACGAGATGGACGCAGTAAAGAAAAGAAAAGAGGTGCGTAATGATCGATGGACATGTCTTATCTGCATTTTATACCGTGTGTCAAAAAACAAAAAAAAAAAAAAAAAAATTCAAATGATTATAAAAATTAATATATCTTCTGTATCGGTCGAGGTTAAAAGGGATGACTTCAATGGACACGTCCAGTTTTTTCGAGTTTTTTCCAAAATATGTCGTGAAAATTGTTTTTCCAAATTTGTCGTCAAGCTTCAGTGAATCTCAAGAATCTATTAAACTTTTGGATAAATATGTAACATAAGTTTTGTTATGCTAATAAATGTTGCAGAACACATGCTAATTTCCGACGATGCCATAATGGTGTCCTCTTCTACAAACGTCATTTTGTGTGAGCAATATGATGTGGGAGTTGAACGGAGACAGACAGGGTCAGTGATATTTGTATGTGTATTAAATATTCTCCTAATTCTACTGAGCATGTATGTTTTGATTTGTACTATGAAATGCATAGATCCCTCTCATTTACACCAGAAAATATTATACTATTTTGTCTCCAGGGGGCCAGTAAGGAAAGGGTTAATTTTTAGACCTCTAAACTGAATTGCTTTCGTTTTCTCAGGGAAACAAAAATGACAAGTCATTGAAGTCATGGAAAATATCTAGTATCCACGTAGGTTTATTATTTCTTTTTGTGTACAGTATTTTTAATTATCTTTCATTTTATTTATTCATGTGCTTTAATTCCTTTTTTATTTACTCGTGTGTGTACGTGTTTATTAACTTTATTAATAATTTTTATGCATTTATTATTTAGTTATTTGTGTGTGGGTTCATTTGGTTTATAGATTTCTTTGTGCATAATTATATGTGCAACCTATTATTTTTAATACAACCATACTGATGCAGTAACTTACTACTCCAAGTTTGACCTTGTTATGGTAATTCGTAGCAGGCAAAACCAAGCACCTTGGCAGTGCTTTTAAACTATGCAGATGAGTCTTTATGCGTATCCAAAAGGCCTTAATTACACCGCAACTGAATATACCAAAATGTAGTTTGTAACCAATTGTAGAAAATACTCAACATGCAAAATTTAACCGAATGAAAATTAGCTCTCTCAACCAGAGCAATATAGACCAATAAACTTGATCGGATCACTAATATTCGATCAGACTAGCAATTCGGAAGTTTAAATAATGCAGACTTTTAACACTAATTAACATATAACAAAACCATGCAATCAATGTAGAATTTTACCTTGCAGTACAGCACTGTTACCTCTTTTTGTGATATCCATTTATGCTTGTCCATACATTATATCCTTGTCCATACATTATATCCTTGTCCATACATTATATCCTTGTCCATACATTATATCCTTGTCCATACATTACATCCTTGTCCATACATGGTTAAATAATTTCTCCAAAGTTCCATTTATCCTTTCCATCTTAACATTTAAAAATAATCCTCCTATAGTACAAGAAAAACATAACATACAGTCAAACGTTGCAACACACCAAGTGTGTGTGGACAACAAAAATTATCCAACAATATTAAACCCTATCAATCACAAACATTAAAATATCATTCCCAAGAAGTCAAAGTTTCCTGCAAACTTCCACCATCAACTAAACGAGAGGTTATTCAATAGACGAAACTATAGTCCAAACTCAAAGCTATAGACTGGACAGACCCAGATGTTAGACCCTTGGGAAGGTGTACCCATATAAGGGATACTGCCTGGAGTGCCTTTGATATGCCTCGACACAGCCACATCGATCTGCATCCTTCATAATTCAGGGGTTAAAGGGTATTTGCAATAAAAATTAAGTTTGTCTCATTTGAAAGAACTCGTGAAATGGTATAAGAAGACCTTTTACAATTTTTCCGTATCTGTTTTGGTTTTGGAAATATTTCGACCAAACTCAGCGTGCTGTCCGCCATCTTCGAATTATTTTCGATATGCAAAATTATGCATGTGACGACATAAGCAGGGTAAAGTGAAATTTTTATCTTGCCAACCTTATGACATTACGAGCTAGAAACTCAATTTTTTGTTGCACTATTTCCATTTTAAATTGACCCACAACATTTAAAAAGCCTTTCGTGGAAATTTGGGCACCCACGGAGTAGTTACCCTGCTTGTGACGTCACCAATTTCCTAGTTAATTAGACCCAATATTACAACAAGATGGTGGACAGCACGATGTCTTTGGTCGAAATATTTAAAAACACAAGATACTGAAAAATTACAAAAGGTCTTCTTATACCATTTGAGGAGTTCTTTCAAATGAAACAAACTTAATTTTTATTGCCAATACCCTTTATCACCCATACTTGCAGCCAGTGGCCAGTCCTTATGGAACAGTTTAAGCTTCAGAGTCTGGAGTAGGGTATATAAATTGTCCATTTTGGTCTGGAGTAGGGTATATAAATTGTCCATTTTGGTCTGGAGTAGGGTATATAAATTGTCCATTTTGGTCTGGAATAGGGTATATAAATTGTCCATTTTGGTCTGGAGTAGGGTATATAAATTGTCCATTTTGGTCTGAAATAGGGTGTATAAATTGTCCATTTTGGTCTGAAATAGGGTATATAAATTGTCCATTTTGGTCTGGAATAGGGTATATAAATTGTCCATTTTGGTCTGGAGTAGGGTATATAAATTGTCCATTTTGGTCTGAAATAGGGTGTATATAAATTGTCCATTTTGGTCTGAAATAGGGTATATAAATTGTCCATTTTGGTCTGGAGTAGGGTATATAAATTGTCCATTTTGGTCTGGAATAGGGTATATAAATTGTCCATTTTGGTCTGGAGTAGGGTATATGAATTGTCCATTTTGGTCTGGAATAGGGTATATGAATTGTCCATTTTGGTCTGGAATACTGGGCGCCAATTTTGGTCTGATATGGTATGGATGCCAATGCAACACCAGTGCTGGGATAGGGTATTGATTTTTTAAGTTTAGGTCTGGGAAAGGGTCAGGATTTGATGTCACAGCACCACAGCCCTACCCAGAAATTACCATAATACCCCCCCCCCCCCCCCAGCATTAGACAGCCCATACTAGCCCAGACAAACGTCTACAACAGTACAATACTACAAGAGTGAGACAAACAGAGAAAACTACAGATAAATAAATAGGACAGACAGATAGTGAATAATAAACAAGACACCTGCTCAGGCGTTCACTCGGGCTACTGATTTCTGCAAATATTGGCTTAGCCACCGCACATCTAGAAAACCTGCGAAACAGCGTGCGCATTTTAAGTGTTTGTTAAAAAGTACAAAACCCCCAGAAGCAATCATTAAGCAGTGTAGTTATGTAAGAACCACTCTGAAAATGTGTAATTGGACAGTTAGAGGTAATTCGGATTGTTGATTTTTATGTATTAAACTCTAGCCTCGACACAAATTCTTTGTATATGGTCTTATATGAAGTACTTGGTTCCATGAAGCGATTTGGTGTAAACAACCCAACAACAAGCCCGTTTCGCCAAATAATCAAATGATCTTAATACTTTCAGTAGAATAGACAAAACCACAAAACCTATGGTGCTGAAATCGGCAGATTCAAGCGATGGTTCGGATATAGAATTCATGTAAATCGTACCAACAGAAAATATTTAAACATGTTTTGAAACACATTTCCAAATGTAATACGACACCTTCATGATAGGCGACTTGTAGACGACTAACATATCTAAACATTTTTTTTGCATTATTCGGTGCCTATCACCTGCGTTTCGTAGTTGTTGCACCAAGCAGCAAGGCATTTAATACTAGGTAAACAGTACGTATATGTTCTTTGATATTCTGCAGCTCTTTCTCGTGTCTCTAGTCCTCAAGTCAATTATGTCAAGTGTCAACACGGCATTTTCTCACGTCTGTAATAAATTCGTCTGTTTTGTCTTGAAAGAACTCGAAAAATCGAGCATGCAACATGCCTTCCAGTTTCGCAAGGCCTGACAGGATGATGCAATAATGCCATTTTGTGGAACCCCAAAAAAGCTGAAACCAGACTCCACCTACCATAGGTAGCCCGAGTAACAAGTTATAAATTGTTTGAAAACAAAATGGTGCCGAGCGCCACTAGGAACTTTAAGAAAACACAATTCGATAAGATACAAAAAGTATTTGAACAATAGAATTTTATGTCAAATACAAAGATCTTTTGCAAATGACGGTCCGAAGAGTAATTTTCATGCCGTCGTGACTCTGTTGAGAACGTAGAAAAAGCATTTTTACGTTGTCAAGACAACGCGGAACCTGAGTCACAACAGAAGCCTTGGAAATGCTTACCCTTATTCTCGCGACCAACATTGATTGAACAAGTGTTTTTCTTCAAGAACTTAAGAACAAAACGAATCCGTGCGATTGTGTATCTTGAAATTTTAATGTATAAATACAACACCATTCCCTACCACTTTTAAACTTTCTACCGTAGTCGTAGTCCGTTGCCTGAATCTTAAGCCCTAATTAAACGAGAACGCAAGTCATCGCAAGTTGGCAGTCAGAATTTCTGTGGCAGTCGTTTTAACACCCAAATTAACAAAATAAAGGTTTCATGAGTGTTTTAAACAAGTTTTAATATTTTCGGGAAACTATTCAGAGCGGCTGGCTGAGATAGCGTGACTGCCAACTTGCGATTGACTTGCGTTCTCGTTTGATTAGAGCTTTAAAGTCCCTAATGACTTGCCTACTGCCACACCTGTACTCGAGTAAAAAGTGAAACTCGTTAAAATGTCGTAAAATCAATTAAAAAAGCTTCAAAACTAAAACAACAACGTGCTTAATTGGTTTAAGAAGACAAATGAATTGAATTTCAAGCATATTTGCTTTCATCTTCACGAGGTCAACTCAGTGTTGAACTGAGCGAGCACATGGCGGCATGACCACTCGACGGACTCGAGAAAATACACTTACATTCACTCGAATATTTCCGTTAAATAACTTCATAATGAAGAGTAGAAAGTAAAGAAAGCATTCTTAGTTCAACTTACCAAGATACGAAGAAGAAACGCCATCATCTTCTTCTTCCTTCAAGCTCTCCTTCGACCTTGAACAAGAATGGCGATATTTCGCGAGAAAAGAAAACGTGGTTAATAATTCACTCGAGTGTTTGTGTTTTAATAACTTGAAAATGAAGAGTAGGAAGTAAAGGAAATATTAATTCAACTTACCAAGATACGAAGAACAGCCATCGTTTCTTCAAACTCTCCTTCGACCTTGAACACGAATGGCGAGCAAAGAAAACGTGGTTAATAATTCACTCGAGTGTTTGCGTTTAATAACTTGAGAAATGAAGAGTAAGGAAATAAAGGAAATATTAATTCAACTTACCAAGATACAAAGAAGAAAGCAATTACGTCGTCTTCTTGCCTTCTTCGGAGTTGAAATAGCATCCTTGCTTCTCTTTCCTCTTCTTCGGTCAGAGCCTGACAATACAGAATGTCTTCGTGATTGACCTTCGCCTCCTTTTATACCCCACCCACCCATAATCACGCGAGTTCCCAAATTAACCACGCAGGATCTACAAAACTTCATCAAATATTCATTCTAAACCACTGTTCTAAACCCGAAATATTCATTCTAAACCACTGTTCTAAACCCGAATTATTCATTCTAAACCACTGTTCTAAACCCGAAATATTCATTCTAAACCACTGTTCTAAACCCGAAATATTCATTCTAAACCACTTTTCTAAACCCGAAATATTCATTGTAAACCCGAAAAATTCATTCTAAACTCGAAATATTCATTCTAAACTCGAAATATTCATTCTAAACTTGATCTGAGGGTCTGTCTGTCTGTCTGTCTGTCTGTCTGTCTGTCTATACGTGAATGTAAAAACGACTTTTAAAAGCTAATAAGAAATATATTTAAGACGCGTTTAAGTTTCTAACTCAGGATTTTCAGCGACAAAGACTTCTTCCTCAGGTGCTATACCCAACATTACCAGTTTTTACAATTCATTTTTGAGCAATAAAAAGCACAGAAATTACAGTAAGCAGCAAGTTAGAATCAAGTACATGCAGTAAATGTCAAACTTGGTTGACTAATTCAATATCATAATTTTATGTCTCGTTTAAACCCAAAGGATCAGTTTTCTTCTAACTGCTGTAATTCTGGTGTGTTTTGTACACAAAAACATTGTTTGAAAAATCCACATGAAATATATGCTTTTTTGGCACTGGAAAACCATAACAGTTTTTGTGGCCAAGAGATAAAATATATTAGACATGGCTTGAAAACCATTCAGACAAACTTTGAGGCTGATTCAGTGAACTCTGATCAAGGTTGACCTCCCGCAGCAAACACAAGCCCACTCACAGACACAATACTAATTATTGATTATTTAAAATCAAGCTATGTTTTGATAATGGCTAGACATTGAAATATGCAAGGATAACAAGCCATAATGACCAGGGAGTTAACGTCTGACTCTGATCAGAATCAACCCATAACAAGGCCTGGTGTTGAAAGCTTTTATGAAAACAATATTGATTATTTTTGTCTGAAGAGGATATATTTATATTTCTTAAAGCAGATATACAGAGGGAATTTCCTAAATATGACTCGGCATATAGGTAGTGAAAATGTGTTCCTGTTTGAATATGTTCCTTAATTCATATTTTGCTTCAAGTACATGTACATGCATTATTAATATATGTCTTGGTCAATTTTGTTGTTATTAATGTTAAAAATATTCCATAGTATCTCAAAGCTATATAATATATATATATATACAGTCAAACCTCCCTTTGTGGACACCTCCCGTAAGTGGACACCTCTCGTAAGCGGACACCTCCCGTAAGTGGACACCTCCCGTAAGTGGACACCTCTCATAAGTGGACACCTCCCTTTGTGAATCAATCAAACCGATAAAACTAAATATGTCATGCAATGTCATGCAAAATTTTTGCATTGTCCACTCACGTTACAGCCACAATTTAAAGAGACAAGTCTTCATTCTTCAAACAAACATTCTAAACATTTGGTTTGCTAAGTTGCTGAACAATGGTAAATTTTTGCATACCTGTTGTGGAGGCAGTTTCCCAGGGGACGGAGAAGTTTCAACCATGGGAAGGGCCTATAAAATGAGACAAAGACGTTAAAACTAACTTGAATTTTTGCAGACAAGACGTCGACTCTTTAGTTAACTCTCTAGTCCTACTATATATCTTTACTTTCTGTTCCTTATTTGATGATGATGATGATGATGATGAACTTTATTTAAACACGCTGACCCCGTCAACCAAAGCTGATTTCCACGAGGCGTGTGCAAAAGATATTTACATATTAAGGAAAACTTAATTTACAAATATCTCGGAATCAAAGTGCGAAAAAAAATATTTTTTGAACAAAATAAAACGCTTTGTACTTGAATCGCCCCGAGTGAAGTTCTCTCGTCTGAATTAAAAAATTCACAACTATTAATGGTTTTGGTTTATCGCGAAACCAAAGCTACCATTGTATTCTACAAATCAATAGCTTTCTAACGATATCTATTCTATTTTTGTGGCATAAATTCTGACGAATTGAGCGCGCTTTATCGAAATGACCCTGCAAACATTAACGGAGACCTTAATTACCATATGTAAACAAATCAATCACAATCAAATCCAATCATACACAAACCAATCAAAATAGAGTTTATCGTGTTTTTCTTGTCTTATGGACCAATCAGAAGAAAAAAACAAAATCCGGCTTTTTACATGCGGCGAGGTAAAGAATTGTATCAGGCCCCCTTTCCACCTGCAACTTCCCGCTTCCCAGGCACTTTAACTATGAAAATATTGCAGAAAGAATTTTGATGCTACCAAATTTACCTTCTCTTTTGATTTGAGGTCTTTTTCTTCTTCGTCTTCCTCGTCTTTGTTACTGCTTTCATCATCATCGTCTTTTTTATCTCCGTATTTAATTAATGGCGTCTTTTCAATTTCGTCCAAACCTTCTTGAAAACCTCGCGCTCTTTTTTTCACATAGTATTTTGGCTTATTCTCCTTGTAAGGGCAGAGATCTTTCACATGCATAAACGCACTGTTGAAAAATAGTAAACATGGTATTATTCAAGAATTCAAGTGCGATGCAGATTGCAGACAGTGTTGTAGATAGAGCAAAGTGAAAATACGGTAAACTCCTGAGATTTTTACAGCAAGGAATACATACATACATACATATATACAGGGTGTCCCCCAAAAAAATGCCCCCCATCCGTTTTTCTACTGCATCTTCTTTAATTTGGGTACAAGAAGTAAATTTTTATATCACGCCGAAAGCCCATCACCAAGCCTGCAAATAATTTTTTGACATAGAAAGACAAATGTCAGGCCAGACCAGAAAGTGGTCGGACATGTAGAAATTCTGGCCGGACGGACTAAGGTTTTCCCTACTTTTGATAAATGCATCCATTTATCACGATGGCATACACGAGGAATCAGAATAGATTTTTTATCTCGAAAATTAATGTCAGTAAACTAGTACTACTACGTCACAACGAGTGTTTCCGATCATCAACCGACCGTATATTTTTGCGTCGCTTACACAGATAATTAATCTTTAAACGACTATATCTCGTAAACTAAACATCGAATAGGCCTCAAATTTTGGCAAGTACTTTAGTTCAATATATATTTTATTACAGTCAAGAAATTAGAACTCCAAATTTTGCGTTGCATGTGTCCTTTAATGTGTATTTTTCCGCTAAACGACAAAAATTTCGCGGGTTTTCACAAAGAAGTTCGCCTTTTTTCGTTAGTGTAAAACTAGCTTTATTTGGGATAAAACAACCTGTCCGCAGGCAGAAAAACCCGTGTTTTTCCATTGCAGCAATAGTCATGCTCTGATAATGTTTTTTAAACAAATAGTGCTTCACAAAACGCACGATTCCACTGGAAATACAAACAAAAGATCGATCCGACGTCCTTGACCAGCTGTGGCAAGTTTGTTTATGTAAAGAAATAGGGTAAGGCAACACAAAAACACAGGGTCAATTTTAAGGACAATTTTTAAGGCAACATGTTATCGCAATACGACATTTTTATTAACATAAACGCAATACCGTTGTACCATACCGATAATATCGAAGTTTACCGATCAGGGTTCAAAATAGCGGCCGGCTGCCGGCTATAGCCGGCATTTTCACGCTTCTAGCCGGCTAGTGTATACGTTTTATAACGTAGCGTAACATCTTACAACGTGGTGTAATGTTATAGAACGTAGAAAACGTCTCACAACAAAGTGTGACGTCTTATAACGTAGCGTAATGTAACGTCTTTAAACATAGCTTATTAACGTCTTACAACACAGCGTGATGTTGTATAACATAGCTTTAATAACGTGTTATAACGTAGCGTAACGTCTTAAAACGTAGTGTAACTTCCAATGTAGTGTAACGTCTCACAGCCTAGCGCGACGTCTACAGTAAATGAGATTATTTTTTGAATACGAGCTTATTAACTAAAACAATTCCTGGGTGGGCCTCTCATGGACTCACATAGCAGGCAAATAGCCTGTATATCAAAATAGCCGGTACCATAAATGTACATATGCAAGACAGCCTACAAAAATATCTAAATCCAAAATCTTTATTTTGAACCCTGCCGATATCGAAAATTTCAGTATTATCGATATATCGATATTTGAAAATTGAAATATCGAGTGATCGGTATTTGAAAAAAAAAAAGATAATTATCGATATATCGATACACCGCATCAGCCTAATTACCTGTCTAAGGGTCACAATACGTTGGTGATTTTAGTGATGAAAATGCACTCAAAGTTGCACTTAAAGGGGCACTGTCACGAGTTCTCAACTTGAAAAAATTGCCTGGACTTTTCAAGTTTGCATTGCCATTATAGCATCATGCCATAGCTTACAACTTGATAGATTATTTCTATATGTTCTCTAATGCACTTTTTCGGCAAATATTTTTATCTTAAACCTTCTCAGTCCCGTGAAATCCATATTTTAAATTAAAACTTCGGACATGCGCATTTCATGACAGTTTCCCTTTAAAGCACTCTGATGTGTTAATCACTTGATTAGACATATCCAGGTGATTTTTGAAAAAAATAAAATAAGTGGAAGTAAATGAATGACAACATGCATATATATATACAGGGTCTGAAATTTGCAGTATCCCGATATCCACGGGATACTAAAATTTCGTTTTGGATACTAACTTCTGTTTTACTTGTATCCCGACGGGATACCACGAAATTTCAAAAATCGGGATAGCGGAAAAGGCCTCCGTTAGTCTCCTGATAGCTTTGTTAGCACCACTGATCTATATAAGTCGCCATCTTGGAAATCGAGTGATTAGTGTCGTTGATATATGTCAATCTCGTCCCCAGGACCTTCGTGGAGATGGTTGTCAGCTTGGTACCCGAAGGCCTTCACGGGGATGTTTGAATATTAATTTATAAGTAGTGTTGGGTACTCTACACACTGCTACCTTCCTACTCTACTCGAAGATTTTCAAATGTCATTATATACTATTTTGTCTCCGGGGTGCCAGTAGGGAAAGGGTTAAACACAAAACAAGTTTGGTAAGCACTCACTTTTATTCTCGTCTAATTATTTTTTATATTGATAGTGATTATTATTTCTCTTCCAAAAATTAACTTAATATTTACATTGACTCCCAACCCCAAATCCCTGCTGATGAGACCACCAGAAGGTCGAAACGCATCCAGGGTTGTGTCCCAGATCCTGATTGCACTATACTATACATTACATATCTTTTATTCTTCTGTCATTTTTTACATGGTTCTTTAAGCAATATATATACACTGCATGTCCAACAGCATGGTCCGTATCGCCTTTCCATATGCAACATAGCCGGAGGCTAATTGCGCTTTTTATTCAAATTCCCTTCTAATTCTCCCTTATTCTTCAACAATTCATTACATGACTTTAACTCCTTTGTGGTTCCCATTAACTACACTCAAACTTATATAAAAATTTGAGTTTATTTAATTCAGAGTCTGACTCTGAAAGTGACTTTGATGGCCTGGTTTTAGTGCAAAATAAAACTGTTTTGATTAATTAATGTTTTCTTAATATATTTCTTGTGATGTACAGTCACCCCGACAAATAGGTGGGATACTAAAAATTATGGTAACTAGTATCCAGAAGTGGGATACTGGATTCTTAGGGGGGATACTAAAACTTTGAACCCTGGTATCCCATGGGATACTGAAAAAAAATTTAAATTTCAGACCCTGAATTTATATGGTGCTGCGTGGGCAGTGTGTAATCAAGATCAAATGGTAGAAACAGCAGTGCTCCCAAGTTCGTTCTGCCAGCGCGATTGATCGCGCTGGCAGATAAGTAATTTGTCATAAAATGCGCTCACAGATTATCTTCCACTGCCTAGAAATGGAGTAAATAAATGCTCAGTTGTATATAATATGAAAATAATGGAATATCTCTTGTTTACTCTGTGCAGGAGTATACAGTCTAGCTTATAAAAACAAATCAATAAACCGGCGGCGTGGTTTTGAACAAATTTATGCACGCATATTTACGAATTATGGCATCACAGGGAGATAAATTGTTCTTGGTTTTATTAAATTAATGGGTTTAGATATTAAATATTTTTAGTTTGTTTCTAGTGGCAGGCTAACTGCACTCTCCATTGACGTACTGTATTGTCTTGCTGCATATTGTTTAATTGATATTCGTATTATTAAAAGACTAGCCGAAATCGGCGAAAATGCAAAATAGCGTTCGTTTGCTCACGGGGACGTCCGCTGCATGTTCCGGCGTGGCAATATCGGGATAAACACTACAAAATCTCAAACTTTATGCTAGTTGTGCAGATGAAAACCACAAATGACACTTAAAACATTGGTTTGAAGTTCATTTTTATGATATAATAGACTGTTAAAATTGACCCAGGAAATGTAACAGGAAGTCATCAACATAAACCGGCGCTGTTTTTCAAGAAAAACCAAATCGCACTGCCCAGTTGTGAAATCTGCTCTGGCGAGCGCGATCCATCGCGCTGGCGTATTTTATTCATTGAAAGCACTGAAACGGTGGTAAACTGCCGATACTATGAGTAAACAAATGCTGACGTTTCGAGTGAAAGCCCTTCATCAGAGCAAAATGTGAGGAGAAATGAAAAGGGAAGCGCTTATGTGTGTGCAAATTTTGGTGATGTAAATCACTGGGAGCCAATCAGATGCAAGTAGGGTAAACAAATAAAAATGAGATGATGGTGAGTCATTTGCTATTTTTACCATCAACCAGCCAAGTGGTGAAAGGCGGTAAGACATGTGAGTCCCATGGGAGCACGTGGGTGGGGAGACAATAACATGCACGATAACAGGTCTCGCTGATCTCCCACAAAAATTTGAGTGCGGGGTGAAAGTCATCAACAAATTTGATGACCTGATCCAGAAACAAGCGTGAGCAAGACACTGTCCCTAAACAGTCATCAATAAATCTGCTGAAAAAACAGGCAAAGGGCCTGTGTATTGTTCAAAGATATCCTACAAATAAGTTAGCATAGCTTGAACTATATATATATTTCAAATATTGTCAGTATACATACGTTTCACGTGTGCCATAAAAAAATATTGGCAACTTGTTCTTTGGAATTTTTGTATCAGGTGCCACAAGATTAATCTAAAACAAGAATTAGACTGAATGACTCATTGCTACCTAAGATGTCTGAGCATTCTCTCTTTGATGAGTAAAATCATCTGGCATTAGACAGAGTAAAACAACAAAGGGACCATTTTTGACCAGCTCAGGCAGGAATGGGTTAATCACTTGTTAACACATCGCTGCCTAGGATGTCTGAGGGTTCTCTCTTTGATGAGTAAAATCATCTGGTGTTAGACAGAGTAAAACAACAAAGGGACCATTTTTGACCAGCTCAGGCAGGAATGGGTTAATCACTTGTTAACACATCGCTGCCTAGGATGTCTGAGGGTTCTCTCTTTCATGAGTAAAATCATCTGGTGTTAGACACAGTAAAACAATAAAGGAACCATTTTTGACCAGCTCAGGCAGGAATGGGTTAATCACTTGTTAACTCATTGCTGCCTAGGATGGCTGAGGGTTCTCTCTTTGATGAGTAAAATCATCTGGTGTTAGACACAGTAAAACAATAAAGGGACTGTTTTTGGTCAGCTCAGGCAGGAATGGGTTAATCACTTGTTAACACATCGCTGCCTAGGATGTCTGAGGGTTCTCTCTTTCATGAATAAAATCATCTGGTGTTAGACACAGTAAAACAATAAAGGAACCATTTTTGGCCAGCTCAGGCAGGAATGGGTTAATCACTTGTTAACTCATCGCTGCCTAGGATGTCTGAGGGTTCTCTCTTTCATGAGCAAAATCATCTGGTGTTAGACAGAGTGAAAGGGAACAATTTTTCGCCAGCTCAGGCAGGAATGGATAAAACTATGCTTTTATACATTAACCATTCTTTATTACATTTACATTCAAATCAACACAAAAAAATTCCATATTCACAACGATATACAAAATCTTTACAAAGTAAACATTGCTGTTAATTCTCCAACTACCCAAACGATCTCCCTCTCTTCAACAGCAATCTACATTAGTATAAATAAAGCCAAAAAAAAGCCAACAAACAAGTCACTTACCCTAGCTGGCCAGGGAGGATAGCTTTTCATTTTCGCCCAAACTAAATCTCCTGCGCGATAAGCCATTTGACTAAAAAAAACGGGAAACGTTATGCACCTATCAATGTTAAGCCCGAGGGGGGGGAGGGCGGGCAACAATAGGGGGTTTGACGGCAGATGCTATCCCTCTGGTCGGGCTTTTGCTCATTGATGACAGCCCAAGGTTGGAGACATTTGACAACATGCTTTTTACCGCGAGCTGCCTGGGGACATTTGACCAGTTTTTTTGGCGAGGAGGCCTGGTAACCAAATGTTCACCACGAGGTTTTTGAAGGTTCAAAGATGGCGGAATTACCCGTTAAAATAAACCAGTCAAGTTCTTTTTGCTCATGAATTATTAATTTTTTGAAATCGGAAGTCAATCTCTGCTTTTAATGTCTTATAGATGAAACCATTTAAAGTATGGAATGCTGATCGGTCAAAAAAGGTTATAGTTGTTGCGAATTCGGTAGAGCTGATGAGAAAAGGTTTCAGTTTGAGAACTGTATATAAAGACATTAAACTATTAAAGTTTGCTTAAAATTATTATTGTATAAATAGTTTTGTGTTATCTTTAAAAAAGGTTCTCTGTGAGGCACTATTTATATTAATTAAAACCATGATTTTTTCAAAAAGGGATATATCTATTACCTACAATGCATAAAAACAGCAATCCTGCTAAAAATCAATTAATACTCTTTACAAATCACTTTATATTATTGGGTCATTTGAATGTCATGTTTAAAGTCTTAATGATTATACAGGGGACAAGGGGTATTTGAACAAAAGGAAATCTCAGAACAGGGGTATTTTGATTTGTTTTGACCAGGATGAACTTCTGAAACAGGGGACATTTGACAAAAAATTGCAACAAAAATTCAAATCCCCTATTGTTGCCCGCCCTCCCCCCCCCCCCCCCCCCCCCCCTCGGGCTTAACATTGATAAGTTGCATTACATCACGGGCGGAGAGAGAGGGCGAGCACGCGGTTAACCCCGGTCAGCGGCAACATCTAGAATATGATCCCTGGTATCCCTGAACATCCCGTGATAATTTATTCGCGCGCTTTTTCGAAAGGGTTTCCCCTTTACGATATGGCGGAGTTGAAACCACTAAGAGATGTCGAGGTTGCCTTCATCAACGAACACTTCGAAGGCGTAAGTTTCGAAAACGATTATTGTTCGGCTTTTTTCGATGGAAGAAGAGAAGAATTAGAAGCTGTTTTGCAAAGACTGCTCTCTGTAAACTCTACGAGCTTCGTCACAGTTCAAAGCCACTCGGAGGACAAGCAGAATAAGAGATTCACAGAAGCAGGTACTGTTGCAGCGTTGATGTGGAGGCTGGCCTGGCCTACAATGCCTGGGCTGTTTTGTTCTGGTTAGGTAGTGCGTCTGTTTTAATCTTGACTTGTATGATGTAAACATTAGCCGAGCCCTCCCGCTCAGCCGAGATCTCAATTTGCGACGCCGGTTATTCTCAGACTGGTCCTTTCCCATGGCCATGTAAACACAACAGACCGGGCTGGCCACATGCAGGGAGCAAATCTGACGCCTATCATGTGTTTATTTGTGATTTCTGAATGATATAGACTATGCAAATTGATCGCCAATGTTTTATTTTTAATTGCTTATAGCTAGGATCCTGAAGTCGGGTTAATATACGTTATACAGATACCGCGGCTCTTCTCAAACAACTGCACGCGGGTTTGTGACCGTGCGCCTGTTTGGAGTTTCATATTACCGCGCGTTGTGACACGCAACGGATAATTAAACGCCGCGATCTCTGTATAACGTAGTGTTAACGCTACTCGTTACAGAGTTACCTAACAATCTGACCTAAAGGCAGTGTCACCACTCATCAGGATGCCAACTTGAAAAAATTCGTGGGCAAATTCAAGTTAACATGATTCAAATTATGTAATATTGCAAAGTTAAGAAAATCAGAATTCCAACCAAGTTAGGAAGTCAAAGTAGGAACACTTGACGTTGTTCACCTGTAATACACGTAAATTTTACAGTTCATTATAACTCGACAAAATTAAGCCTTTCCACTCTAACACTTGACAAAAGATAGCGAGCGAAAAAGACGCAGAGATATAATAGTACAATGGCCTCAAGAAGATGCGGGCTGCCGAGGAACACAACCTTTAGTAAGACCACAATTCTATTTTATTTTAATTTATTATACAATTTTTATCATATTCTTTATTCTAAACCAACATACTCATCCTGACTCACAACATATCTTTATACCAACATACTGAAACATTGACTTGAGAAATCCCTCCTGAAGAAGACGAAGGTCGAAACGCGTCGAGGGTTAAGCGTGAATGGAAAGTACACAAACTTACACAAATTTCGACACCTCTTCGTCAGTTTGCAAAACTGACTCTATTTGTAAACCAGTATATGTTACATATGTAATCTATTATAAGCTAATGTCTACATGTATGTGCTTGTACAGAAAATCTAACTAATACCATATCAATTTTATTAAAGATGCCTTACAAAAGGGGCTACTCAGTGAAAAAAAATTTCTTTCTAAAGAAGAAAGAAGCCATTTGGAAGCCAAATTATTGTACCACTATGGAAAATAAGGAGACCAATATGCAGGTAAATTAGCCTAAATACTATATCTTAAATTGTATAAATATTATGTGATAATCCAGCATGTACAGTACAGTGAACTCGATGTAAGTTAAAATGTGATACCTGGAACGCTAACGAAGGACCAAAAAGTGAGGCAAAAAGTTCCAGGCCCCTGCGCGGTTTGCAGGTACGATTCAGTCTCCCACAAAATGTTTTTTACACGGCCGCCCGTCTTGAGCGAACTGCGAAGGCTCGAAAAAAGGTTTGAAAAAATTATTTATCAGACTAAACGTGCATTTAATGAGTTTCCCATTGTTGTGCAGCGCTGTTGTTGTTTTATTTACTGTATAGCAGTCCAAAACTATACAGTAAATTAAGCTAGGGATGAAAATAGGCTGAGAAAACAGACGTCCGGCCTTTTGCTGGCTAGGATGAAAACAGCCAGCTGAAAAGGTGAGAACAAGAGTGAGAAAGCTATTCTTGTACGAGTTTGAAGACGTATTGATACTTTATATTTCATAATATACATCTAATGTCATTTTCTTATTTCTGCTCCTTTAATTTCTTGTTCAGTTTTGTTAAACGGCCTTTTGTAACTAATGATATTTTAAGAAATATAAACTAACAACTTGATTGTTTATTTTTCACGTTTACTCATGGCTAGTTGTTGTTTTCGGTACGAATGCGGAATGCTTTTTAAACAAAACGAACTGATGAAACTGGTACTAACCTAAACGGCATAATATATACTAAGTTTGTGTTGATTTTTTGTATCCTCTTCGGAGTGATGAAACTCTAATATATATGGTTTATAATATAACGAAAATTTGATTTAATTTCTTCACTGACAAACTTCGTGCAGCAACAAATAGACAATCACTGCATAATTAGTTCGGCAGCATAGCACAACCAATCAAAATTTAAAATGCACGTTTAGCAAAGCGTGATAAAATGATTCAATAAATAATTTTTCAAACCTTTTCGAGCCTTCGCAGTTCGCTCAAGACCGGTGACCGTGTAAAAAACATTTTGTGGGAGACTGAATCGTACCTGCAAACCGCGCAAGGGCCTGGAACTTTTTGCCTCACTTTTTGCCCCCCGAATGACTGGACGTTAGCGTTCCAGGTATCACATTTTAACTTACATCGAGTTCACTGGTACAGTATTGTATATATTAAGAAAAGAAAGCTTATAATTATATTTTATGCTTTATCATATAGATATTGACAAAACACATCGTTAAATATCTTCATACGTAAAAGATTGCTAACTTGTTCTTCATATTTTAAACATGACAGGATTGGAGATACAAACTTCAATTCCTTGCATTATATTGTTAATATCCTTGTCCATTCTCTTCGTTCAGTAATCATAATGTGAGAAATATAACCAACACTTAAACATTATATATATATATATAGTTCAATCTACAGACACGGTGTTTCGCTGTACAACAGCTCATCAGTGTAGCTTGGAACAATCTGAATGAATTTCATCGATTACTTATACACATGCGATCGTCGGTGACAACCGCATGTGGGACAGCATCGGTGAAGTACATTCAGATAGCGTGAAGTGCGCATGGGCCCAGAGTGCTCAAACTTCCACAAAGGTAGTGAGCATTGCATTATCGCTAATACGTACCCACGGCAACTTCACAGAGTGCTCAACAACACCGAAGTGAAGCAGCATATAGGATAGGATATATATATATATATATATATAGACACACTCACACATACACGATGTACATGTATGGCATTCCATATTCTAAAGTTCTATTTGCAGATAGTCACTATCAATGAGGTGCACAATAGTCCACTAGTTGGTTTATACTATTACTTTATAGCAATGTTACTAGGTATAGTATAATACCTTATGATGATGACTATCCAGACAATAAAAAAAATTCAATTTTGGTACGTACATTAAATGAAATTGCTTTTAATATTTATCCTTTTTCAGACAGAGACAGTCCCCCTGTCTTGGTACCAGTTTCAATGGGTGAAAATACTTCATGACAGAACAAGCTTATTTGAATAATACCAACCAGCAATTGCACTGGAGACAACAACAGATGTCAACCACTTGCTGCACCTATAAACAGTTATCCAACCATAAATCAGTCTTAAATACTTAGTTAACACCATTAATAGCGTTGGTCTTCCTTTTGGTTGGACATTAGCGAAAGGCGATGAAGAATCTTTAAGAGTTGTTTACTTGCAACAAAGAAAGACAGACCCGTGCCAAGGATCCCATGATAACAAAGTCAGTGACTGTTTACAAAGATCATTCCTGGACACTTAGAATTCTTGATAAAGTTATTCAACAGTTTTATAGTCAAGGATTAGAAGGCTTAAAAGCAAAAAATAATAAAAATTGATAAAATTAAATACCGTATTAGTTAGATATACTGTACATTGCACATATGTAGACATTAGGTTACATATGTAACATATGCTGGTTTACAAATAGAGTCAGTTTTGCAAACTGTGCACACAAGATTCTGAGGCAAGGGTTAGTCTTGACTGCAAGCATAGACAATCCAGAAGACAATATATTCTGGATTTTCTATGCTGCGAGCTTCGACAATAACAATGGCGATGAGATGTCGTACTCGTCAGACCAATGAGCATTTTTGTCAAAAATAGGCGAGTAAACTGATGTAAAATTACCGGACAGTTTTGTAGATATTCCACTTGGTATTCCAAATATTGCGACCAGAAAGCAAAACATGTTTATTTTTGAGTTACAGGGTTAGTTTTGACTGCGAAGCAGAGCCTCGACAATAATAAATGGCGATGATGTCGTACTCGTCAGACTGTCGAGAACTTCCCGTGTTAACATTTATCAGCGGTATTTCAGTTAAAGTACGTGGGCTCAGAAGGGAGCTTCTGGACCGGTCGTGGCTAGATGGGATACTCGCAGTTGAGGTGACCGCGAGGTACTAGGTCCGAGTCAACTTCGGAACAATCATCGGGATTCGGATTTTTCTACTCGGATTTTTCAAAATGGCGGCCACAATTTCAATCCAAGGAGTGACAAAACTCAACGAAGACAATAGACACCTCAATGAAGAACAAAGTAAGAATTTGTAAGAATAATAAGATTTAAGACTCTAAAGTTTTTATTTTATTAAGAATCGTGGTGCAAATTTAGTAAAATGCTTGTAGTAGTCTAGACGAATTTTTATGGCTCATATAAAATAAAATGTTGACAAAGATAATATAATATAATATAATATAATATATATATATATATAGAGGTTTGGCGCTACTTCACCGCTTGCATTGGCATGGTCTTTGAGAGCACCTGTTGTTTGTTGTAATATTATATTATATTGCTACTTCAGTTATTTTTAAACAAAAAATGTGATCATTTATCAAATACAGTAATGTCTTTCTTTCATATTTTCTTTTTTTTTTGGGGGGGGGGGGGGGGGGGGCACCAAAGCTAATCTGGCCACCCCAGCCTGAAACTTGCCACCACGCCACTGTATATGTATGTATATATATGACTTTATTAATTAATCACAATACAGGAGCATGAATCTTAAATGGCCTAGACATAAATACCAAGTCTCTACCATTAAATCCAATTAGTATTCCTTTCAAACAACCTACTGCAGTAGTTTGAAAGCCCTAAACACTTCTGAGCCATGGTGCATAAAAAACACGGTCTAATACACCTGCCGGGAAATTAAGATAACTTGAAGTGTATGCATGGTGAAAGTATTTAAAAGCTTTTTCTCTTGTTTAACTTATGTGCTGATTAATTTATATCTTAATTTCCCAGGTGTATAAAACCGTGCGTTTTACACATCCGTGGCTTCAGAGAAGTGTGTAGGGCTTTCAAACTACTGCAGGTGTACTAGTTATCTAGTATGGGACCTCATGTCCTTTTGTAGTTGCACCTGCCCCTGGGCAAATTAAAAAAAAAAAAAAAAAAAAAATAGGTTGTTTGAAAAGAATACTAATTCATTTTTAAAGGATGAGTGTCCACCTAATGCTTTGCGCGCTCACAATACAATGAGAGTGCACGCGATCACTTTGGTCATGTACGCTCGTAGCCTCCTTCGCAGCCCTTCTTTGCGGGCCTCGATATTTTCGTCCCCCACTAAGGTCTGCTCAAACTAGCCTGAGTATCAGGCCCTTCTTTTTCTTCTGGGGACTGGGGAGGAGAACGGAGAGAAAAAGTAGGGCCTGACACAACTCTATTCATAGACCCGTGTTCTTCGTCCAGAATCTGGACGAAACCCTGATTGGTTGAGAGACAAAAGCCGGAAATACATCAACTGAAATTAAGTAATTAACTGATTCGAAAATCGAAATTTCTTCGTGGGAAGTGCCGAGAAGCCGCCCAGACTCCAACTAGAAAGTTTGTGTTTTCTCAAATTTACTGTTAGCGTTTTTGCCATTTTCATGGACAAGAGCGATTAAAGAAGCTGAAGAAGGAACCTCCGCGTTTTGCCCGTAATACTGTGAAGGAAGAGCAAGAACTGTGCTATGTGTATTGAAAGCCAGCCTAGCTGTCAAAACAAAACACTGCTGCTGTCTTGTCGTCTGACTACGGGAAGAAACAATTGCGCTTGAAAGTTCATTCTGATCGGAAAAGCGAACGCAGTGTCCGTAATTTATAGTCTACTGGAACTTATACGCAAGTACTGTACGTATAAAGTCTGAATACAAACCATATCAAGGCCGCTTTGCAGCCTTTGCTTGACTGATGTCTGAATCTGAACTGAACGCGTGAGACAAATGATTATCTCGTCGCCAAGCTAAAGCAGTTGTTGAAATGGGGTGAAACATCAAAACTTTTGGTGAAAACATTTAAAATGTTGTGGCTATTCGGAAAATCGAAATTGCCGTTGTGCACTAGATTTATATATCTTGGAATATATTTGAGAATCGTTGTAATCAAATATTAAAATGTTTGGTGGTTCCCGAACCCGATCGTATAAATAATTTCCCTAATTGCAAATTGCTGGTTCATTGCAGTATACAGAACTAGATTTTACTTCGGCATTGCCACTTCCAAAGATTACTTGAAAACTGAATAAACGTGTGTTCGAAGATGTTTATGCACAAGCAATGAATTTTTTGAGGTTCGATTTCGTTAATTTGTTCGGTGAAGCTTTTTATAGACACACGCAATACAAAACAGGAAGTGATTTTTATTGGCTATGGCGCGTCACATGAATAGGGGGCGGAGGGGAAGAATCAATGATTTGTGTCAGGCTCTCTTTCAAGAGAGACTGATACTCAGGTTAGCTCAAACGAGCAACACATTCCGTTCCGTAGATTGACCAATCAGAGATAGGCTCCTAAAATCGGGGAGGCTGACTTTCACCTTGGCCATGTATCCAGGTAAATAATTATTATCCGCTAGATACATTTCGCCAACACTTGTAGCCTTTTTAAAGCTTTTCGCACAGATTTATTTACACGACCAGCAAGAACATATTCATAATACCATTCTTCGTAAATTTTGTAAAGCTCTGAGCTATAGTAAGCGAAATATTAGCTTTCAAGTAAACTAATTTGGGCAGTCGCTTCAGACGCTATAAAACCGTTAACACCTTTGAGCGTTTGTTTACAATCTTAAATTTCTCTCAACGCTCTTACGCTTTACACTGACTTTCACGCTTATTTGTTTGCATAGGCAGCAAGAACATAGTCAAAACAGTATTCTTCGTAAATTTCTTTAAGTTCTAGGCTAAACTTTTCAAAATATTAGCTTTCGACTAAACAAATTACACATAACAATACCAGCCCAGGACGGCTTTATTTAGCACGACAATGGTGTAATTTCATTGGTCCATGTACACAAAGGGAACGGAATGTGTTGCTCGTTTGAGCAGACCTTAGTGGGGGACGAAAATATCGAGGCCCGCAAAGAAGGGCTGCGAAGGAGGCTAGTACGCTCGCGGCCATTTTTCGGGCCACGAAATTCAACAAGTGAAGCAATCCCTCGATATCTGAGCAATGCTTGCAGTAAATTACTCAATTTATGTTTTTCGTGAGAGCTAAGATGATTTAGTAAGTAGTTATTGTCATATTTTTGATAATATTTGATTACACTCAGAGGGCCGTGGAGTTGTATTTCGAGACAAGTATTCGTCGATCGGCGTTTCTTACAAAACCAAACGAAGGCCAGACAAGAGATCATAACTAAACGTAGACAGCTAGACTCAAAGTTTTGTCATTTCAATAAGACTGCTGTTAGTTGTTTACAAGTGGTTTACCTGTTGGATTGCATCTCCGATTAGGACTGATTTGTTTTGATTATTGTTTGGTTCTCAGCCGATGATATTATAAGCTTCCAAAAGTCGTTTGAATCGATTTGTAGCGATGTCTGACTCAGAATTTGTCGAAAATAATTATAAACGACACTCCACGAATCTGTCAGAGTGTTCTATTCACAACGGCTTTGAATACAACGGCCATTCAAGTACATATATATTATTTCGCACTTTACAGACTGTGCATAACACTTCTGTATGCTGTATACACGCTCCACGTTTCCAAAAATATTTGGATGGTCTTCACTCTTGTGTTACTGTAGCCTATTCGAAGGGAAAGGAGCCTACAACTACAAACAAAACACTGCGATAAATTGCAGTATTGCATTTGGAAATTAAACGCCAGAGAACAAGAGCGCCTAATCAAAACAAATCCTAATCGGAGATGCAATCCAACAGGTAAACCACTTGTAAACAACTAACAGCAGTATGAATGCGTCTTATTGAAATGACAAAACGTTGAGTCTAGCTAGCTCTTATTGATGGCATCTAATTTAGTGTCTACGTTGTTTAGTTACGATCTCTTGTCTGGCCTTCGTTTGGTTTTGTAAGAAACGCAGATCGACGAATACTTGTCTCGAAATACAACTCCACGGCCCTCTGAGTATAATCAAATATTATCAAAAATATGACAATAACTACTTACTAAATCATCTTTGCTCTCACGAAAAACATAAATTGAGTAATTTACTGCAAGGATTGCTCAGATATCGAGGGATTGCTTCACTTGTTGAATTTCGTGGCCCGAAAAATGGCCGCGAGGGTGCATTGCGAGCGCGCAAAGCATTAGGTGGACACTCATCCTTTAAGGGTTCCTGTTTTTTTATACACACTGTATATATATATATATATACATACACAGTGGCATGGTGGCAAGTTTCAGGCTGGGGTGGGCAGATTGGTTTTGGTGCCCCTTCTGCACCCCCAGCTGGGGGGCCTTGCCCCCCCTGCCACCACGCCACTGTATATATATATATATATATTTGTAACATTTTATGCACCTATCAATGTTAAGCCCGAGGGGGGGGGGGAGGCCAGGCAGATGTGGGGGATTTGAACTTCATTGTCTTCCCCACACTCAGGAATTTGATTAAAATTCTAGACTCCGGAGTGGGGACGTTTGAATTTTTGGTGAGAAGAACAGAACTATTGAACTAATATCGGGCAGTTAATCTGGCACCGGGGCTTACCGGGCCTTTAATACCGCGCCTAGCGCTGGTGGCCAAAAGGAGCGCAGGATCTGGAAATGAGATTGCGGGGTGGCCCTCTTGGAACAAACCACGAGGAGAATGAAACAAAGATTGATGATTTGTATTTGTCAAAAACGTGTTTATAACCATAAGCTATTTCTAAATTCACTGTATTTGAATTGATGCCTTTCTTTGGGCTAAATAGTTGCCTTTGTTTTGCTTTTTGATAGAGAGTATTGTGTTGGAATATAATTGCTTTTTTGTAAAAATCCACAACTTTGAAACCACTGTTATTTAATATCAGTGGTTAAAATGCCACCCGAGGCGGGGGGATGTGATCTAGGTTGAGCTATATTTTGAGCTCCAGGGTGGGGATTTTGCCCAAAAATTCTTCAGAAAAATCAAATCCCCCACATCTGCCCGGCCTCCCCCCTCCCCCCTCCCCCCCTCGGGCTTAACATTGATAGGTGCATTATGAGCCATAAAAATTCGTCTAGACTACTACAAGCATTTTACTAAATTTGCACCACGATTCTTAATAAAATAAAAACTTTAGAGTCTTAAATCTTATTATTCTTACAAATTCTTACTTTGTTCTTCATTGAGGTGTCTATTGTCTTCGTTGAGTTTTGTCACTCCTTGGATTGAAATTGTGGCCGCCATTTTGAAAAATCCGAGTAGAAAAATCCGAATCCCGATGATTGTTCCGAAGTTGACTCGGACCTAGTACCTCGCGGTCACCTCAACTGCGAGTATCCCATCTAGCCACGACCTTCTGGACCTCGTCTGACCTCGTGTAATAGTTTTTGTGTTTGTGTTGAATAAAGTTAAAGTATACCTGTGGAATTCCTCCTTTTTATACTATCGAACCCCGCTATTCTTTACATTGGTGCCGTGACCAGGATGGAGGAACTACAACGCTTACAAGCTTCACGAAGAGGTCACAAATCACATCTTACAAAAGTGTTGAACAAGGCGACTGACATACTAAAGACACAAGCAGATGAAATGGCGTTGATTACCCTGAAGACCTCGCTTGAGCAACTCGAGAGGAAAAGGGATTTGTTAAAGGAGCTGGACGGAAAAATTGCTGCGAGACTTTCAGATCCCGACGACCTAGAAGCTGAAATTCTTGAATCCGAAGAACTATGTTGTGAACTCGAAGACAAACTGAACCACATTCGTAAGTACATTGAAGTATCTGTGTTATCAAATCAATCAATTCAGCTCAGACAAGAAAATCAGCCTTCTACATCCAGTTCACTAGCTGTAAACCATACCACAACGCCAGAAACGTCGCCTACACAAGTTAATTCACGTATTGAGTCGAACAATTCCACACTGACACAGCAAAATCCCTCCAATACCATGAACAATACTGAAACACCTTCCAATTCACAGCATCCACCAATAACAACTAGTAGCAATTCAACTCAAAGTGTATGTAGACTCCCAAAACTTACCCTCCCAGTGTTTCTTGGCAACCCACTTAATTGGCAGTCCTTTTGGGACTCATTCGAATCAGCTGTCCATGGCAATTCATCCTTAAATGGGGTTCAGAAGTTTAACTACTTGAAAGCACAACTCAAGGGGGATGCTTTACAAGCAATAGCTGGCTTTCCACTCACTAATAGCAATTACGAACAAGCTATTAACATTCTCAAGAATCGATTTGGCCAACCGCACAGAATTGTTAATGCTCACATGCAGGCTCTCCTTGGCATCCCCAACCCAAATGAACATCTAGATAGTTTTCAGAGTTTCTATGACACTCTGGAGACTCATATTCGAGGTCTTGCATCACTTGGAAAGAGTCAAGAATCTTATGGTGATCTATTAATACCTATAATATTAGAAAAGCTGCCTAATGAATTCAGAAAGAACATGGCACGAGAACATGGGTCCTTAGAATGGACGATTGATGAACTGCGAAATGCTATACGTAAGGAACTGAAGATTTTAGAAGCAGGAGAGTTCATCAATTCGCAAGGTAGGGAACACAAGCAAACATCATCAACCATTACCTCATCCTTTTACACTGGTGCTGAAGGCACACATCATCCACCACCACCACGTCCAAAACGACCTACATGTACCTTTGTGTGTGTTTACTGCAAGCAAAACCATTCATCAAATGCCTGTAAAAATGTCACGACATATGATCAACGACTCACAATTATTAAGAAAGGAAATCTATGTTTTAACTGTCTTGGGCACCACAAGGCCTCCCACTGTCATTCTAGAAACCGATGCAAGAACTGCAATCGTAAGCATTACACCAGCCTTTGCAACAGTGACAATCCTGTACCCAAAGACCCACCACCTAAAGACTTACCTAGAGACCCACCCAGAGACATGCCCAGGCAGCTACCTAGAGACCCACCTAAAGACATATACCAGTCAGCAACAACGAGATGACAGAAAAACCAGAATCATCTGTCCTTACAACATTAACACCTAACCAATCCAATCCTACAGCTTCAAACTACAGCAAACCCGAGAAGCGGGCCTCCCTACTGAAGACAGCAGTAGCCACTGTTAGTACAACAACCACTCATACAGAAGCCAATATACTTTTTGACGAAAGCGCTCAACGCTCTTTTATTACACAGTCCCTCGCTAGAAAAGTTGGTTTGCATGCTGTTACAAATGAAACCATTAGCCTTTCCACATTTGGAGCCAATACTACACTAAAGAGAAACCTGGATGTTGCAACAATCAACATCGAAACAGAAACCTTTGGACAAATTCCAATCCAAGTCCTCATTGTACCTAACATCGCTACTCCACTACAGAATCAAGTTAGAATGTCTCTCAAGGATATTCCTTATCTGAAAGGGCTCAAGCTTGCCCATCCAGTCACAGATGAGGGAAATTTCGAGATTTCCCTGTTAATCGGAGCAGATCATTATTGGGATATAGTCCAGGACCACATCATCCGCGGAAATGGCCCAACAGCAATGCAATCAAAGTTAGGGTACCTGTTATCTGGACCAATTGACTCCCCACCTGGTGAAGGAACCTCGACCAATATGTACAACATCATTCTTTCCCACCATGATGAAGACAGTCAACTGGAACGATTCTGGTCCTTGGAATCTCTGGGCATCACTCCACCAAGCGCTGACGATGTTGAAAACAGTTTTCCCTGTGAATATCAAAACTCCTCCATTTCACGTGAGAAAGATGGTAGCTACACTGCCAAGTTTCCATGGAAAGAAGATCACCCACCTCTGCCGTCGAACCTTTCCATCTGTGGGAAACGTACCGGATCGACAATTCGACAATTGAGTCGGACACCTGCATTGTTACACACCTATGGAACAATAATCGCAGAACAAGAAGAAAGAGGATTTATTGAGAAGACACCGAAGACCGCGTCGATCAACAACGCTCATTACATCCCCCACCACCCGGTAAGAAAGGATTCGGCAACGACTCCCATCAGAATAGTCTATGATTGTAGCTGTCGTCAGTCACCAACATCTGCAAGTCTCAACGACTGCCTCAGAGCTGGCACACCACTACTTAACGACATGACGGCTGTTCTACTTCGCTTTCGTTCCTACACCTACGGCATAACAACAGATATTGAAAAAGCCTTTCTCCATCTCAATCTGGCAGAATGTGACAGGGACTTTACTAGATTCTTGTGGCTTTCAAATCCTCACGACCCAGATAGCTCCTTTGATACATACCGCTTCAAAGCCGTTCCGTTTGGTGCTACGAGTTCTCCGTTCATGTTAAATGCCACCCTCCAACACCATCTGAGCAAGTTTACATCATCTGTTTCTCGTAACATGAAGGAGAACATGTATGTCGATAATATCCTTTCTGGTTCTGATACAGAACTAGCCGCAATCGAGTACTACGACGAAGCCAGATCCATTATGAATCAAGCCAATTTCAACCTCCGCTCTTGGGCGTCGAACAGTACTGCACTACAACACAAGACATCTGAAGAACAAACTGCTGACCCTAGCAGCGAAATCGATGTCCTTGGCCTCAACTGGAACATCTCGACCGATACTCTTTCCTTAGCCACCAAGAAACCGATATCCACTCCTCCATTGATCACTAAACGCGAAATCCTACAACAATCTTCAAGTATCTTTGATCCACTCGTTTGATTACTCCCGTAACCGTGCGAGCTAAGATGTTCATGCAACTACAGTGGCAAAAATCTATGGATTGGGACGAACCACTCGACGGACAGCTGCAACAAGATTGGCTTAAGATTGCAGATGATCTACAGACCGCACGAGACACTGTGATTCCAAGACATTATTTTGACACTTCCTTAACACCCCAGTGCGCATCACAACTCCATGTTTTTGTGGATGCAAGTACAAAGGCATACGGCGCAGTGACGTACCTCAAACAGGCAGATCAAACATCACGTGTCATGGCGAAAACACGTGCCGCCCCTCTCAAAAAGCTGACGCTACCTCAACTGGAGCTAATGGCAGCTCTAGTAGGTGCCAGACTAGCTTCATTCATTCACAACGCAATCAAGACCCGCTATGAAGATCTGGAAGTACAACTTTGGTCTGACAGTCAGATCGTCTTACACTGGATCTACAGTGACAAGGAACTCAAACAATTTGTTGCTAACCGCATTCAATCCATCAAAGCACTGTTTCCTCCCAACTGCTGGCACTACTGCCCCACAAACGACAATCCAGCCGACGTATTAACACGCGGTGCTACAACTTCTCAGATGCAATCATCGACACTGTGGCGCAACGGACCATCATGGCTTACGTCATCTAACGAACAATGGCCCGCCTGGACTCCGACTACAGCCTTACTGACCCACTCTCCTCAGCCAATACAAGAAGTTCAGACCCGACAAGACACGACCACGCCGACCCCTAACGTCTCTGGTGAGATAGGCATCCACCGTATTGTCGACATATCAAGATATAGCAGTCTGGCTAAAGTAATCCATATCAGAGCCTATATTCTCAGATTTGTGGGGAACCTAACCAAACAAACCAAGCAGACGGGACCACTTACCGTTTCAGAGAATGTCGCAGCAGAAAACCGTTGGATATCGAACTGTCAGCAAACAGCCTACCACGCTGAACTGATTAACCTTACCTCAAAGGGCTGCTCTCGTCTACCTCTGGTGAAACAACTTCGACTGTTTCTTGACGAACAAAACTTCCTCCGCTGCGGAGGAAGGATTCACAACGCTCCTATTCACGATTCCGCAAATTTTCCCCTCCTCTTACCGGCGGACCACTCCTTCACCAAGCTAGTTGTTCATTCTGCCCACACCAACCGACGCCATATCTGATTCTGTTGCAGTTAATGAACCTGAAGAAACACCCGAAGACCAACCTGAAAAAAACACCCGAAGACCAACGTGGAGAAATTGAAAATGAACGTCGGCCTAAGCGAGCAGCAGCTAGAAGAGCATCGAATCGGATATCTACATGGACGCGAATACTCGGCGCGCCCCCGGAGGATATCGAGAACTTCCTGTGTTAACATTTATCAGCGGTATTTCAGTTAAAGTACGTGGGCTCAGAAGGGAGCTTCTGGACCTCGTCTGACCTCGTGTAATAGTTTTTGTGTTTGTGTTGAATAAAGTTAAAGTATACCTGTGGAATTCCTCCTTTTTATACTATCGAACCCCGCTATTCTTTACACAGACCAATGAGCATTTTTGTCAAATAGATATAAAGTTACCGAAAGTTTTGTAGATATTCCACTTGGGATTGCAAATATTGTGACCAAAAAGCACAAAAACATGTTTATTTTTGAGTTACAGGGTTAGTTAGTTTTGACTGCATGTTTCGGAAATGATTGTTACATGCGCCATTTTAACAATGACAACATCAAAAGTCTGCAATTTAACTCACTATTTAATGAAAATACAGAAATAATCGAATTAATTGTACCTTACCCTTTAAAATAATTAGTCGCTCCACGAATACAGTTTAAACATGTTGATGGCAAGTCTCTATTTCAAAATAATTTCCATAAACTGCGCGCAGATCGAAGATTATCTGTCCTTTTTATTTTGGTCATAGTCGCTGGAATTAAAGTGTCTGGAAACGCGGCGTACTTCAAAGCGCACACTTTTTGTTCCCTCTCAATTCTGATCACGTGTGAAGAAGGGGCACGTTTCAGATGTTATCTGGCTAACCACGCTCAGCAAAAGTACTGCCGGGCGCAAATTGTTCAACATTTGGATGTAGAGTAATAATCGCGGAGAAAAAACACGAAAGGATAAGTCTATTAAGCATTCCATCTGCTTCAGATGTTGCAAAGGCGTCTTGGTGAAGAGAAATAATAAATATTGCGGTATTACAAAGGAACACGACGACACGTCGTTGTTGATATAAAAGATATTCGCATAAATAGACGAAGGCAACGTACGCATTTGTAATAGACATTTCCATTGAAGTTAGTATATATACACGCTACATTATATAATTTGGTTATCTGAATTTAATGATTTCCAGAGAAAGTTATACTTTATCCGATGATAGAATGACTTGACAGCTGGTTAATAATAGTAGGCCTCGATCGCATTTGTTTGGTCTCACTTTATTTAATATTTCTCGATTATTTCTTACTTTAAATCGTTAAAAAACAAACAGATTGTGACTCAGAACTAGCCTGCCCTAAATGCAACAAGCAGTTGCGCATCACGTTTGCCAAAACGGGTGCTAGAGCGGGAAATAAGTCTGTTATGTCATGCACCGCGCAAAGCTTCGGTCAGTGGCATGGCCTTGGTAAACTGACTAAAGTCGAAAATACCGCTATCCATTCCAAGTGGTTAAAGGCAATATACCAGTTTTGTGAAGCGGAGAGAATCGTTAAAACAAGTGGTCGAATTCGCTCAGATTGCATTAATAAAACTTCCATATATATGGGTTTCGCGACAAAATAATCCGCGGGTCGGGTGAGTTTGTTTACTTAACATGCTGCATTTCAATACAAATTTTAGACAATTACAGAGAAACCGGAGCTGGAGCATCACAAAATTTGCCATAAAAACCCCATGCATGAGTCAAGTTAAGCACAGAGTGAAAATTCTGAATGATGCACGTACGCGTGCAGTAGTTGACAACAGAATTTTTACCTTTTATCAAGTGTTGGAAAGACCCCAATGTTTCTCACAATGTAGAATGTTTATCTCAACACAAACACAGTCTAATAAAATTACAACCTACTTCTTTTCAATTCCTTCTTCAAGGATTAAAATACATCCTGATGGCTGAAATCTGTCACGATGTGCATGGTTAAAGAGTAATTTGATGGTTAGAGTCCATCAAATGAGGATTGCAGGGAAACGCTCAGGCAACCCAAACTTGATCTGTATGAGTTCAAGTACATTATAAATGCTAATGCCATTTCTATTCAAAGAAAAAATGTTTGCCAGTGATACAAGGAAATGTTTCAGGATGTCATAAAAAGGAAAAGCACTGATATCACTAATCTGCCATTAAAAGCCAGAAAGCATACTGTAGAGAAGTCTGTGATCACGGCACAGGATAATTTATTATGTATTACCAGTAAAATAATAACAAAGAGAACAATTGCATGGTATATAATCTTTAAATGATAACAAGTTTAAAAACACAAGATAGTTACTAATTACCAAAAGACAATATGCTTTGACAAAACTAATAATTTAAATCTCAGCAGGTCACAGTCGACAACAGAAGTTTAATTAGAATTTTCCAACAACTTGGCTGAGCGCCAAATAAATAGCCATAGAATTGCTAATCGCTCGATTCCCCTTTTCGGTGCCTGTATATGTTTCTGATTTCGACAAGCCAGAAAGCGGTTAGTTATTGCGAATAAACACCCGACTGCAGAAAATTTTGTTTAGCCCTTTCGACAATGTTTGATGGTTTGACAACACCGCACATGTAAGGATGCCAGCTTGTGGTTGTCTTCTCCCGTTTCACAGCCTTTTACTAAGCTAACTGTGGTTCCTTCGAACATGTAAGGTCAAACCATCTTTCGATTTCATGTTTTGATGCACATAACACACAAAAAACACTTGGGGGTTCCTGCATCTGAAAATACAAAGAACCATTTCAGCCTTCGGTGTTCCTAATGTCCTGAGAGCAGCACTTATCGTATTATATAAACATCGATAAAACACTTACAGCGCTGACAATAGTCTCCATTTGAGCTTCAATCTCCGCCGCATCCATCTCCAGTAAATTTAAATTTATCGCTAAGGTATCATCTCTAAAATCAAACTCATCATCGTCAATATTTCACTTGGAAAGCGCTCGCGCCTTGTTCTGTCGCCATATTGATAGCCTTGACCGTGCCCCTTCATGTCACGTGATACGCTTACCTCAATATGGGCAAAGCTTGCCGTGTTTTTCCTTTGAAGTACGCCGCGTTTCCAGACACTTTAATTCCAGCGACTATGATCAATTAGAGCCCAGGCCCAAGACAAACGGTCTACTTTCAAAATGGCGCGATTTGGGCTGATTTGGCCAACTTTGGAACGCTGTTACTGGGCGGGGATTTAATATTTCTGAGAAAAAATTTCGGGAAACATTTTCTTTTAACCTAAGTTATTTAAAAATATGTAAAGATCCCACAGGCCACAGAGGCACTTTAAAATATTTGTCTGGAGAACATCACATCAACTTGGCTCGAGAGGCCATTCCGGTGGTACACCCTCCGCGTAAAATACGTACCTATTGAAAGGATAAGCTCAAGACCGAGCTTGATCGTATGGAAAGTAACGAAATCATCGACAAAGTAGATGAACCGACAGATTGGGTAACTTCTCTTGTGATATAGTCGAGAAACCCAACAGAAAGCTACGCATATGCCTCGATCCGCATGACCTAAACAAGGCAATAAAGAGAGATCACTACCCAATGCGAAACACTGAAGCCATTATGGTAGAGATGGCTGACGCCAAGTTCTTCACCAAGCTAGATGCCTCAAGTGGTTATTGGCAGATAAAAGTGACAAACAAAGTTCGAAGATCCGCACGGTCAACACTCCATTCGGAAGATACATATTCAAGCGACTTCCGTTTGTCATCCTAAGTGCAAGTGAAGTATTTCAAAAGAAGATAGACGACATCCATAATCCGTATGGGGAAGGACCAGAAACGATCATGACCTTCGCGTATCGCAAGGTGCACATGGTTCTATCCAACCTACCGATATCCCGTCGCCGTCGCCGTCGCCGTCCCCGTTAGAAATTTGACGGAAACATCGCCAAAAGGGCCATGCCCTACGCATAGTTATTTAGAAATCACCAACAAAATACACCTGCATTGGTTTGAGGTCTATTGAATGCATCCGCGTTCTAGCAGTCGGGATTTTTCCCATATGCTTTAGAATTGCTACGGTTATCCAAGTAGCAAAGGTAACGATCAAATAAACGATAACCGATAACCGATTTAATGAGCCATTCGCAGTTTCACATTAGAAGGTGCTTGTGTGTCTTAATCTTTGAGACAAGCATATTGTTGTTGTTACTGGCAGGATCAACAAGTTAACTTTCCTCGACAAGAACGGGGACAATTGTGAAACTCTAAATGCAGAGATCTTCTGGACGCAAAAACATGCGGTCAACCACGCCCAATGTTTTGCCTTGTCTTCATTCTAGTTCTCTTAGCATTTTGCCGGTTCCGGCGCCACTCGGCACAACCTACAATGGTGTGTACCCAGACGCTTGGTGTCCTCAATTGAGATCTACAATCGCATCGCTCGCTCTCGTCACCAACATTTATCATCAGCGACCCGGTCATATGTTGGTAGTAAAATAACGCTCGATTAGCTTACTTAGTGTTTTAAGTGTCCCCAACATATGGTTTCCAGTATTATCGAGGAGAGTTGACTTTGAATATTCACGAGCAGATAGATGTGTTCTGTAAAGTCGTCTACGCAAGCAAAGCTGTCGCACGTTTATTTATTTCCTGACGTAAAACGCCACATCGAAATATAACGAGAGGTACACAACACACTTAATTGCCTAGACCTGACCACATAACCCGGATTGAGATTACCTTTCTACAATATTAACAATGCCAGCTCTCATGAACCAACATTTATTATCCCCGACCCCCTCATGTTGGTAGAAAAATTACGCTCGATTATCTTACTCAGCGTTACAAGTATCTCCAAAAACAACAAACATAAATAAAAAAAAAGGAGGAGGATGTTGTTAAACCGACAAATAAAATAAGAAAATTAGCAGGTCTCAAGCAAGGTCTGGATCTTCAAACGTTCAATACAAGTTCGCTGCGTAGCAGCAGCGGGTCGCACTGCAACATGGTTGAAAAATTACGCTCGATTATCTTACTTAGTGTTACAAGTATCTCAAAAAAATTTTCCTCCAAAAACAACAATCATAAATAAAAAAAGGAGGAGGATGTTGTTAAAGCGACAAAAAATAAGAAAATTAGCAGATCACAAGCAAAGGTCTGGTTCTGCAAACCGTTCAATACAAGTTCGCTGCGTAGCAGCAGCGAGTAAGCTCCGCAACATATTGGTTGTTTCCAGCAGTAGTGTGGTGGACAAGGAGTTCACTTTGAATATATTATTCATTGACGAGCAGATACATTGTTTTCTGCAGATACAGATTTGCTTGCATGTATGTGGACGACCTGTCCACATACATACATACATTGCAAGCAATTCTGTCGCACGTTTATTTATTTGCCGAGGTAAACGCCAATTGAAATTAAAAGAGGGATCTACGACACACTTATAATTGCCTAGATCTGACACATAACCCAGATTGAGATCAACAATCCAATCTACAATCGCATCGCCCGATCTCATCAACCAACATTTATCATCACCGACCCCGTCACGGTAGAAAAATTACGCTCGATTATCTTACTTTGCGTTACAAGTATCTCTAAAAAATGTTAGTCCAAAAACAAACATAAATAAAAAAAAAACGAGGAGGATGTTGTTAAAGCGACAAAAAAAGAAGAAAATTAGTAGATCACAAGCAAGGTTTGGATCTGCAACCGTTCAATTACAAGTTCGCTGCGTAGTTACTTTGAAAGCAACGTCGGTGATGATCCCTTCCGCAGGTCCACGTACGGAAAACCTTGTGACGACTTTTTTACCCTTCTTCTGAGTAATCAAGTTTTGACCAACTTCTCGGCGGGCGTCAGGCTCTTTCGAATCCGACACAGTGCCAATCCGAAGACCTCGCTAAACCATTCAATCCGTAGTAGCGACGGGCTGTGTGTATAAAAAGGGCAGGGACTTAATCAACGCAAGTTGATGACTCTCTATTACTAGAAATTCCTCGTTCAAGATCAATAATTGCAATTATCTATTCCCATCCGACGACGATGATTCAGAAGAATACCCACAACTTTCGGTGAAGGAGCAAGGAGTTGGCATTGTCATTGCAGCAGGCGTGCGGTCAAATCATTCCGCGAACTAAGAACGGCCATGCACCACCATCCATAGAATCGAGAAAGACCTCACAATGTGTCAATCCTTACAATGTTCGGACCTGGTAAGGTTTTAGGTTTCCCGTGTTGAGTCAAATTAAGCCGCATGCAGGCTCCCCACTCCTGGTGCTCCCCGTCCGTCAATTCCTTTAAGTTTCAACTTTAAGGCAGAACCATGATTCTACGTCACCAGTTGCAACCATGGTAAGCCACTACATTACCATCGACGGTTGATAGACAGAAATTTGAATGAAACATCGCCGGCGCAAAGGCCATGCGCTTCGGCTAGTTATTTAGAATCACAAACAAACCAGGTGTACACTGCATTGGTTTTAAATCTAATCAATGCATCCCTTCCTTCCAGTAGTCGGGACTATTCGCATATATTAGCTACGGTTATCCAAGTAGCAAAGGTGTAATCAAATAAACGATATCAACGAGCCGAGCTATTCGCAGTTTCACAGTACAAAGTGCTTGTACTTAGACGTGCATTGTCTTAATATTTGAGACAAGCATATCTTACTGGCAGGATCAACCAGTTAACTTTCCTCGACAAGGACGGAGTGAATTGGAAAATTCCGTTACTTTCATTTTTTCACCAACTGATACTCTCTAAATGGAGAGAGAGAGAGAGAGAGATCTTTTTTATACAAACACGCTGTCAACTAGGTGACCCGACCACGCCCAATGTTTTGCCCTGTCTTCATTCTAGTTCTCTTATAGCAAAGAGCAGTCCCGGCGCCACCTACAATGGTGTGTATACACAGTCGCTCGGTGTCTTCGATTGAAATCACCACAATTTACAATCTCATCGCCCGCACTCATCAACCAACATTTATCATTACCAACCCGGTCATGTTGGTAGTAAAATTACGCTCGATTATCTTACTTAGCGTTATAAGTATCTCCAAAACAAGTATCTCAAAAACAATTTCCTAAAATTTCCAACATTTATCATCCCCGACCCCCTCATGTTGGTAGAAAAATTACGCTTGATTATCTTACTTAGCGTTACAAGTATCTCAAAAACATTTTCCTCCAAAAACAATCATAATTAAAAAAAAGAACGAGGAGGATGTTGTTAAAGCGACAAAAAAAGAAGAAAATTAGCAAGGTCTGGTTCTGCAATCGTTCAATACAAGTTCGCTGCGTAGCAGCAGCAGCAGCGGGTCGCTCCGCAACATATGGTTTCCAGTAGTGTGGGCGAGGAGTTGACTTTGAATATTCATTCACGAGCAAGATATATGTTTTCTGTAAGGTCGTCTACGCAAGGAAATCTGTCGCACATTTATTTATTTGCTGGCGTAAACGCCAATCGAAATATAAAGAGAGAGGTACAACACACTTAATTACCTAGACCTGACATAACCCGGATTGAGATTACTATCTACAATAGCATCACCCGCTCTCATCAACCAACATTTACCTTCTCCGACCCCCTCATGTAGGTAGAAAAATTACGCTTGATTATCTTACTTAGCGTTACAAGTATCTCCAAAAAAATTTCGTCCAAAAACAACAAACATAAATAAACAAAAGAACGAGGAGGATGTTGTTAAA
This sequence comes from Paragorgia papillata, assembly GCA_035771165.1. Classification (NCBI taxonomy): domain Eukaryota; kingdom Metazoa; phylum Cnidaria; class Anthozoa; order Scleralcyonacea; family Coralliidae; genus Paragorgia; species Paragorgia papillata. The sequence continues at coordinate 1,328,004 of JAWNZC010000440.1, forward strand.
GCTACAAAAAAAAATAGCAGGTCGCAAGCGAGGTCTGGATCTGCAATCGTTCAATACAAGTTCGCGTAGCAACAGCAGCAGTTCATTTCTCGAACTTTTGAATTAGGGTAAAAAGCGGTTAAATAAAGTCTTTTTAGACATTCTGTGGGAAGAAGAAGGCTGTATTTGGAATGAATATAATATTTTGTTTTTTTTAAAAAAATCGGCAAAATTTCGATTTCCATTTCCATTTCGATTTGAATACCTTACTTGATTGCTCAGCAGCTTATTCCGTTCCTGCGGGCTAAATGCATAAACCAAACGATGGATATGAGAAGACCTGGGTACATTTCTTTTAACGTGCTTGCAAACAAGTTTACGTAATTTTCAAACTTTTTTCAAAAGGCGAGAGTCTTTTAGCTGGGATTCTCTTTTATATACATCGTCCTCATACATCATCATACATCATCATACATCATCATTCTCCTATCATCCGTCTTCGTCTTCATTCTCCTATAATCGTCCTCCGTCTCCGTCTCATTCTCCTATCACCGTCTCCGTCATCCGTCTCAGTCTCCTATCATCGTCTCCGTCATCCGTCTCCGTCTGGATTCGATATTTTACACCTTCATTACATATGGTAGCCGGGTTCGTACAATGATTCTCCGTTAACAGTTGCGGCGATGGTAAACCACTCTACACTACCATCGACAAGGCAGAAATTTGAATGAAACATCGCCGGCGCAAAGGCCATGCACTTCGCATAGATATTCAGATAATTCATAACGGTTTGAAATCTCTTTAATGCATCCGCGTTCCCGTAGTCGGGACTTTTCGCATGTATTAGCTTTAGAATTGCTACGGTTATCCAAGTAACAAAGGTACAATCAAATAGACGATAACCAATTTAATGAGCTATACGTAGTTTCACAGTTCAAGTGCTTGTACTTAGACGTGCATGGCTTAATCTCTGAGATTAGCATTTGTTACTGACAGGATCAACCAGTTAACTTTCCTCGACAAGAACGGAGAGAATATGAAAAATTCCCTTACTTTCATTCTTTTCCCAATTGATGCTCTCTAAATAGAGAGAGGGTCTTCTCGATACAAAGACGCGGTCAACTAGGTGGCCGACCACGCCCAATGTTTTGCCCTGTCTTCATTCTAGTTCTCTTAGCAAAAAGCAGTCCCGGCGCCAATCGCCACAACCTACAATGGTGTGTACACAGTCGCTTGGCGTCCTCGATTGAGATCCCCAACCTACAATTGATCATCAGCGACCCCCTTATGTTGATAGAAAATTAACGCTAGATTATCTTACTTAGCGTTACAAGTATCTCCAAAATATTTTCCTCTAAAAATAACAAACATAAATAAATAAAAAGTAGGCACGCCCAGGCGTGAAGCGTTTAATGCCTATAGCTACTATGGTAAAAACAATGATGCAACTGTGTACTTGTAACAACCTTAATTGTATTCATAGCTGAACAAGATTCTTGGCAAAATTGATGGAATTATATAGTTGTAACAACTTTGTATTCAGATCTAGAGCTGAACAAGATTTTTGACAAAATTGTCTACTGTATGCTCACAGGCCATGCTGTGTTTTAACTTTGATAAAGAACTCAGTCAACTCAGACTCTCAGAGTAAAGCCAGCAAGGCACAGAAGGCTAAGTGCTAACAACTCTACTCATATCTGGCATGAGTTCCAAGCCCGGACAGGTGCATGGTCACCCATTCAAATACTAACTCAATCCAAATGGGTTTTACTCTGGTCCTCAGTGGTGAGAGGCAGTGCACTAATAGCTTGACTATTAAAGCTATGGTACTATTTAAAACCTATGGTAATAAAGTATGGTTATTGTTTAGTAGGCCAATCAAATTTTAAGACAGTACACCAATAACTCACAAAATTTGACTAAAGTATTTAAATAACTTTGTTGCAACAATTTGTCAAATAATAATGCAATCCAGTTGGTAGGTAGAGGAAAGTCGTTTGAGATAACAAGCATCTGAAGTATGACTGTTGTAAAGTTTAGAAATAATGAAGTTGTGAACGAAGATCTCCAGCAATTGTCATCAAAATTATGAAAGTAACTTAGCAACTATACATTAATTGTTCTTCAAGACTAGACGTATACTGTATATGCATGCATGCAGTAAAAGCTAGAATAAATATTTGGCATTCACATCATAAATTTTGGCATGACATTGGCAACTGCAGCATACAATTTAATTACCCCATTATAAATATAAATACTTGCTTACACTCTCTTAGTCTACATAGCCTGGCTGTCACTGACATTTGACTATTGTACACATGAATATGTTATTTAATGGCATAATAATTTCACTCGTGGACTACCACAGGTTTTGCACATTGTTGCTTGATCATGAAGCTAGTTTTGAGAAGAAAATTTCAGCAATATGCACAGCCTTGTCAGTTTACAAAGCTCGATCAGACTGCTGAATACATGTAGACATGTTGGCCATATAAATGGCTTAAGAGGCCTTCAAAAACTTATCATCATTCCAACAACGTCTATAGTACATCACATTTAAAAATTGACTACGATTCAGACTTAAAATACTTACCAAGCTTGTAAAAACTTCTATTCTTGAAATAAATATTCTCGCTCCTTGAACTGATTTCGCTCATGCTGCCATAGCATTGACTTACATGAAGTACTTGGTTTACAATTTTGGCTTCGGTGGTTTGTCGTCAGTCAATCGTTTAATTTTATGTTTTGATTGGCTCCGAAGGCATTCTTTTGTTAACTTAACTTAACTTAACTTACAGTGAGCTAATTGGGTGAATTTGACGTTAACCTATAGCGGACAGCATCTTTTAGAGGCTCCGTGTCAGTGATGCATGATTTCTTTTAAATGTCGTAATTCAGATTGCTCGCTTCGTTCTGGCTTTGTCTGGAATCTTTGAAAGGTGGTGTTTGAAAAAATGGTCAACGTCAAACTCGCCCAACAACTTTCACTGTGTATTATACGTCGTTCTCTGTAAGCTATAAGATGCTTTCGTTGAGCTATGAATTCATGATATTTTTTATTTTACATTGTATGAATTGAAGGACGTCGTCACTGACCGGTTCCCGTTGTCTTTGCTAAATGTCCCTATTTCGGGCGCGACGGGAAATATAACTGGACTGCGTGCTCCTATTACGGCCTTTGAGTTAGGAAAAGTTTCCCCAAAACCGTTTTCAAAATGGCGGCATTTATGGGTCCTTTTGCTAATGGTGCAGGACAGGAACAAGTTATTAATAAAGTAAGAAAATCGCTTTGTATTTACATAAATATTAATTTTTCCTGCGATAAGTACATGTCAGCGGTCGCTACCATTAGCAGAAGGACCCATAAATGCCGCCATTTTGAAAGTGAAAATGGGGACACACGCAGTCCAGTTATATATATAGGTCAGTGGAAAGGAGGGACTGCAGACAACGCACAAAGAAACGAAATCCGCGTTGCCCACACAACGCAAAATTCTCATTGGCTGAAATCGTTGATTGACAGGCCGGTCAAGTCAAATTAAAATTCAAGAATAATCCATCGTCTATATCGCATTATCGCTAGGATACTTGTTTTACTAGCTGAAAGGAAAAGTGTTCTTCGTATAAAGTGTATTCTCTCGATCGCCACAGGTTAGCTGAAATCAACAGGGCGAGCTCGAGAACACGAATTATGTCTAGTTGTATCCTGGTTGTATATACGGTTTATTTGCTACTTGAAATCAACCCCTACTTTGATTTGCTGACCATTTCAACATGTAATATACAGCGACTTTTAATCTGATATCAGATAATAATCACTGATTTCGCTAAAGGACAACGTACTTTTGTCTCGACGAACATATTAAAACACCGCGTGAACAAGAAAGCCGCGTTCAAATATCTCTTCATCCGACGACACGTCTGTAACAAATTGCATATGAAAATATAATAAACCGCAAGGTACTGGAAACATTTTTATTTTGTTACGAAATTATAGCGGTTTAATTAAATTTTAAAGTGTCAAAAGTTCCAGGACGCATTGAGTAGTAAAATTATAATTTAAGTTGTCCAATATATTAAAATAGGCCGGAATGACAGCGTTCGATCGCTTACACATTTTCTCACAGACATCCGATCTTCACAATGTATGAATCAAGGTATGTAAATCAATGTATGAGGCCATTCCGGTGGTACACCCTCGGCCGCGTAAAGTACCGTTCCTATTGAAAGATAAGATAAGCTCAAGACCGAGCTTGATCGTATGGAAAGTAACTTCTCTTGTGATAGTCGAGTAACCCAACGGAAAGCTACGCATATGCCTCGATCCGCATGACCTAAACAAGGCAATAAAGAGAGATCACTACCCAATGCGAAACGCTGAAGCCATTATGGTAGAGATTGGCTGACGCCAAGTTCTTCACCAAGCTAGATGCCTCAAGTGGTTATTGGCAGATAAAAGTGACAAACAAAGTTCGAAAGATCCTCACGTTCAACACTCCATTCGGAAGATACTAATTCAAGCGACTTCCGTTTGTCATCCTAAGTGGAAGTGAAGTATTTCAAAACAAGATTAGTCGACGGAATAAGTGGCTGCGCAAACGTCCAAGAAGACATAATCGTATGGGGAAGGACGAGAAACGATCATGACCTTCGCGTATCGCAAGGTGCACATGGTTCTATCCAACCTACCGATATCAGACACGTCTCCGTCTCCGTCTCCGTCTCCGGACGACCTGTCCACATACATACATTTGCAAGCAATTCTGTCGCACGTTTATTTATTTGCCGAAGTAAACGCCAATTGAAATATAAAGAGAGATGTGCGACACACTTAATTGCCCCCGTCACGGTAGAAAAATTACGCTCGATTATCTTACTTTGCGTTACAAGTATCTCTAAAAAAATTTAGTCCAAAAACAACAAACATAAATAAAAAAAACAACGAGGAGGATGTTGTTAAAGCGACAAAAAAAGAAGAAAATAAGTAGATCACAAGCAAGGATGGATCTGCAACCGTTCAATTACAAGTTCGCTGCGTAGTTACTTTGAAAGCAACGTCGGTGATGATCCCTTCCGCAGGTCCACGTACGGAAAACCTTGTGACGACTTTTTTACCCTTCTTCTGAGTAATCAAGTTTTGACCAACTTCTCGGCGGGCGTCAGGCTCTTTCGAATCCGACAGTGCCAAATCCGAAGACCTCGCTAAACCATTCAATCCGTAGTAGCGACGGGCGGTGTGTATAAAAAGGGCAGGGACTTAATCAACGCAAGTTGATGGACTCTCGCTTACTAGAAATTCCTCGTTCAAGATCAATAATTGCAATTATCTATTCCCATCCGACGACGATGATTCAGAAGAATACCCACAACTTTCGGTGAAGGAGCAAGGAGTTGGCATCGTCATTGTAAGCAGGCGTGCGGTCTGGAACATCTAAAGGCATCACAGACCTGTTATTGCCTTCCTGACTCTGTCTGGTTGCACACCAACAGTCCCTCTAAGAAGTTGTGGACGACTCGGAAATCGACTGACTATTTAGCAGGTAAAGGTCTCGTTGGCGGAATCAACCGGACAAATCATTCCACGAACTAAGAACGGCCATGCACCACCATCCATAGAATCGAGAAAGACCTCACAATGTGTCAATCCTTACAATGTTCGGACCTGGTAAGGTTTTAGGTTTCCCGTGTTGAGTCAAATTAAGCCGCATGCAGGCTCCACTCCTGGTGCTCCCCGTCCGTCAATTCCTTTAAGTTTCAACTTTAAGGCGGAACCATGATTCTACGTCACCAGTTGCAACCATGGTAAGCCACTACATTACCATCGACGGTTGATAGACAGAAATTTGAATGAAACATCGCCGGCGCAAAGGCCATGCGCTTCGGCTAGTTATTTAGAATCACAAACAAACCAGGTGTACACTGCATTGGTTTTAAAATCTAATCAATGCATCCCCTTCCTTCCAGTAGTCGGGACTATTCGCATTATATTAGCTACGGTTATCCAAGTAGCAAAGGTGAAATCAAATAAACGATATCAACGAGCCGAGCCATTCGCAGTTCAAAGTGCTAGTACTTAGACGTGCATTGTCTTAATATTTGAGACAAGCATATCTTACTGGCAGGATCAACAAGTTAACTTTCCTCGACAAGAACGGAGTGAATTGAAAAATTCCGTTACTTTCATTTTTTCACCAACTGATACTCTCTAAAAGGAGAGAAATCTTCTTGATACAAACACGCTGTCAACTAGGTGGCCGACCACGCCCAATGTTTTGCCCTGTCTTCATTCTAGTTCTCTTATAGCAAAGAGCAGTCCCGGCGCCACCTACAATGATGTGTATACACAGTCGCTCGGTGTCTTCGACTGAAATCACCACAATTTACAATCTCATCGCCCGCACTCATCAACCAACATTTATCATTACCAACCCGGTCATGTTGGTAGTAAAATTACGCTCGATTATCTTACTTAGCGTTACAAGTATCTCCCATAAATTTTCCTCCAAAAACAATCATAATTAAAAAAAAGAACCGGGAGGATGTTGTTAAAGCGACAAAAAAAGAAGAAAATTAGCAATGTCTGGTTCTGCAATCGTTCAATACAAGTTCACTGCGTAGCAGCAGCAGCAGTGGGTCGCTCCGCAACATATGGTTTCCAGTAGTGTGGGCGAGGAGTTGACTTTGAATATTCATTCACGAGCAAGATATATGTTTTCTGTAAGGTCGTCTACGCAAGCAAATCTGTTGCACGTTTATTTATTTGCTGGCGTGAACGCCAATCGAAATATAAAGAGAGAGGTACAACACACTTAATTGCCTAGACCTGACATAACCCGGATTGAGATTACTATCTACAATAGCATCACCCGCTCTCATCAACCAACATTTACCTTCCCCGACCCCCTCATGTAGGTAGAAAAATTACGCTTGATTATCTTACTTAGCGTTACAAGTAACTCCAAAAAAATTTCGTCCAAAAACAACAAACATAAATAAACAAAAGAACGAGGAGGATGTTGTTAAAGCTACAAAAAAAAATAGCAGGTCGCAAGCGAGGTCTGGATCTGCAATCGTTCAATACAAGTTCGCGTAGCAGCAGCAGCAGCGGAGCGCTCCGAAACATATGGTTTCCAGTAGTGTGGTGGACGAGGAGTTGACTTTGAATATTCACGAGCATATAGATGTTTTCTGTAAGGTTGTCTGCGTAAGCAAAACTATCGCACGTTTATTTACTTGCTTGCGTAAACGCCAATTGAAATATAAAGAGAGAGGTACAACACACTTAATTGCCTAGACATGACATAACCCGGATTGAGATTATATCTATCTAGAATAGCAGTGCCCGCTCTCATCAACCAACATTTATCATCCCCGACCCCCACATTTTGGTACAAAAATTACTATTTTTTAAAGAAAATCGGGAGAAAAAAAAGTAAAGGCGTTTGGTCATATTTGAAACTTTTGAGAGTTAGGGTCAAAAACGGTTAAATAAAGTCTGTTTAGATATTCTGTGAAAAGAGGAAGGCTGTATTTGGAAAAAATTTTTTTTTTTTGATTTTAAAAATAAAATCGGAGAAAAAAAATGTAAAGGGGTTAGCCTTTACATTTTGACCGATTTTGGTCATATTTGAAATTTTTTACTTAGGGTCAAAAACGGTTAAATAAAGTTTTTTTTGATTTTCCGTGAAAAGGAGAAGGCTGTATATTTGGGCTAAATAATTTTTTTTTGATTTTTTTAAAAAATTGGAGGTTAAAAAAAAGTTCAGGGGTTAGCCTTTACTTTTTGACCGATTTTGGTCATTTCTCGAACTTTTATATTAGAGTAAAAAGCGGTTAAATAAAGTCTTTTTAGACATTCTGTGGGAAGAAGAAGGCTGTATTTGGAATGAATATAATATTTTTGTTTTTTTTTAAAAATCGGAAAAATTTCGATTGCCATTTCCATTTCCGGATTTAAATACCTTACTTGATTGCTCAGCAGTTTTTTACGTTCCTGCGGGCTAAATGCATAAACCAAACGATGGATATGAGAAGACCTGGGTACATTTCTTTTAACGTGCTTGCAAACAAGTTTACGTAATTTTCAAATTTTATTCAAAAGGCGAGAGAGTCTTTTAGCTGGGATTCTCTTTATATACATCGTCCTCATACATATCATTCTCCTATCATCCGTCTCCGTCTCATTTTCCTATCATCGTCCTCCGTCTCCATCTCATTCTCCTATCATCATCCTCCGTCTCATTCTCCTATCATCGTCCTCCGTCTCATTCTCCTATCATCGTCGTCGTCTCCTTCTCCTAATGTTGCATCGCGTTGCGTAAAAACAATAATGCAACTGTGTTACTTGTAACAACTTTGTATTCATAGCTGAACAAGATTCTTGACAAAATTGATGGAATTATATAGTTGTAACAACTTTGTATTCAGATCTAGAGCTGAACAAGATTTTTGACAAAATTGTCTTCTATATGCTCACAGGCCATTCTGTGTTTTAACTTTGATAAAGAACTCAGTCAACTCAGACTCGCAGAGTAAAGCCAGCAAGGCACAGAATGCTAAGTGCTAACAACTCTTCTCATATCTGGCATGGGTTCCAAGCCCGGACAGGTGCATGGTCACCCATTCAAATACTAACTCAATCCAAATGGGCTTTACTCTGGTCCTCAGTGGTGAGAGACAGGCTCCAACCGATTCGGAGAAGGTTTCGACTTGTCTCTGTCGGCCAGGAGGGGAACACGTTTGTGATTTTTTAGATATTTGCACATTTTGGCAACGACTTGTTCTTCGGCAGGCGGGTAAAGACGATTTTCTGTCTGCTCATCCATTGACATTGGTGCTTCTGGAGGTGGGACGTTGCTGGTAACCACATTATCATCTTCTGCGATGTCGGCCATGTCACGAAAGTTGTCAAGCTTGCCTACAGTGCGCAAGTACTGTTATTTAGGTGTAATTTCGTCTGGTAGTTAATTCTGCAACAACAACAGATCTAAAATGCAAACAATCAATTCTAAAATGCGGCGCAACAAACATTGTTCTTTGAAAACAGTTTTAGAACCACGACGGTTTGGTGAAGCAAACTTCAAATAACACATTGGAAGGTGCTATATATAAATCAACTAATAAAATAAATTAACATTTCAAACATTGCCTCTGTGTGATGTCTTTTCGTAGCGGTGGGCGGTTGCGGTGGCGAGCGGAGATAAGACCCTGGGTACGAGGTTGTGGTCTCGCGAGCTTCAAATCTCACTTTGGCGAGTTCAATATCTGAACTCGGTTTTTGATTGGCCTAAATTTCTGAAATTGTTCTTCAAGAGTAGACGTATACTGTATATGCACGCATGCAGTAAAAGGTAGAATAAATATTTGGCATTCATGTCATAAATTTTCGCATGACATTGACAACTGCAGCATACAATTTAATTACCCCATTATAAATATAAAGACTTGCCGTTTCGGTTTCACACTCTCTACATATGTAGCCTGTCACTGACATTTTAATTGACTATTGTACAATATCTTATTTAATAGCATATAAATAATTTCGCTCGTGGACTACCACAAGTTTGACGTTTTGCACATTGTTGCTTGATCATGAAGCTATTTTTTGTTTTCTTAGAAGAAAATTTCATTTCTGTTCAGCAATGCACAGCCTTGTCAGTTCACAAAGCTCGATCAGACTGCTGAATACATGTAAACATGTTGCCCATATAAATTGCCTCGTCTGAATATGAAATTGATCAAAGACTATTAAGAGGCTTTCAAAAACTTATTATCATTCCAACAACGTCTATAGTACATCACATTTAAAAATTGACTACGATTCAGACTTAAAATACTTACCAAGCTTGTGAAAACTTCTATTCTTGAAATAAATATTCTCGCTCCTTAAACTGATTTCGCTCATGCTGCCATAGCATTGACTTACATGAAGTACTTGGTTTACAATTTTGGCTTCGGTGGTTTGTCGTCAGTCAATCGTTTAATTCTATGTTTTGATTGGCTCCGAAGGCATTCTTTTGTTAACTTAACTTAACTTAACTTACAGTGAGCTGAGCTGTTGGGTGAATTTGATGTTTAACAAATAGATTCCATTTTGCCGTTGTCTGTTCAGTTATAGATGCACAGATGACGTCACAACGTGGTAAGAACAAAAAAGTGGCCCACGAGACGCAGTCGAGTGGGTCACTGATGTTCTTACCACGTTGTGACGTCTTCTGTGCATCTATAACTGAACAGACAACAAAAAAATGGAATCTATTTGTTTTATACAATAAAAATTTAAAAGGTTTTTGTCGAAACTCTTGCCGGATTTTGGGGCATGAAGAAGGAAAAAAGCTGTCCTCTAATAGATCATGGCCAACAACCAATGAAAACACGCATAGCAACCAGGGTATTGTATAATAACCTATAGCGGACAGCATCTTTTAGAGGCTCCGTGTCAGTGATGCATGATTTATTTTAAATGTCGTAATTCAGATTGCTCGCTTCGTTCTGGCTTTGTCTGGAATCTTTGAAAGGTGGTGTTTGAAAAAATGGTCAACGTCAAACTCGCCCAACAACTTTCACTGTGTATTATACGTCGTTCTCTGTAAGCTATAAGATGCTTTCGTTGAGCTATGAATTCATGATATTTTTTATTTTACATTGTATGAATTGAAGGACGTCGTCACTGACCGGTTCCCGTTGTCTTTGCTAAATGTCCCTATTTCGGGCGCGACGGGAAATATAACTGGACTGCGTGCTCCTATTACGGCCTTTGAGTTAGGAAAAGTTTCCCCAAAACCGTTTTCAAAATGGCGGCATTTATGGGTCCTTTTGCTAATGGTGCAGGACAGGAACAAGTTATTAATAAAGTAAGAAAATCGCTTTGTATTTACATAAATATTATTTTTTCCTGCGATAAGTACATGTCAGCGGTCGCTACCATTAGCAGAAGGACGCCATTTTGAAAGTGAAAATGGGGACACCACTGACCGATATATATAACTGGACTGCGTGCTCCTATTACCTTTGAGTTAGGAAAAGTGTCCCCAAAATCGTTTTCAAAATGGCGGCATTTATGGGTCCTTTTGCTAATGGTGAAGGTCGCTGACCGATACCTAAGAATCTCTAGTCCGTGTTGGACATGTTCGGTATTTCGCTCTTTTTAAGAAAACTAAGCTATTTAGTCGGATAAACTGTACGTATGTTGTAGCCAGATGAATTATCTTTCTTCCAGTATATTTGATAGCTTCTACAGTGGTTTATTTCTCGAGAAAAGATTCGGAGAAGACATTATAATACATACGGAAAAAATTTCAAAATAGCGGCCGCTATTATGATTTGGACATGTTTGGTATTTCGCTTTTTTTAAGGAAACTAAGCTATTTGGTCAGATAAACTGCACGTATGTCATAGCAAGGTGAATTATCTTTCTGCCAATATATTTTATAACTTCTACAGTGGACTATTTCTTGAGAAAACGTTCGGAGTAGACGGACTAGGCAAACTTTGTCGAATTTTCTGTCAGAATTTTTGCCAAGTCAGCATAATATCGTCCTGGTCTCGAGTTTGTGTAAACAAAATATTTGTTGAGCGGCCCGGGATGTTTTCATGATAAGAGTCTTATTGTAGTTCTGAACTACAATAATAATAATCCTAGACAATTACTGTTGTAGCTTTCTAGCAGTCTGAATTAAAGACGTGCCGGCCGGCGGTACCGCACGAACGCTTGGCAATAAAATAAACAAGACTGTCAATACACATGGTCATGGAAATCTACAAACATTTCGTTTTGTGAAGTCGCCAGCTCTATAAAGAACCGCTGAAGATCACGAGAAAATCGTAAAGAAGCGAGGCGTACTGAGTTCTTCTTAGGGGCTGTTTACATGGGAGGCGATATTCCTATTTGGTCAGACAAATAATCCAGCAGGCCTCTTGAGTCGTTCCACAAGAAATTAACAATGACCAACCTGCATGCATTAACTCTTTCCTGTCCGAATTTATTGGTCTTTACTCTTTAGTATTTTGTTCTGGCTAACGCAGTAACGCCCTCGCATAGGAACGATTTATTAATAAAGTAAGAAAATCGCTTTGTATTTACATAAATATTCTTTTTCCCTACGATAAGTACATGTCAGTGGTCGCTACCATTAGCAGAAGGACCCATAAATGCCACCATTTTGAAAGTGAAAATGGGGACACATTTTTGGCCAGCACCCGCAGTCCAGTTAGATATATAGGTCAGTGGGGGACACACGCAGTCCAGTTATATAGGTCAGTGGAAAGGAGGGACTGCAGACAACGTTCAAAGAAACGAAATCCGCGTTGCCCACACAACGCAAAATTCCCATTGTTTGAAATCGTTGATTGACAGGCCGGTCAAGTCAAATTAAAATTCAAGAATAATCCATCGTCTATATCGCATTATCGCTCTGATACTTGTTTTACTAGCTGAAAGGAAAAGTGTTCTTCGTATAAAGTGTATTCTCTCGATCGCCACAGGTTAGCTGAAATCAACAGGGCGAGCTCGAGAACACGAATTATGTCTGGTTGTAACCTGGTTGTATATACGGTTTATTTGCTACTTGAAGTCAACCCCTACTTTGATTTGCTGACCATTTCAACATGTAATATACAGCGACTTTTGATCTGATATCAGATAATAATCACTGATTTCGCTAAAGGACAACGTACTTTTGTCTCGACGAACATATTAAAACACCGCGTGAACAAGAAAGCCGCGTTCAAATATCTCTTCATCCGACGACACGTCTGTAACAAATTGCATATGAAAATATAATAAACCGCAAGGTACTGGAAACATTTTTAATTTGTTACGAAACTATAGCGGTTTAATTAAATATTAAAGTGTCAAAAGTTCCAGGACGCATTGAGTAGTAAAATTTTAATTGAAGTTGTCCAATATATTAAAATAGGCCGGAATGACAGCGTTCGATCGCTTATACATTTTCTCACAGACATCCGATCTTCACAATGTATGAATCAATATTTTTGTCATATTCAAACGATCATGTTGACAAATATATAATCTGGTATATGGGGTCTGGTTCTACGTTAAGTGAAATTATAATTTATAAACTCAATCTAACGAATGATATTGAGAAATTCGTTAATTTTAAACTGACTGGGCGGAGCCTCGAGGCCACAACTTCAACGACATTGTCTCACTGATCTATATATAGATTAGTGCATTGTCTGCAGGCCCTCCTTTCCCGTCGCGCCCGAAATGAACCCGCGCGCGGGGAAAGGAGGGACCACCCGCTCGTAGTCCATATTCTGAACCCGCTATATTCTGCTTGGGCCGACCATGGGCCGACCATGGACGATTTATGAACGTGTTACCCATTTTTCCCAAGATAATTTTGATTCAGGAAAACAGATGAATAAACATATTAAAACTGCCTTAAAGCTATTTTGAAAGTAATGCAAACGGCTAGATATTTTGCTATCGTTCATCAAAGAAAGCGTTAATTGCTGTTTTTATTGAAAATAGAGAAATTCGATCAACTCGTGTTCGAAAGAAAAGCTTTGAAAGGAATATGTAAAGCACATTCCTGGAACATAAAAGTATGAACTAAATATCTGAACTTATCTTGAGGTAAAAGAAAACGTTTAATCGATCCTGTGAGCTCGAACAGAAAGGACTCGAGGAGTTGAAGATCAATTTTTTTAAGATCAAATTCGCAAAATGTCGTACTTCTGCTGCTCCGATAATGAACCTTTTCAGCTTCAACGAAAAACACCAAGTTGAATAACAAATCGCTGGATCGACAAGTTTGGAAGGCATATTAAAAACGAAGAAAAGGTCAGAGAACTCGCTATTAAAATCGTGTTTTGACTTTCGCATGATGAAAATGTCAATAAAGAACAAATACCGCCCGCGATTTTTCGGTCAGCTCAGACAAATTGCCTGGTAATTTTATTCAATAAACTTCTGACACCCACCTGTTTGGATTCTGTAGATTCAAGCGATCATTTATGTCTCAATCAATTCCAAGTGTGACCATCTCCCCCCGGAGCATTTGACGGGCCATTTGATATTTTTGCCTTAAAGCATTGCAAATGCCCCACCATGGGGCCAGCATAACTGTACAAAATCCCCACAGAGGGATCTTGAAATTGATGCAAATGCCCCACCCATGGGAATTTAAAGAAGCAGATGTTTATGTTGTCAGACAACTGAAGTGATCCGCAACCATCCATATTATTAAACATAAACATATATTTATAAAATAAAGGTCAAAAATTGTAAAAATTGTAAGCTCAGTGGTATTTTTATGGTGAAAATGTGCCGAAATATGTCGTATTTTTATATAAAAAGCTAGCGAAGTGCACGAGCATGTATTAGAACTATAAGTCTGTATGAAATATGTGGTGTGCCTTTCAGACCGTGATTTTATTTAGCTTTGGTTGGAAATTGAACTGCTGAGTCGGTAGTCCATTCGGTAAAAAATGCATCAGGTAGATTAATTCGACATGGAATATAGCATTTTGTTTATTTCCTTTCCAATTATATGGCAGACGGGAATGTGTCCCGCGCATTTCACGAACCCACGCATTCTTGCCGTGCATGTGCAGACAAATTGCCCACCTGTCCCGAATCCAGCACTGTAGGTTATTTTGTACTTTTCAACAACCGCTTAATATGTGCACCTAGGCTTATGCGAAGCTGCATTGCTGTGAGTAGCCCGAGTGAACGCCATAAGTAGGCGGTAACAGCACGGTCTTCAAACGCTAAATAAACATAGTTCCAAGCGATACCAAGCGTTACTTTAATGTTATTATCTCCAACTTGAAAATTTCGTTGCATAGGCACTTTAACAAATTTCGCTTTCTCGAAGTCATTATCAATACAGACCCGACACGGATACTAAAAAGGGTCTCCTACGACGTGCTTTGTGCGGATACTGGTTGTTAAACTATATCCGCTATGTCATGAGCACGGTTGTATCTGACGACGAGCGATGTTTCGTCAATCGCGTCATGACGTCAGTTGACAGTCACTAGTTGCCTTGACAGGAACCGTTTCAGTTGCAGCTGTGGTGTCTCGAACTTCGAATGGGAATAGTTTCGTCAGTGGTCTTCTAAGGGTCGTACGTTTACCACGTTTCGAAGTAAACGTCGGCTGTTGTTTCCATCGATTCCGGAAATGGAACAACACTGATGTCATATAACGTTGCCTTTTGGTAAGAAGTGTAGCTTCACCTTCTTCACTTTCTTCAGTAGCCACTATGTCATCAGGTATAGACAGTATTCTTCTTCCCAGCATCAAGTGAGAGGGGGTAAGTGGTTCCTCTGTATCGTCTGAAGACATATAGGTAAGAGGTCGAGAGTTTAAGACACATTCGATGTCGATGATCACAGTCAGAAGCTCTTCATAGGTAAATCTTGCGTTTCGTAGAATCTTCTTCAAACAACGTTTAACAACATCGAACTAAACGTTCAAAGAATCCACCCCACCAAGGGGCACGCTCCAGATTAAACCGCCACTTAATCTTGAGATCGAGTAGAAACGCCTGGACAGTAGGTAGCTGGAACACTGCAGATAAGTATCGTGCCGCAGATTTAAATGTTTTGGCGTTATCTGTGACGACCAATTTCGGTATACCTCTTCTGCCAATAAACCGTTTAAAACTTCTAACAAGACACCTGGGTCAGGTGTTCACTCGAGCAACTGGAAAAACGCATAGGTCTCCATAACGCGCGAGCAAAGAGGTGGGAATGCACCGAGGAAGATCAGATTGACCTCAAGATATGGATAACATACTTGTGACAAAATTACATACTCATAGGTTCAAAGCACTTACAACATGGAATATAAATGATTAAATCCTAATGGATAAATAAAACTTATGTCCATTGTCGATCTCAAACTCAACGACAAGCAACAGTCAGTAAAAACACAAATAGTACATTGCAATTGCTTGACCAAGGGCATTAGAAAGGCCAATATATTAAGATCCAGAATATTAGCGTTTTGATCCTCAACTCTGTACCGGTGGTATTAAATATTTATAGAATGTAGCGGTTGTAGCCATGAGAAGAATATACTGTATATCGTTGTCGGTTGTAGTCCAGTTCCAGACCCAATGTCGGTTGCCACTTAGATGCAACTGACAGCTTCCGCCGTTCGGCGAGGCTCGAAAAACGTTTTGTGAACACTAGCTCGATCGAAAAGAAACAAGGCATATGCACTGATCAGTGGTCACATCTCAGTTTCGCAAACCCTCATGGGGCAATATCGCGACAAAAAAAATAGTCGCGAAACCTAGACTCGGCTACCTGTCGTAGCCCGAGTAATAAACGTTTTCGCGTTAAGGTCAGGAACGACATCAAGATGAACAGCTCTACTACTTCCACATGTATACAGGGCTATATAAACCTTGTCCATGTTGGTTGGCTTTTTCACGCTACTTCTCACAAATAACAAATTCAATGATATTTGAAACCATATTTGTATTTTTAAATAGGCGTTGAAATTGGGCTGCCTGTGATATGTGTTTACTACCGCAAGTTAAGGTCTTGTCATCAGAGTCCAAATTGATAAATAATTCAACGAAAATAACTTACGTCCTGCTGTGAATATCACGAAGATCGGGTTGTTGTCTCGGTGTACGTATATAATTATTGTGAATAGCAACACTCTATGTGCATAGCAACGTGCTACGAGCATTGTCGAAAGATATCTCGGTAGTTGCACTCCCCTTCTCTTTTCCCTTCCCGCTTCGCCCTCGCGTATCTTCGGAGCTCATATTATCAGCTGTTTTGTCGGACTCGCACAAAACGTCAACAACTTAGGTAAGTAAAGTTTAGTTTATTTATAAGAACTATCACATTCTAACGTGCTACCTTGATATATTAGTCAGAAAAAGTGCTTCCTTCATGTAGAAATGACGCCATAAATATATGTCGTCGAAATAGAATATGTTTTTATTTTAACAGCGATATAATTGGATGATTCTGAGCATTTATGGTTAATATATTAGTCAGAAAAAGTGCTTCCTTCATGCAGAAATGACGTCATAAATATATGTCGTCGAAATAGAATATGTATTTATTTTAACAGCGGTATAATTGGATGATTCTGAGCATTTTTGGTTAATATATTAGTCAGAAAAAGTGCTTCCTTCATGCAGAAATGACGTCATAAATATATGTCGTCGAAATAGAATATGTATTTATTTTAACAGCGGTATAATTGGATGATTCTGAGCATTTTTGGTTAATATATTAGTCAGAAAAAGTGCTTCTTCCGCCCAAAGAATTGCGTTTCGATGGTAACCTCAGCCAAAACTGGGAGCGCTGGAAAAAGGAATTCCAATTCTTCATGACAGCTACGGAATCCAACGACAAAAGTGAAGATGTAACAATTTTGAGACTTCTCATAGCAAAAGGAGAACGAGCGCAAGAGATCTACTACACCGTTTACTTTCGCTGAAGAAGCAGATTCCATGAAGCTAGAAACCAGTTATAGCAAAGTTTGACGAATACATGAATCCCAAGAAGAATATTCCATATCTTAGATTTAAGTTTTTCTCGTATATAACCAAAGCGATGGACAAAGCATTGACGACTACGTCACCGAACTGAAACTCAAAAGCAGTCACTGCGAATTTGGAACGCTAAAAGAGAGCCTGGTCAGAGACAGGTTCGTCGCGGGAGTGAAGGAGAAGAAAGTTCTAGAAAAGATTGCTACGGGAGCCAGAACTAACATTAGACAAAGCCATAAACATCTGCCGAGCTGCTGAAGAAACAAAGAAGCAATCAGAAGAGATGCAGTCGAAAACGCCTCAAAATCAGATTGACCAACTACGTCACCGAAGAGGAAATGGGAAAGAGCATTACAAAGGTAAGCAAAATGAGCGAGGCCAATAAGAAGGCGAAAGAAAGTACTGTAGATATTCAACATGACAAAGGCAATTGCCCTGCATTTGGTAAAGTATGCAAAAAATGTGGAAAAACGCAACCACTTTGCTAAAGTGTGCCTCTCAAAGCAAGTCGACGAAGTAAACCTCTCAAGTAGCAGACATTCTAGTGATTCCAGTGATGAAAGCATTGACGACTTCTTCGTTGGCTCCGTCCAAAAATGAAAAGAAACGACGAATTGCCAAAAACACAAGAAGAAACTATATACGCGATATCAAGTGGAGATGTGTGAGAAACAAGACAACCTGAAAGCTTGGACTGTATCAATTAACACCTTCGGATTAGATGTCGAGTACAAGCCAATGTAATTCCGCAAAACCTGTATCAACGCCTACCAAGAAAGCCAAGGCTACGAGAAACGAAGGAGAAACTGTATGGGTATGATGGATCAGAAATTCCAGTAGCGGGTAAGTGCATTGTCCACATGAAACCGAAAGAGAACGAACGCTTATCCTGTTCGGTTCTTTGTTGTGCCAATTAAGTATTCTACGGTCTCCGTCTCCGTCTCCGTCTCCGTCTACGTCTCCGTCTCCGTCTACGTCTACGTCTACGTCTACGTCTACGTCTCCGTTAGAAATTTGAAGGATCGCCTGCAAAATGGCCATGCCCTACGCATAGTTATTCAGAATCACCGACAAACCAGGTGTACACCTGCATTGGTTAGAGGTCTAATGAATGCATCCGCGTTCTAGTAGTCGGGATATTTCCCATATGTATTATTAGCTTTAGTTAGAATTGCTAAGGTTATCCAAGTAGCAAAGGTAACGATCAAATAACCGATAACCGATTTAATGAGCCATTCGCAGTTTCACATTACAAGGTGCTTGTGTGTCTTAATCTTTGAGACAAGCATATTGTTGTTGTTACTGGCAGGATCAACAAGTTAACTTTCCTCGACAAGAACGGGCACAACCTACAATGGTGTGTATCCAGACGCTTGGTGTCTTCAATTGAGATCTACAATCGCATCGCTCGCTCTCATCACCAACATTTATCAATACGGCGACCCGGTCATGTTGGTAGTAAAATTACGCTCGATTATCTTACTTAGCGTTTTAAGTGTCCCCAACATATGGTTTCCAGTATATCGAGGAGAGTTGACTTTGAATATTCACGAGCAGATAGATGTGTTCTGTAAAGTCGTCTACGCAAGCAAAGCTGTCGCACGTTTATTTATTTCCTGACGTAAAACGCCAAATCGAAATATAAAGAGAAGTACAACAACACACTTAATTGCCTAGACCTGACATAACCCGGATTGAGATTACCTTTCTACAATATTAACAATGCCAGCTCTCATCAACCGACATTTATTATCCCCGACCCCCTCATGTTGATAGAAAAATTACGCTCGATTATCTTACTCAGCGTTACAAGTATCTCCAAAACATTTTCCTCCAAAAACAACGAACATAACATAAATTAAAAAAAAAGGAGGAGGATGTTGTTAAACCGACAAATAAAATAAGAAAATTAGCAGGTCTCAAGCAAAGTCTGGATCTTCAAACGTTCAATACAAGTTCGCTGCGTAGCAGCAGCGGGTCGCACTGCAACATATGGTTTCCAGTAGTGTGCTCGACGAGGAGATATTCACGAGTGCATAGATGTTTTCTGTAAGATCGTCTACGCAAACAAATCTATCGCACGTTTATTTGTTTGCAGGCGTAAACACCAATCGAAATATAAAGAGAGAGGTACAACACACTTAATCGCCTAGACCTGACATAACCCTCTCATGAACCAACATTTACCATCCCCGACCCGATCATGTTGGTTGAAAAATTACGCTCGATTATCTTACTTAGCGTTACAAGTATCTCAAAAAAAATTTTCCTCCAAAAACAATCATAAATAAAAAAAGAACGAGGAGGATGTTGTTAAAGCGACAAAAAAAAAGGAAAATTAGCAAGGTCTGGTTCTCTGCAAACGTTCAATACAAAGTTCGCTGCGTAGCAGCAGCGAGTAGCTCCGCAACATATTGGTTGTTTCCAGCAGTAGTGTGGTGGACAAGGAGTTCACTGAATATATTATTCATTCACGAGCAGATACATTGTTTTCTGCAGATACAGATTTGCTTGCATGTGGACGACCTTCTCCACACCATACAATTGCAAGCAACTCTGTCGCACGTTTATTTATTTGCCGAGGTGAACGCCAGCCAATTGAAATAAAAAGAGAGATGGTCGACCACACTTAATTGCCTAGACCTGACACATACATAACCCAGATTGAGATCAACAATCCAATCTACAATCGCATCGCCCGCTCTCATCAAGGTAGTAAAATTAGTAAAATTGCCCTAGACCTGACTACATATCCCGGCTTGAGAGCAACAATCCAATCTACAATCGGATCGCCCGCTCTCATCAACCAACATTTATCATCACCGACCCCGTTACGGTAGAAAAATTACGCTCGGTTATCTTACTTTGCGTTACAAGTATCTCTAAAAAATTTTAGTCCAAAAACAACAAACATAAATAAAAAAAGAACGAGGAGGATGTTGTTAAAGCGACAAAAAAAGAAGAAAATTAGTAGATCACAAGCAAGGATGGATCTGCAACCGTTCAATTACAAGTTCGCTGCGTAGTTACTTTGAAAGCAACGTCGGTGATGATCCCTTCCGCAGGTCCACGTACGGAAAACCTTGTTACGACTTTTTTACCCTTCTTCTGAGTAATCAAGTTTTGACCAACTTCTCGGCGGGCGTCAGGCTCTTTCGAATCCGACACAGTGCCAATCCGAAGACCTCGCTAAACGATTCAATCCGTAGTAGCGACGGGCTGTGTGTATAAAAAGGGCAGGGACTTAATCAACGCAAGTTGATGGACTCTTGCTTACTAGAAATTCCTCGTTCAAGTTCAATAATTGCAATTATCTATTCCCATCCGACGACGATGATTCAGAAGAATACCCACAACTTTCGGTGAAGGAGCAATGGAGTTGGCATCGTCATTGTAAGCAGGCGTGCGGTCTGGAACATCTAAAGGCATCACAGACCTGTTATTGCCTTCCTGACTCTGTCTGGTTGCACACCAACAGTCCCTCTAAGAAGTTGTGGACGACTCGGAAATCGACTGACTATTTAGCAGGTAAAGGTCTCGTTCGCGGAATCAATCAGACAAATCATTCCACGAACTAAGAACGGCCATGCACCACCATCCATAGAATCGAGAAAGACCTCACAATGTGTCAATCCTTACAATGTTCGGACCTGGTAAGGTTTTAGGTTTCCCGTGTTGAGTGAAATTAAGCCGCATGCAGGCTCCACTCCTGGTGCTCCCCGTCCGTCAATTCCTTTAAGTTTCAACTTTAAGGCAGAACCATGATTCTACGTCACCAGTTGCAACCATGGTAAGCCACTACATTACCATCGACGGTTGATAGACAGAAATTTGAATGAAACATCGCCGGCGCAAAGGCCATGCGCTTCGGCTAGTTATTTAGAATCACAAACAAACCAGGTGTACACTGCATTGGTTTTAAATCTAATCAATGCATCCCTTCCTTCCAGTAGTCGGGACTATTCGCATATATTGGCTACGGTTATCCAAGTAGCAAAGGTGCAATCAAATAAACGATATCAACGAGCCGAGCCATTCGCAGTTTCACAGTACAAAGTGCTTGTACTTAGACGTGCATTGTCTTAATATTTGAGACAAGCATATCTTACTGGCAGGATCAACCACTTAACTTTCCTCGACAAGAACGGAGTGAATTGAAAAATTCCGTTACTTTCATTTTTTCCCCAATTGATACTCTCTAAATGGAGAGAGATCTTCTTGATACAAACACGCGGTCAACTAGGTGGCCGACCACGCCCAGTG
The DNA here is from genome assembly GCA_035771165.1 of Paragorgia papillata. NCBI lineage: Eukaryota > Metazoa > Cnidaria > Anthozoa > Scleralcyonacea > Coralliidae > Paragorgia > Paragorgia papillata. The sequence goes on from JAWNZC010000440.1 coordinate 1,349,741, forward strand.
TTTTGCCCTGTCTTCATTCTAGTTCTCTTATAGCAAAGAGCAGTCCCGGCGCCACCTACAATGGTGTGTATACACAGTCGCTAGGTGTCTTCGATTAAAATCACCGATCTACAATCTCATCGCCCGCACTCATCAACCAACATTTATCATTACCAACCCGGTCATGTTGGTAGTAAAATTACGCTCGATTATCTTACTAAGCGTTACAAGTATCTCCAAAAAAATTTCCTAAAATTTCCAACATTTATCATCCCCGACCCCCTCATGTTGGTAGAAAAATTACGCTCGATTATCTTACTAAGCGTTACAAGTATCTCCAAAAAAATTTCCTAAAATTTCCAACATTTATCATCCCCGACCCCCTCATGTTGGTAGAAAAATTACGCTCGATTATCTTACTTAGCGTTACAAGTATCTCCAAAAAATTTTCCTCCAAAAACAATCATAATTAAAAAAAAGAACGAGGAGGATGTTGTTAAAGCGACAAAAAAAGAAGAAAATTAGCAATGTCTGGTTCTGCAATCGTTCAATACAAGTTCCCTGCGTAGCAGCAGCAGCGGGTCGCTCCGCAACATATGGTTTCCAGTAGTGTGGGCGAGGAGTTGACTTTGAATATTCATTCACGAGCAAGATATATGTTTTCTGTAAGGTCGTCTACGCAAGCAAAACTGTCGCACGTTTATTTATTTGCTGGCGTAAACGCCAATCGAAATATAAAGAGAGAGGTACAACACACTTAATTGCCTAGACCTGACATAACCCGGATTGAGATTACTATCTACAATAGCATCACCCGCTCTCATCAACCAACATTTACCTTCCCCGACCCCCTCATGTAGGTAGAAAAATTACGCTTGATTATCTTACTTAGCGTTACAAGTATCTCCAAAAAAATTTCGTCCAAAAACAACAAACATAAATAAACAAAAGAACGAGGAGGATGTTGTTAAAGCTACAAAAAAAAAATAGCAGGTCGCAAGCGAGGTCTGGATCTGCAATCGTTCAATACAAGTTCGCGTAGCAGCAGCAGCAGCGGAGCGCTCCGCAACATATGGTTTCCAGTAGTGTGGTGGACGAGGAGTTGACTTTGAATATTCACGAGCATATAGATGTTTTTTGTAAGGTCGTCTGCAGCGCAAGCAAATCTATCGCACGTTTATTTATTTGCTGGCGTAAACGCCAATTGAAATATTAAAGAGAGAGGTACAACACACTTAATTGCCTAGACTTCTCGCTGCGTGGCGCAGCCACGTTTGACGCGACATTTTTAACGCAATGTTTTCAGTGGCGTAGCCACGTTTGATGCGACCTTTTTAACGCAATGTTTTCAGTGGCGCAGCGACGTTTGATGCGACATTTTTAACGCAATGTTTTCAGTGGCGTAGCCAGGGTCTTGGGTTTGGGGGGGGGGGCGAGAACATCGATCACCTAGGGAGGTCCGCAAAATTTTGCCTCTCCCTGGAAAATTTTTGATTTCTAGGGTCTCAGAAGCACTATTTCCTGCATTTTGAGGCAAGTATTTAAGAGTGATCTGAAAGCCATAAATTACATAATTTTGTTGAAATCAAACCAGAACATAGAATGATACACGTCAGAATATCTTTAGATTTATTTACAAACAAGTCGTAAATGTAAAAACAGGTTGGAGGCATTTTGTATAGACCCTTAGTATTATACAATTATTGGATGAGGTTGAGCATGATATCAAGAATTATCAAGGCCGAGGTTTGTGTTATCTGTCGAAGACGAAGGCTGAGGCGGATAACACAAACAGAGGGCTTGATAATCTTGATATCATGCGATAACCGAATTCAAATAATTGTTTTATTATACAATTATAAATGTAGAAGCCTTTAGAAAGTTTTTTACAAAGTTAGGTAAAAATAGTAAATATTCATACCGTCTTCAGTTCGATGTTCGCTAACTTTTTTCGCTTTCAAATACAATTTTCTCCTTCAAACACTGCTTTAAACTCTAACAGATGTATGTGTAGCTCGCTTGTTTTTTCTTGGTGGTTTTAGCGTGAACAAAACGTGCCAAATCCGCCGGATTAATCCGCTTCTGATCTTCACTCCTAAGGACGGCCGCCATGTTTGTTTTGTTTAAACCGCTGGCCAGCGCGTCATAGCTACAGATATCAAGAATTATCTGTAGGTTTTTAGCCAATCACAGTCGAGATTGTATCAGCATTGTATAATAATGTAATTTATAGCATATGCATGCCTGCAATATATATAACACATCACTATCTACTCACTTGGACTTAAAACAACTGTACCCCCCCCCCCCCCTCCCCTACAAGTTTCTCCACGGATTTAAACTTTTCACGAGAACGGTCTTGGAGACCATTGGGGGTGACCGCCCGCCCCTTCGCCCCCCCCCCCCCTCTTGGCTATGCCACTGGTGTTTTGAATGCCACAGGGCACCGCTTTTTAGCACTATGTCTGGTTTCCTTATGGCTTTCTTACTAAGAACATTAAAGTATTCTTTTTCCAAAGTTCCATCAGCCGTTTTCACCAAGGTTGGTAATTGGCATGTACTGGAATTTAATTCGGCAGTAAGCAAGTAGACCTCTTCTTCATCGCTAATGCTGAAAGATGAATGACTTTCCAATTTTAAAAGCAATAAAACAGGCAAGTATATAATAAGCTAAAGGCCTGCGCTAAACGTCGCACAAAAGACGAGTTTAATTCAGACGAATTGAATTCGAATTAACTTCGTCTGAATTCAATTCGTCTATTGTGCGACGTTTAGCGCAGGCCTAAGAATTATAGTCTTAAATACAACATTCACACAACACAGATAATACCTTTAGTTAAAAATATCAAAGCCCAGACAATTACTTTGAAAAAGCCCCATAACATTGAAGAAATGGTAAAAATGAAAATATTTATTGAACTAACGTTTCGTCACTACATGCAACATCTTCAGAGTGATTAAATTATTACAATTACAAAGACTTTATATACACAAGGTTACTAAGGCCTGTTCCAAACGCCGCTCTTCTTATGTGCCGAACCTAATGATAATGCCTAAATCCTTTGTTTATGCTGATTTGCATTAGGTTCGGCGCATGAGAAGAGCGGTGTTTGGAACGGGCCTTAGACAACGAGTATAAAATTACAAAATAGCCGTTAAAATTTGAAATTATAATAATTTAATCACTCTGAAGATGTAGTGATGAAACGTTAGTTCAATAAATATTTTCATTTTTACCATTTCTTCAATGTTATGGGCTTTTTCAAAGTAATTGTCTGGGCTTTGATATTTTTAACTAAAATACGTTTTCCGCCTGGAATCTCTGTCTCGATTAGATAAGACCTTTGTTGAAGTGTTTAGTAGCACGTTATACCAATGAGAGAAAACACTTTTTGGTGTTATTTTTATGCATAGATATATTAACCTTTTGCCACAGTTTGAACATCATTCTTCCATTGCACAGCATCAACATCATTCCTCGCAAGATTTACTCCACGAAGCATAGGCGGCGGAAGATAGGTTTGGTTGGGGGGGCTGAGCTTCGAGCGCCGAAGGCGCGAGAAACCTCTAGGGGGGTCCGGGGGAATGCCCCCCTGGAAAATATTGAAATCTAGAGTCTCTGAAATGGCCGATTTCCTGCGTTTTGGGGGAAGATTTTACAGAATCCTAAACGTTATAAAACCTTTACCGCCCACAACAATTTTTTCATTATTCTTCATTTTTTCGGCCTTTCTTAATTCTTGGCATTTCGATATTTCTCATTCATAATACTTCTGGTCAGCAATCATCAAATGATAATACGTGGAGTACTTCATGAAATGAGTTTTGAGCTATCACACGGTACGATTTTCACCGGGATTGTCATCCTGCAGTGATATGGAATTTTTAAAATGCTGTATATCAAAGATGTATAAATATTCAACGTATAATAACCGTTACCTTCGGCGCAAAGGCAGGGGGCTCAGCCTCCCCTTTTTTCCACTTTTACAAAGTTGGGGGGGGGGGCTTTAGCCCCCCAGCCCCCCCCCCCCCGGTTCCGCCGCCTATGCCACGAAGCATCTCGTCCAACTCTAAGGTTGTACTATCGAGTGCTTTAAATGAACGAAATACAGTTAAATTTGTCATAAGCACAATTCAAAATGAGGAAGAACACATGTTGTTAGTTGGTTTGGTAAATTACAGCTTGATGTTAGTAAGTTGTTGTAGTTTTTACTGCACATGTTGTGTTGAGTTGTTAATGTTCTGAAAAACTCTGAGCTCCATGCGGTCAGGACTCAAGTCAGGTTCAAGTACTGACTGCATGAGCTCTGAGTTTTTCTCACCATTGGCAACAAAAACTACAACAACGTAAGAACAAGTTGAATGAAATATATACATACATACCAGAATACATAGCTCGACTCGGAAAAGAAACTTACATTTAAAATATAATAATATATTTAACAAATAGATTCCATTTTGCCGTTGTCTGTTCAGTTATAGATGCACAGATGACGTCACAACGTTGTAAGAACAAAAAAGTGGCCCACGAGACGCAGTCGAGTGCGTCACTGATGTTCTTACTATTTACTCGGGCTACCTATGGTAGGACCGAGTTCGGCTCCGTTATTTTTTTGTCTATGTTTCGAAATGCCAATCATTACGTCATTCATCAGGCTTTTTGCGAAACTGATGCGTGCATGCCAAATATGCTTTCTTTGCTTTCTTGATGTCTGATCAAGTCTTTCTCGTCTCGGATGTGTTCTGTGTGTTTACAGACATAGTTGTTTGTCAGTAATTTCGCTGGCAAGTATCTTGATATTATATACACTTACAATCGCACACGCCGTTTATAGTTGTGTTGATACTTAATACCTGAAGAGACTCGACATATGAACGCTGTGTACATGTGTGGAAATAGGTTAATAAATACAGGCAATCGTGTTTTGTTATTGCAAGTTGTGTTTTCTATCGGAGAATTGAATTGTGTTTTGACTTTTGTCTGTGAGCAATGTGTTTAATAGACTTTAGATCTTAGCACTGCATGTGACAACCTGCGTATGTATATGATTGCAGCTTCGATAACACTTCAGTATCTTTTACCCAAAACACCTTCACATGCTATATTTGCAGTAGCCCGAGTGAACGACTGACCAGGCGTCTTGTTTCCTTTTGTTCCATGTTATTGCATATGCAGTTATCAACTCTTCACGTGCTACAACAAATGTTAATCACAACATGCATACAATCACAATCGTTAAAATAGTTTAAAAAATAATATTTACATTATCTTTGACAAGTTATTTCCAAACTACATATAGAACGAGAAGTTCAATTTCCAAAACGATTTGCAAAAAAACCCCTCAAAATCACATCCTTTTGACCGTTGATCAACTTCAAACACTCCTAAAATGTTTCTAAGCCCCAAGCAGGAATCGAACCTGCAACCTTCTAATAATGACCAGTTACTAGACGCTCTAACCAATGAGCTATTGAGGCTCAGAAAATAAGAAACATTTACCGAGTACTTGAGTTTGACGAATGTCCACCCTCTAACCGTACACATACACTACATTTATACTCATCAATACTTATTTTTATTATATGGCTGGGCTTGTTTTCGGGTCATTACGCCAAACGGCGCACGCTGATTGGTTGCTGAGAGGTCCGGGAAAAGCCGTAATGCCCTCTCGGCACTGTGAGAGGGCATTACGTCCTTTTTAACGACCTGCAAGTTTTGGCGGGAAAATTACTGAGTTGATTTGAATGAAAATAAAAGCGAATTAGATATATTCGTTGGAAAATTTTGAACAATAATACGTCCTGAAACATCAGGGTTTCTTTTTATAAAAACGTCTTATTTAAAAGCGCGAAAAATAAAAGCCTAACAGGTGTAAACATGAAGCGAAACGAACAAGCTCAAAAGTAAGAACTAAAGTGAACAGCGACACCTGATCAAGACAAACGTAGAACTAAAAACAGATAAGAAAACAAACCAAAAGCCATATAATAAAAGGCTTCTCGGTTTCTCTCGCACAAACCTCGCTCCTTCGTCGCTCGGTCTGCACGAAAACATCGGGCAAATACTTTCCCGTACGGACCTCGAACTCGGTTAATAAGCCTTTATTAACGATGTATTGTATTATAACTTATTGGATTCATCTAAGCCCAACATGGCAAAATATTTAAGTCGAGAATTCAATATTGGGCGAGACCAAAGGTTGAGCCTAATATTAAAATTCGAGACTTAAATATTTTCCATATTGGTCGAAGATGAATCCAATAGCTAGAATTACCAAAACCTGTACGGTGTAAATAAACCTGTACTCGCCATAAAATTTGATGACTTTCTACAATAAAAGTTGTTGTAGCATTACAATACATTGATATAAGTTCGTGGAGGTTGCCGTCTCTTCAAAAAACTCAAGGTGCACCACCCGTTGTTGTCCTAATTAAAGAAAAGGAAAAACAAATATATTTAAAGAGTCACCACAGTGTGTTTTTTTTTTTAAAGATATGTAATGGATATAAACCAAATCCTTTTTACGTAAACATCCAAAGGTAATCACAAATTTGAAAAAAAGGCGAACTTCTGAGTAATTGTACGCTTTTTACAGTCGTGGCAATAGAAGCTTTCCGAAAAATTTAAGGAATTCATTTCCTAATAGTTACGGGAACCACTAAGTATTTTGATCAAATACACAACAACGGTAACTCAGGATAACATTTTTATTCTACGTTTCGACTAAGTTTTAGTCATCTTCAGGAATGATTAGATTACATGCTAATGCCCTATTTATAATATTAGCCCTGACACCAGTGACGTTATTGTTATTAATAGAAAACTGAGAGTTCTAGTCCTTGGTGCCATGATTAAGTTCTGGTTTTTGTCGGAGAATCGCAAGTGCTCCTTTAAAAAGTAAAACCGACCAGTGTTTAGCTTTATCTATGATTACGCAATTGTTTAATATGAAGTAACTTAAATCAAACCGTTCTTCTGTTATCATTACCGTTCAATCATAATCGTTCTTGTGTTTCATCATGTTTGTCAGCATAGTCAATCGAGATATGGTCTGGAAACTTAGCCAAAGTCTTTGGTTTATCTTTTTGTTCGCCTTTATGCATTTTTGTGCACGGTGCACGGTCACTGAACACATTGTATTTTAGTATAATCAACGAATTGTCCAATAGCAACTTTTCAGTTCAATCACTCAACCGTGCTATTTAAATATTAATAAACCTAAAACAAAGGATGTGCACGGTGTAAGGTACGGTTCAACATAAAATCACAGCTCATTATAGGCGCTTTGAAGTTTGCCGAGTTTCCAGACCATATCTCGATTGACTATGTTGTCAGATAGATGTGTTCAGCAAGATGTGTTCAATTACTTGAAAAACCTCGGTATCTTACGTACTCGAGGCACTTGAGCTGGGAAACGAGTTTCTGGTCTTATCAAAAACCCTATTAAAGTCATTGGTGGCCATAAACCGAGAGCCGATCTAATAACTTATTCTAATGATCGTCATGTTAATTTTAGCAACTTGATTAACATTAACATTTCTCCATCGGAAAAACTTTTTACGTCAAAACAACTCGAGTTTTGCCTGTGGAATGCTCAATCAATTAGAAATAAGAGTGCATGCTTTGTTGATTACATATGTGAAAGAAAAATTGATGTAGTTGCATTAACTGAGACTTGGTTTACTGAACACGATTCAGCTGTGAAAGTTGCGTGTCTTCCGGATGGGTATAAGCTGTTCGATCATCCTAGAATACAGCGTAAAGGAGGTGGTACAGCTTTAGTTTGTCGCTCTAACATCGTCGTTAAGAAAATTAATGTTTGTAATCGAAGTTCTTTTGAGGTTTCAGAGTGGATTCTTAAGAATGATCGTTCGTCACGTTTACGTCTATCCATAATTTACAGACCCCCTTATTCAATCAATCATCCTGTGACTGTTAATACGTTTATTACTGAGTTTGCAGAATATCTCGAGTCTTTTATTTTGTGCACTGAACCAGTATTAATCTGTGGAGATTTCAATATCCATGTGGATAATTTGACAGATCCTAATACGGAAGCTCTATCAGACTTACTTAATTCATTGGGTCTTGAACAGCATGTTTGCACACCTACTCAAGTTCACGGGCATACACTAGATTTAATGATAACTCGGAACACTGACACTATTGTCCTTAACACCCCAATCTCTGACAGTTTCTTATCTGATCATTCGACTGTACTCTACTACTCTGTAATCTCAACATGGCCAAGTCTAAGCTAACTGTTAAGAACGTGTCGTTCAGGAAACTTAAATCTATAGATTTGGATTTGTTCAAATCTGATCTTCTCTCGTCGGCTCTACTGAAGGATACACCATTGCAGCTGAACACCCTGGTTGATTCTTACAACACGAGGCTAGCATCACTGTTGGACAAGCATGCTCCTCTTCGCACTAGAACTGTCATTACTCGTGCGCGTGTACCATGGTCCACTGAAGAAATAAGAGAATCGAAAAGACTGCGCAGGCGTGCTGAACGTAAATGGAGATCGTCTGGTTTGGAGGCCGATTTGAACAATTTTAAATCCCTAAAAAATAGGACAACCCACCTTATGAACAAGGCTCGTCACGAATTCTACACTGACTTTATTAATAAAAACTCTGATAATCAGCATAAATTGTTCTCTGCTACTAAGAAGCTGTTGAATCAAAATTCAGATCCACTATTTCCTCCTCATACCAACAAATTAATAATTCAAAATAATTAATAATTAATAATTCTTAATAATTCATGAGTTATGAATAATCAATGAGTCGGATTTTTCCGAAGAGATGACGAAGCATTTCCGAGTCCGATAAAACGCCGAAGTATTTCCATTCCGATAAAACGCCGAAGCATTTCCGATTCCGATAAAACGCGGAGTGCTTGTTAAGATTACGTCATTTTAAACACGATGGCCGAACAAACAATTTGGGCTGAATTGCGGGAAAACAATATCGAGATAGAGAAAGATACGTTATGCTTTTACATGAATAGATGCCTTAGAGAGCATGGTGAATTGTATGAGAGAATTATCGGCCAAATCAACAGAGATAACTTGCCGAGTAGCTTGTATACTATTTATCAAGAGATGGATCTTGTGAATTTCGGTAGAATTATTGCTTATTTGACTCTAGTGTTGAAAGTCAGCGATTATTGCGACACCGAAACACTTCGCCAAGCCATTAAAAGAACTGCCAAAGATTTTAGGCGAATTGACTTGCATAAATACGAAATAAAACACTCGTGGATACAAAGGTTGATTAGATTCCTAACGTAACTGTTGTGAGGGATGTTAGAGCGTTGCTAAGGCGAATTTGAATATTACTCCACAAGTTTGGGCGAAAAAAGTCATTAAAAATCGATTAAACGAAGTCATTAATATTAGGAAATGGTAAATACAGGTTGTCATTTCAATGGATTCCGACCTGATTGAGATTTTAAATTTGCGCGAGAGAAAGATTGAGTGTACACTTTTAACATGCTATGTTGAGGAAATATCGTTAAACATTGTGGGAGACCTTACTTCGTCTGTTCTGAACGAGAGAATCCCTGCACGTTTTGGCAAAGGGGGATGTCTTCGAGAGTCCAAAGCCTTTGTGTAAACACGGAATGGTTTGCCGTACTCGTAAAGTTAAGAAAGAAGGGGACAACCAGGGTCGTCTGTTTTACTCGTGTCTACTCGTGTCCCGTAACGAAAGACAACACGCATGCGGATTCTTTGAATGGAAACCTACAGAGAGCTCGCCACGAATTTATAACATTGGGTGTCTTTTCAGCAGTCCATTACAATATCAATACAAGAACGCAGAAACGGGTGAATTCAATGATTCAATCTTAGGATTCAATGATTCAATCTTAGGATTCAATGATTCAGTCTTAGGATTCAATGATTCAATCTTAGGATTCAATGATTCAATCTTAGGATTCAAGCCTAACCATTTTACAAGATACTCTTTACGTTTGCCATGCATGCGTGACTTAATTACTCTTTCTATTCTATAAAAGTCACTATCTGTCTTTGTAACTCTTTGCAATTCCTGTTCGTAAAATGTTCCTTGTAACTCTTCTCTGTGATAATCGGCAATCTTGTACACTGGCGGTCGTCTGGGTACTCGCTTCGTGATGATGAACACCTCTTCGGTCCAGTTAGGTAAGTAACCTTTCTTGAATGTACGTCTTGCTTTGCTAATCCGAACTTGGTCACCAATGCTGAATTTATATTTGATGGGTTTGCTGGACTCATCACCATACAGTTTTTGCCACACAATACTCTCGTTTTCTCGATTAACATCAACTGGTCTCATCCCAATACTACGGTGTCTCGAATGGTTGTAGGAATATACTAATTTTTGTAGTACATCGGTATATTTCAACGTATTCTTTGCTGTAAAATATTTCCACATTTCCCCCTTTAACGTTCGGTTAAGTCGTTCAACGATGGATGCCTTGGTATCGTTGTGTATTGTAAAAAATCGAATAAGTTTGTCCTTCAATAACTTTTGAAAGCGTTTGTTGGTAAATTCAGTTCCTTTATCGGTATGAAATGTTTCAGGCTTCCTTCCTTTCTTTAGTATCTTTTCAAAGGCTTTAACCAGACTCTCTGCAGTCTTTGTTTTTAATGGTTCCACCCACGCAAATTTGGACAGTACATCAATAACAGTTAAAACGTATTTATAACCATTATTTGTTTTACTAAGTGAATCCATAATTACTATAGATCAGCCTCCCACTCCTCGTCCATCGCTCCAACAATAACACGATTTCGCTTAAAATTATGTCGTACGGGTTTATGCAAAGTATAGGTACTTGCTGTCTAAGTCATGTTTTTATCTTGTTTCGGGATATCTGGAATTTACCGTCACTTCTTACGACACGGTATAAGGCATCTACGCCGCCAAAACTTGCCGGACTTTTTGGCTTGTAATACAGATCGTGAAGGTACTGTTCTGCCATCTAATTCGGATGCCTGTATCACAATTTTTCCCCACAGCACGCTGATATACAGCGAATCTTTCGAAAAATATTACGAAGGGCTATTTGTGGTAATCCTCCACAGCAAGTCATGTTCACGCGACAAAGGTTAGAAGTAAATGAACATAGAAAAGTCAACGACACGATATAAATGCAAACATATTTATTACATATTAAATTAGAATACAAAACTATACATGTCTTCAGTCAATGCATCAAATGTATAAATATACAGATTAAAAACAGTTTTTTAAAGTTTGCATGATCAGCAAATGTTCAGTTTTTCTATGTCTTCAGTCAATGCATCGACAGATTTTTGAAAAAGGTACTCTTCGTAGGCTTCTTTAGAGTCACTTTTTCTACTTGTAGAGGATTCACCCGTTTCTGCGTTCTTGTATTGATATTGTAATGGACTGCTGAAAAGACACCCAATGTTATAAATTCGTGGCGAGCTCTCTGTAGGTTTCCATTCAAAGAATCCGCATGCGTGTTGTCTTTCGTTACGGGACACGAGTAAAACAGACGACCCTGGTTGTCCCCTTCTTTCTTAACTTTACGAGTAAGGCAAACCATTCCGTGTTTACACAAAGGCTTTGGACTCTCGAAGACATCCCCCATTGCCAAAACGTGCAGGGATTCTCTCGTTCAGAACAGACGAAGTAAGGTCTCCCACAATGTTTAACGATATTTCCTCAACATAGCATGTTAAAAGTGTACACTCAATCTTTCTCTCGCGCAAATTTAAAGTCTCAATCAGGTCGGAATCCATTGAAATGACAACTTGTATTTACCATTTCCTAATATTAATGACTTCGTTTAATCGATTTTTAATGACTTTTTTCGCCCAAACTTGTGGAGTAATATTCAAATTCGCCTTAGCAACGCTCTAACATCCCTCACAACAGTTACGTTAGGAATCTAATCAACCTTTGTATCCACGAGTGTTTTATTTCGTATTTATGCAAGTCAATTCGCCTAAAATCTTTGGCAGTTCTTTTAATGGCTTGGCGAAGTGTTTCGGTGTCGCAATAATCGCTGACTTTCAACACTAGAGTCAAATAAGCAATAATTCTACCGAAATTCACAAGATCCATCTCTTGATAAATAGTATACAAGCTACTCGGCAAGTTATCTCTGTTGATTTGGTCGATAATTCTCTCATACAATTCGGCACCATGCTCTCTAAGGCATCTATTCATGTAAAAGCATAACGTATCTTTCTCTATCTCGATATTGTTTTCCCGCAATTCAGCCCAAATTGTTTGTTCGGCCATCGTGTTTAAAATGACGTAATCTTAACAAGCACTCGGCGTTTTATCGGAATCGGAAATGCTTCGGCGTTTTATCGGAATCGGAAATACTTCGGCGTTTTATCGGACTCGGAAATGCTTCGTTATCTCTTCGGAAAAATCCGACTCATTGATTATTCACAACTCATGAATTATTACCCTCAACATGCTAATAAGCTAACACAACATGCTAATGAGCTATTCCTGCATAAAAGGGGTCCATTAAGCCCCGCTCTATACTACTAGTGTCAGTGGAGGGTACTTTGTCTGATAAATTCAAACTTGACTTTGGAGTCCCACAAGGCAGTTGTCTCGGACCTCTTTTATTTCTCATATATTCTAGTGAACTGTTTAAGATTATTGAAACATCTTCCGCAAGTACATATGTATGCTGACGACACCCAATTATATTTGTCTTTTAAGCCTGGGGATGATCTAACTGAAACTGCTGCTGTATCTTGTATGGAGAATTGTATTGCAGAAATTCAACACTGGATGATTTCGGATAAACTTAAACTTAACGCGGATAAGACTGAATTTCTTATTCTTGGTACAAGACAACAAATAGAAAAAGTTAAGATCTCACAATTACGAGTAGGCAGTTCAAACATAAGTCCATCAACCAATGCCGTGAGAAACCTAGGAGCTTGGTTTGACGCCAGACTTAATATGCTTGACCACATAAATAAGATTTGTAGTTCAGCATTCTATCATCTATAAAACATTCGTAAAATGAGAAAATTCTTAACTCGTAAGGCAACAGAATCATTAGTTCATGCGTTTATTACAAGTAAATTAGATTATTGTAATAATTTGCTATATGGCCTTCCTAGCACGCATATTGCTAAATTACAACGTGTGCAAAATGCGGCGGCTAGGCTTGTCACAAATAGCCCGAGGTTCTGTCATATCACTCCGGTTTTAAAGCGTCCCAACTTATCAGCATTGAATAGTTGTAAAGTAAAGTTGTGAAATGAATTAATACTTTCACTGCCACCATGCCAGGAGCTCACTCCTTGACGTACGACTAAAATCGTCTAGCGTTATAGACAAAGTCACAAATTGGTGCCAAATAGCGAAAGACTGGGAAAGAACGCAATGCAGTGCGGTCGTCGGTTAATTTCTTCGACCACGAAATTTTGCAAACTAAAGGTAATTATTGTGAAGCATTTAATCCGATGTAATCTTAATAATCAAGCAGAGTTTTTATCTTTTTGAAATATATCAAAGCATTTTGAAACTAAAGACATATAGTTATAAAAAATAACAAACATCAAAACTACAAAAGGTAAAACAGACTTAACAAATATTTCACTCAAGCCAAGACAGACTAAAATGAGCGACGTTTTCTAGTATACTATTATGTTTACTCTTATTTTACAAATAGTATCTATCAGCATCTTTTGCTTGATATATTGAGGTTGAGCATGACACCGAGATTTATCAAGGCCGAGGTTGTGTAACACAAACCGAGGCCTTGATAAATCTCGGTGTCATGCTAAAACCGAATCCAATAATTGTTTTATTATGCATTTAATGTGCGTTTTCACCTAAAAAGGTAATTTGAATGACACAAGATAAACAACTCAACAACATGCCTTTTTCTGCTATAGAAAAACGTTACGTTATAACATTACAAGGCTCGTGAAGTTATCATGAATAAACAATAGACCGGGAAAAAATAAAGGATACTAATAAAGGAAACCCTTAAAGTGCAGGAAATCCGCTTAACTACATGTCATTTATATTAACACAAAGAGGTTCAAAACAAGCAAAAGTTAACTTTCACTCACTGCGAGATATTGACATTGCAGTTATAAAAATTAAAAGTCCTCCTATTTTCAGTGTGAGTATTTTGGATAAACAACCTCGTCCCCAGGTCATTTTTCCTCCACGTCGGGATATATGTCGGCGAAAATGGCCCTGGCATCGGCTGGTCGATTCTATAATCTGATTGGCCGGTTTAAGAACCCGATTAATTCAGATAGAGTATAATTTATTCAGGAAATTTGAATTGCAATGGGATCCACTCTGCAAAGTTTACTCAAAGAATGGAAACGATAGCTTTGGTTATAGTCAAGAACAACATTAGATGTATGTTTGTTCATGACATTTACATGTCTTCTGGATAATCGTGGGAGTATCATGATGAATAATGCTAGCCCAGTTGCTTTTCTGGTGAAGGCTTCACATGAGTGACTCGACAAAGCGTTGAATATTTCTATTTATTATTCATGCATACGTATTATACAAAGAGCAAAACACAAAAGCCGCATAAATTTTCTTGCCATAACACCCCAAAATTCTGGGTGTCACGTGACCAGCCGATGCCAGGGCCATTTTCGCCGACCTCCCGACGTGGAGGCAAAATGCCCTGGGTACGAGGTTGTTGGATAAAAACTTCTTCTTGGGAAAGGGTTAAACTAGGAGATGACTGTTAATAATCTTTAATCTTTAATTAAAATTATTTTGACACGGTAGCCTTTCAGCGCAAGCTGGTTTTCAAAGGGCCGTATATACATACATAAACATAACTAAATACATGTATAACTATTTACAGGATACAAAAAATTTAATAATTATTTACAGAAATATTTAAAGTGCCTCTATGGCCTGTGGGGTCTTTACATATTTAAATAATTTAGGTTAAAAGAAAATGTTTCCCGAATTTTTTTCTCAAAAATATTAAATCCCCTCCCATTGACAGCGCTCCGAAGTTGGCCAAATCAGCCCAAATCGCGCCATTTTGAAAGTTAACCGTTTGTCTTGGGCCTGGGCTCTAATTGATAGAGCTACGTCACAGTCAATCTCGTTCCCAGAGCCTTCTCACGCGGGCCGCGCAAACGTAGGCTCTGGGATAATCCGTCGCCGGAAAACCGAAAAACAGGTTGCCGATTGAAAAGAGCATGCGCCGCCAGTTATTGTTCTGTGATCGAAGGAACTAGTATTTTTCGAGGGGTTTTAAATTTTATCTGGCCAGCGGATAAACTTGTCAAGAACTAAACAGCATTTTAAACAGCAAGTAATCGACGGCTTCTGAATGGTTCCAAGAGAGAAAGCGGTGAGTAGCAAACTTGTCGTAGCCAAGGTGGCACGGCGGCAATACGGCATATTGTCAGTGGAACAAGATGACTAGTAATTTAAGAACTACGTATCGTTGAACTATATTGTGTGCGTATGTTTGTTAGATGTTGAATGAGCTTTCATTTGACGTATAGTTCAAGATTCTGCGTTTTATGAAACTTGTTATACTGTCCAAAATGTGCGAAACCACTGTTCGTATAAATAATATTATATTACAAATAAACAGGAAACCGACGCAGTTGAACCAAAACGACAGACGTTTTTCGATTTTTAAAATATTTCCCGTTTAACTACATGTAGAAGCTTAAAATTTCCACCACGAATATAATTTTCCAATAGCTTCTGTACGATATATATATCTCAATGTTGTGCGTTAAGTATATTTCAAAAGAAATCTAAAATTCTGTAACACTTGTGAGAAGTCAATTTCCTGTTTATTTGTAATATTATTTCAAACAGCGGTTCGCACATTTTGGACATTTTAACAAGTTTAATAAAACGCAGAATCTTGAGCTATACATCAAATGAAAGCTCATTCAACATCTAACAACATATGTACATAATATACTTCAACGATATGTAGTTCTGAAATTACTAGCCATCTTGTTCCACAACTGACAAGATACCGCACCGCGGGCAACACGCCACTTCAGTACTCACCGCTTTCCCTTTCGAATCCATTCATAAGCCACCGAATACTTGCTGTTCAACTGCTGTTTAATTCCAGAGGTTTGGTTCTTGACAACTTTCAGTCGCCAGATAAAATTTAAAACACCTCAAGGCTTTCGAAAGAACAAAGGAATACAGATTTTCAAATGTTCCTTGATATAAACCACTGTCGATTATCCAACCAATGGAATGTCGATTTGAAACGGATTATCCCAGAGCCTACGTTTGCGCGGCCCGCGTGAGAAGGCTCTGGGAACGAGATTGCGTCACAGTCGGAACGGAAGTCAGACCATAAGACAATCCACCAAAATAAAAAGGACAGATAATCTTCGATCTGCGCGCAGTTTATGGAAATTATTTTGAAATAGAGACTTGCCGAAACTGTATTCGTGGAGCGACTAATAATTTAAAGGTAAGTACATTCGATTATTTCTGTATTTTCATTAAATAGTGAGTTAAATTGCAAACTTTTGATGTTGTCATTGTTAAAATGGCGCATGTAACAATCATTTCCGAAACATGTAGTCAAAACTAACCCTGTAACTCAAAAATAAACATGTTTTGTGCTTTTTGGTCGAATATTTGGAATCCCAAGTGGAATATCTACAAAACTGTCGGTAATTTTACATCAGTTTACTCGCCTATTTGACAAAAATGCTCATTGGTCTGACGAGTACGACATCATCGCCATTGTTATTGTCGAAGCTCGCAGCATAGAAAATCCAGAATATATTGTCTTCTGGATTGTCTATGCTTGCAGTCAAGACTAACCCTTGCCTCAGAATCTTGTGTGCACAGTTTGCAAAACTGACTCTATTTGTAAACCAGCATAATATGTTACATATGTAATCTACTATAACCTAATGTCTACATGTATGTGCATGTACAGTATATCTAACTAATACGATATCAATTTTATTATTTGCTGCTTTAAGCCTTCTAATCCTTGACTATCAAACTGTTGAATAACTTTATCAAGAATTCTAACTGTCCAGGAATGATCTTTGTAAACAGTCACTGACTTTGTTATCATGGGATCCTTGGCACAGTCTTTCTTTCTTTGTTGCAAGTAAACAACTCTTAAAGATTCTTCATCGCCTTTCACTAATGTCCAACCAAAAGGAAGACCAACGCTATTAATGGTGTTAACTAAGTCTTTAAGGATTTGTGGTTGGATAACTGTTTATAGGTGCAGCAAGTGGTTGACATCTGTTGTTGTCTCCAGTGCAATTGCTGTTGGTATTATTCAAATAAGCTTGTTCTGTCATTAAGTATTTCACCCATTGAAACTGGTACCAAGACAGGGGGACTGTCTCTGTCTGAAAAAGGATAAACATTAAAAGCAATTTCATTTAATGTACCAAAATTGAATTTTTTTTATTGTCTGGATAGTCATCATTAAGGTATTATACTATACCTAGTAACATTGCTATAAAGTAATAGTATAAACCAACTAGTGGACTTATATTTTAAGCTTTATCATATAGATATTGACAAAACACATCGTTAAATATCTTCATACATAAAAGATTGCTAACTTTTTCTTCATATTTTAAAGTGCCACTAACCTCAAAAAATTTTTTTCGCAAATCTAAAAGCCCTTATTGAGTGAATTAGGCCAGTGAATAAATTATTGGTATTGGACATTTCTTTGGTCTTCTGTAGTCCACCAAAGTTGCAAAAATTGGCATCTGCATGTCCCATGGCGGAGCAGGAAAGGGAATGGGTATATTCCTGGTGTGACGTCTGACAAATCAAACAAGGAACTCCTTTGAGCTCTGTCTGCTGAATACATAGAAATTTTACATTGCGTTAGTTGGGAAAATGAGTTTTCAACCCAAAAAATTCTATGTATTCACCAGACAGAGCTCAAAGGAGTTCTTGTTTGACTTGTCTGACATAACACCAGGAATATACCCATTCCCTTTCCTGCTCCGCCATGGGACATGCAGATGCAACTTTGGTGGTCTACAGAAGACCAACGAAATGTCCAATACCAATAATTTATTAACTGGCATAATTCACTCAATAAGGGCTTTTAGATTTGCGAAAAAAATTTTTTTGAGGTTAGTGGCACTTTAAATGACAGGATTGGAGATACAAACTTTAATTTCTTGCATTATATTGTTAATATCCTTGTCCATTCTCTTCGTTCAGTTTAGTATATATATATATGTAATATTTATAAACCGCGCAGGAGGGCTTTATCGGATATAAAACACGAGGCGATAGCCGAGTGTTTTAGAGCCGATAAAGCCCGTACTGCAAGGTTTTTAAATGGCTTCTAAAAAGAATCACTTCATACGTTCATTGGCGTAGTAATTTTGAAAATTAAGCTTATCTCAGCCGTTAAAAACCAGTGAGAAACTTAGAGCGAGTCTATATCACATATATAGATCCGATACGCTCATGATTTTTCTTTGTGTTTTCCTCATGAATTATTAATGAATTTTAGAAATGTATATATACAATTTTATTCAATTTTGGTACATTAAATGAAATTGCTTTTAATGTTTATCCTTTTTCAGACAGAGACAGTCCCCCTGTCTTGGTACCAGTTTCAATGGGTGAAAATACTTCATGACAGAACAAGCTTATTTGAATAATACCAACAGCAATTGCACTGGACACAACAACAGATGTCAACCACTTGCTGCACCTATAAACAGTTATCCAACCACAAATCCTTAAAGACTTAGTTAACACCATTAATAGCGTTGGTCTTCCTTTTGGTTGGACATTAGTGAAAGGCGATGAAGAATCTTTAAGAGTTGTTTACTTGCAACAAAGAAAGAAAGACTGTGCCAAAGATCCCATGATAACAAAGTCAGTGACTGTTTACAAAGATCATTCCTGGACACTTAGAATTCTTGATAAAGTTATTCAACAGTTTGATAGTCAAGGATTAGAAGGCTTAAAGCAGCAAATAATAAAATTGATATCGTATTAGTTAGATATACTGTACATGCACATACATGTAGACATTAGGTTATAGTAGATTACATATGTAACATATTATGCTGGTTTACAAATAGAGTCAGTTTTGCAAACTGTGCACACAAGATTCTGAGGCAAGGGTTAGTCTTGACTGCAAGCATAGACAATCCAGAAGACAATATATTCTGGATTTTCTATGCTGCGAGCTTCGACAATAACAATGGCGATGATGTCGTACTCGTCAGACCAATGAGCATTTTTGTCAAATAGGCGAGTAAACTGATGTAAAATTACCGACAGTTTTGTAGATATTCCACTTGGGATTCCAAATATTGCGATCAAAAAGCACAAAACATGTTTATTTTTGAGTTACAGGGTTAGTTTTGACTGCATGTTTTGGAAATGATTGTTACATGCGCCATTTTAACAATGACAACATCAAAAGTCTGCAATTTAACTCACTATTTAATGAAAATACAGAAATAATCGAATGTACTTACCTTTAGATTATTAGTCGCTCCACGAATACAGTTTTAAAATTTTGATGGCAAGTCTCTATTTCAAAATAATTTCCATAAACTGCGCGCGGATCGAAGATTATCTGTCCTTTTTATTTTGGTGCAAGGCAAGTTCCGTTCCGACCGTGACGACACACAGGTCCCCAACAGGCACGGTCACAGTTACAGAGATGCCAATCTCGTCCCCAGACCCACGCGTTCCCATACTCACACGAGGCTCTGGTAACAGCCATTTCAGGGCCCGTTTTGATTGGCTAATCCAATGCGCATGCTCGACTAGAAATCGTTGCCTGATCTTGCCCAGGTTTATAAATATCACTTCAGCCGAAGTAATATGCCACAATGAACAAAATACTCTCAACTTGGTACTGTAGTTATTTGATGCAGGGATGTGATATTTTAGCCTTTCACGTTGACGACTTTTGAACGGTTCCGAGGGGGAAAGCGGCGAGTATCAAATGGCGTGGCACATTGCGCGCGGCATCTTGTCAATTGTGGAACAAAACGGTTAGTAAGTTCAGAACTACTCATCATTAAAATATATTGTGTACGTATGTTAACACACGTTGAATAAGCTTTCATTTGATGTATAGTTCAAATTTTTCCGTTTTGTAAAACTTGTTAAAATGTCCAAAATGTGCGAACCGCTGTTCGAAATAATATTACAAATCAACAGGAAATTGACTTATCACAAGTGTTAATACAGAATTTTATATATTTTTTTAAATATTTAACGCACAACATTGTGAGATATATCAAAGGGAAGCTATTAAAAAATGCTATTTGAGGTAGAAATTTCAAGTTTTTAGCTAAAAGGAAAATATTTTAAAAATGGGAAAATGTCTGTCATTTGATTATTAAATCAAATAATATTATTATTGTTGACTTCGAATGCATCTTATAATGAAGCTTTTGAAACGTTTGCGGCTTTCTAGCCAAAGCAAACCAAAGCAAGAGAATTTGGAGGACTTCACATTGGAATTTATAGCTTTTATTTTAACCCTAGCGATCTCCCAGGCAGTGACGACTGACGAGTAGAATCGCCTAGCGTTGGCCAGAGTAATACAATACTAAAGCCTCAGCGTTCACAGCAAGTTTTAGTTTTAAATCCTTTAACCCAAGCGACCTCTCCGTGAGGAGCAGAATCGCCTGACGTTATATAGCCAGAGTAATTATAGAGTAAAAGAGATTTTAGCGTTCAGAGGGTTTATAAAGATACCTTAGAAGTCAACAATATTACTGATTTATTTAATATTTATTAACATATTCACGCAATGAATTAAATGACAGAAGTTTTTCTCATCAAAATATTTTCCGTTTAGCTAAAAACTTGAAATTTCTACCCCCAAATAGCATTTTTCAATAGCTTCTCTTTGGTATATCTCTCATTAGTATAAATACACAGGTGATTATAGAAAATCGCGCGCGCTGATTGGTCGAGCTACCTCGGATTAATTCTCTATAATCACCTACAGCGTTTATTCAAAATGGCCGCCAGCCAGTTTGTCAATGACAGAAGTTGCGACAGAAGAGGAAATTAACAATTTTAAAGAAAACGCTGTTCCTAAAAGTACGAAAATGTGTATTTATACTAAAACAATTATTCGCCTCAGGCTCAGTGAATATCGGTGAATAATAACCTCGACTTCGTCTCGGTTATTATACACCGATATTCACCTCGCCTTCGGCGAATAATTGTTAAATGTTGTGCGTTAAATATTTAAAAATATATATAAAATTCTGTTTAACGCTTGTGAGAAGTCAATTTCCTGTTTAATATTTGTAATATTATTTCGAACAGCGGTTCGCACATTTGGACATTTTAACAAGTTTTACAAAACGGAAAAACTTGAACTATACATCAAATGAAAGCTTATTCAACATGTGTTAACATACGTACACAATATATTTTAATGATGAGTAGTTCTGAACTTACTAACCGTTTTGTTCCACAATTGACAAGATGCCGCGCGCAATGTGCCACGCCATTTGATACTCGCCGCTTTCCCCCTCGGAACCGTTCAAAAGTCGTCAACGTGAAAGCCTATCATCGGCATTGGAGGCTAAAATATCACATCCCTGCATCAAATAACTACCAAGTTGAGAGTATTTTGTTCATTGTGGCATATTCAACTTCGGCTGAAGTGATATTTATAAACCTGGGCAAGATCAGGCAACGATTTCTAGTCGAGCATGCGCATTGGATTAGCCAATCAAAACGGGCCCTGAAATGGCTGTTACCAGAGCCTCGTGTGAGTATGGGAACGCGTGGGTCTGGGGACGAGATTGCAGAGATGCCAACTTTGGAGCGCATCCTCGTACCCAGGGTATTATCTCCGCTCCCCCCGTCCCCCACGCTGCGAAAATATTTTCGCAGCGTGGGGGACGGGGGGAGCGGAGATAATACCCTGGGTACGAGGATGCTTTGGAGCGCTGTAGCTGGGCGGGGATTTAATATTTTTGAGAAAAATTTTCGGGAAACATTTTCTTTTAACCTAAGTTATTTAAATATGTAAAGATCCCACAGGCCATAGAGGCACTTTAAGAATTGTATAAAAATATTAATTTAATCTAATGTAGTCACACAGATGTTTCTTAAAAGATGAAACTGATTGCGTTAAGTCGTTAGTCACTTCACTCGGAAATTCGTTCCATGATTTAGCAGCTCTATAAGAAAAGCTTCTTTTCACAAAATTTGTTTTTGGTTTACCCAAAGAAAGTTTAACATTATTACTTCGTAAATTGTAATTCTCATTTTCACATTTAGTGAACAAATTGACAAGGTAACTAGGTAACTTTCCGGTTAAAGCTTTAAATGTCATTAAATTTTCACGGTTTTTTAGATTCTTATCGACTGTAACCCAGTTTAATTTTTCCAGTATTTCAGTGGAACGAACTTCGTAAGTGCTATACCAGTTATCACGCTCGCCGCTCTCTTTTGTAATTTTAATAATTTGTTTATATGTCTACAACAGCCATCATTCCAAATAGTCGAACAATAGTTGAAATGGGGCAATATTAAAGCGTTATACAATTTTACAAGGATATTTTGAGGAACAAATAATTTTGCCCTTCTGAGAAGTGCGATGTTCTTCGAGATTTTCTTACATTGTACCTCGTTATTTTTGTCCCATTTCAACTGTTCATCAAGTATCATACCAAGGGATTTTTTGTTGGGTACACGTTTAATATTCCTATTTCCTACTGATATTATAGGACTTTTATCAATTAAGGATAGACGGTGCCTCGAGCCAATGATCATGAATTCGGTTTTATCTCTATTTAATGTACGTTTATTTGAATTAAGCAATTGGTGAACATTTTCAAGGTCTCTATTAAGTTTAGTTTCAATTACTTTAGAATTTAGACCCTTACATGAAAGATTTGTATCGTCTGCAAATAGGGTGGCACTAGTTGACTCTAAACAGTTTGGCAAGTCTTTGATGTACAAGAGAAAAAGAATAGGACCAAGATTAGATCCTTGTGGTGCCCCACAATCAATTTCCCTTGCATCCGATAACTTACCATTTATTGCACAAATTTGCTTTCTTTTACTAAGATATGACTTAAACCATGTAAGACTGTACCCGCGTATACCATACATTTCAAGTTTAAAAATTAGAATTTGATGATTAACCGTGTCAAATGCTTTTTTAAGGTCCAGAAATAGGACTCCGTTAATAAGGCCATTATCCATGTTATACAGCCATTCGTTTGTAGTGCTAAGCAATGTGGTTTCTGTAGAATGTATAGGCCGGAACCCAGATTGTTGTTCCGCAATTATGTTATTTTTAGTCACGAACAATCTCAGTTGTTTGCATACTAGTTTTTCAAATAATTTAGCGACGACAGAAATAATAGAAATAGGACGGTAGTTCCCACAATCAGTTTTAGACCCTTCTTTGAATATTGGTAAAACCCTAGCCATCTTCCAGTCATCTGGGAATATTCCCGTTTGAAGCGACATGTTAAAAATATTAACCATGAATGGCTCAACTACAGTATCACCTGCATCTTTTAATACTGTAGCTTCGTGCTTACACCATCAATTCCTTGTGCTTTTTTAGTTTTTAAATTATTTATCTCATCTAATGCTTCAAGGTATACAATATTTCTAAAATGGAATGAATCTTCTATAGGAGTCACAAAACTTAGTGGATCAATATCACTAGCTTGAATATTTTCTGCTAATTTGCACCCTATCGTTGAAAAATATTGATTAAAGTTATTTGCAATATTTTTGTCTCCTGTTATAATTTGGTCATTGACTTTTAACTCTTTAACCTGAGTGGTTTTTGATTTTTATTTAATAGTTCATTAATTGCCTGCCAGCTTTCTTTGCTATTATCAGCATTGCTTAGTTTAGATTTGAAATATTCTTTTTTGGTAGTTTTTGTAAGATTGTTCAGGTCGTTTTTACACCTTTTATAAGCCTCATTATGACTCGTAGATCCCAGTCTAATGGCTTTTCTTTTAAGGTAATCTCTGTGATAGCTCATTTTTTTAATTTCACTCGTGAGCCAGGGTTTATATTCAGATTTAACACGTCGTTGCCTAATTGGTGCATGTTTATCTGCAATTTCTATAAACTTAGTTTTCCAATCATTCCACAACAGGTTAGGATCATCTGTCAAAATGGTAGGGTTAATAATTCCTCTCA
Source organism: Paragorgia papillata (assembly GCA_035771165.1). Taxonomy (NCBI): domain Eukaryota; kingdom Metazoa; phylum Cnidaria; class Anthozoa; order Scleralcyonacea; family Coralliidae; genus Paragorgia; species Paragorgia papillata. The sequence continues at coordinate 1,373,870 of JAWNZC010000440.1, forward strand.
AATCATTCCTAAAATTTTCAACGTTATAATTTTTAAACTGGTTGCTACATACAAATTTCGGAGACTCTTTTGGCAGGCTAATTTTCCGGCACAAATAAACAAGATCGTGATCACTGATACCAAGCCGAATGACTCCTGCTTCTAATGTTTTATTGTCGCCAATTCGAGTAAGGATAAGATCAATTAAAGTTTTCGAAAGTGGGGTAACTCTAGTGGGTGATTTGATGTGCTGTTGTAATTGGAAAATATCCATAAGATCTAATAATTTAGCGGTGTTTTGATTTCTCTCTTGTTCTAGTATACTCCTTGTTCTAGTACTTGATTCGGAAGTATTTTCTGACTGACACTTTGGACAACTCAGCCGACAGCGTTTCCGACATTCTTCTTTTTGTTGAGATGTCTGTTTTGCTGTAACAACTCCAAATACTTGCTTCGTTTTTATGCCCGCTTACTGCCATGATGTGTCTTGCTTCGAATCCAGATTTATCCAAGATAGTAACTGATGTGGCTCTTATGGAGTGGTTTGTATAAAGCCTTGAAAGATTTGCTTTTTTGGAAATATTTTTCATCTTTTCACCGAGGGTGCGTTCTCCTACAACCATGTTGTCGTACCACACTTCGTCCGGTAAATTTTCCACTAAATCTTTCTTCTTTGGACATTGGAAAAGAAACTCATTACGTGGATTTAGGTGCTTGATATACATGTCGAAGGAATTTACAGGACAAGGTGCAGTGCCAGGCTTTTCAAACATCACACCTCCCTCGAAGCTTTCGTCGTTTTCCCTTCTGTTTTTCGTTAATTCGTCTGTGCCTGTGGTTTTGCAAACATACCTGTTGCCTTGGGCATCGGTGTTCAAGAGAAAATCGGGTTTTTTTTTAGTTGACGGAGATTTTGTCGACTGCGACGACAAAAGTATAGCATCACTTCAAAAATACTTTATTTTGCAGTATTGTCGGGTTGTTTACACAAAACACACCACTCTCGTACAACTTTTGTAGATCTTCTTCGCATATCGGCGGCGTATGCTCAACTTTGGCGAAACTAGTTGTTTTAGGTCGACACATTTTGCAGCAAAAACGTTGTTGGCATTGGTAAAAGCTGGGTCGTTGATGATATCTATATCGAGGGAAGACTTGAAATGTCTGCATGTTAAGACCAAATCTCATATCAGTCAGCGTGCTTTTCGAATAAAAAGTTCCATCATGTTTTCTAGCTTCAGCGTAAAACAGTTTCAAAACACTGGTAATGGACTCCTCGTTTTGCGGCTCACTTATTCTTCTTTCTTTCAAGTATTCGTTAAAAGCTGTTAGAGCTGTCTTTGTCACACGTTTGGTGTTCTTCGCTTCCTTTTGATCTAACAGATACTGTAAATCATTTTCGGTTAAACTAGCGAATCTTCCTGAAGATTCGGCCATGGCAGCAACTGGCTTCACCACTCAGCAAACCATTGTCAGTCGGTTGACGTCATTTAGCTACAGACAATAGACGGTTGTCCGTAGGCTAGCCAATCAAATTTGAGATAGAGTTAAAAATGCATAATAAAACTTAATGTTGTGCGTTAAGTATTTTATAAACAACATCTAAAATTCTACAACATTTGTGAGTTCTGAATCATTTCCATTATTATTTGTCGAACAATAGTGCAAACATTTTAGACATTTTAAAAATTTACTGAGAACGCAAACTTAAAAGCCTCGACTTAAAAAATTCTAACAAAATACAAACACGACGTATTTTAAGAATGTATACTATCTTTTCCCATTTACAAACGTGGCGGAATAACTATAAGAATTGTAAAACACAGCTTTATATCTATACAGAGAACAAATCTGAAACAGAGAAGTTTAATCCAGAAAAGGCTTGGGAGAAGGTCCCAAAAAAACTCACTGGTCATGCCTGCAGCGAGGTCGTCACCTGAAGGCGAAGGCAGGGTGTTTGTCGTCCGAATAGTCAAACAAAGAAGTGAAGAGAGATTTTAAGAACAAGTCTTGAACCAAAAAGACCGTTTTCAACTCCATTTTTGCCATTACCAACAATTTGGCACACTGGATTTTAGAAATTCCAAGGCAAAGTTTTGTTTGAGACTAAAACGCTTGAACAATACGTCAGTCTATTTACAAGAATGTGACTCTATTTTTTGCATTAGATCTTCTATAATCCTCTTGATAAAATGTGCAATTCTTAACTTTACTGGAAAAAACCCGTGAATTCCGTTTGCAAAAGCCGTGTTGGGGCGTTTACTTTTTTTCACCTTTCGACGTCGGCTTGCAGGGTCAGCGGTCTTGGGTAATTCGTCCTGAAAAAAACAAACATATAAAAGTAGTTGAGATACAATTTGACGCGCATACCATTTGAGAAATTTGACGCGCGAGGTTATACATGCACAGGCAGTATCTAGAGTGGAGTGGAGTGGAGTAGAGTGGAGTGGAATGGAGTAGATATATAACAGTATACTATAAGAAAATGACTTAAGTAAAAACGTGAGCAGCATTAGATTCCCTCATTTTACTTGGTAAGCCAAAGAGTTCCATACGATTGCCAATATCTATGTTGGGTTGACTACTTCGTTAAAAAAATCTGAAGATTCAGAAAATGACTTACAATTTCAGTAGGCTTGTTTCTCATTTCTTCAAGTTCCAAACTAAGAGAATGAATATTTGCGCGAAGTTTATCTGATTCTGACTCAAGTTTCTCTCGTCGTATTCGTTCATAATCTAGTTGTGCTTCTAGTTCACGAACTACCCTGCAAACGTACGACAGATATTGAACTATTCTTTACTACAACTGAAGAAATATATTAAGTATTAATGATCATTAGTATAGGAAATAACACGGTTCGAGAAGAATTAATGAAAAATCGAACGCGTGTTTGGTGAAATCTTCATTATTATGGTATTATGAATATTTCACCAAACACAAGTGTGATTTTTCATTAATTCTTCGAGAACAAGTGTTATTTCCTTTTAATAACATTTCAATCAATTTTAACTTATCTCAAAATAATGCAAAGCTTGACAAAACGGCGAAACTATAAACATCAAACTCAGCATATCAAAAGGACGTCGAGTTCTTTCACAGCGTGACATTGATATAAACAGCATCTTTGAGTAATGTCTTCATCTAATTTTCAACTGTTTTAAGTAACCTTTACTTAACTTTCTTCGTGACTAACTTCTTGAACGCTCGGCAAAAGCAAATAAACCAGGACTCGTGTTGAACTGACTTGTTTACTGTCAGCAATTGTTTCCATCTGCCAAACTGACATGACGTCATTTTATGTCGTATCAAACGTTGCGGTATCAAGTCAATTTGGCAGATGGAAACAAGTATTTACTGCAAACACCCGGATGTATGGTATTTAAAAAAAAATACCACATGTGGTATTTTTTTTTAAATACCTGTAGTAAAACAATATAAATTTAACACAGATGTCATTAGCCAATCAGGAATGAGGAAAATTGATTGAAATATTATTAAAAAAGAAAAAGAAAAAGAAAAAGTATACTTCAAAAAGTGGTTAGCGTGGTTTTAGGAAGGAAAACTGCCAGTTATTCAAAACTGCATCCAGTTTATTCGTTTTAATATTCTCTCAAGATTATTATTTTTAAGCATGCTATTTCAGAACTTGTTGGTTCGGTAGAATGATCCTCTTTTCTAAAATGCCATCTGCAGTTTTTGTTGCAATAAAGAAAGGATCAAAGACCGAACATGTTCATCACTGAGATGCTGTACACATCAAACATAAAAACAAAACTTTGTAATTATATTTCTTAACAAAATTTTGTCAATATATGTTTTTTCAAAATATAATCGTTAAATTTATGCCAAAAATTAATGTACCGTGCACTTTCTTTCTCTTCTTCTTGTTTTATTTTATCTTCCCTCAACTCTCCTCCAAGTTGCTGATAATTCATCTTAGACACATCCAGAAGACGTTTTAGTTCATCCATTTTGCGTTTTGCTCGACCTTTATGAAGTAACAGATTTCAGATTGTAAGAACAGATTGCATTGCATTGCATTGTATTGCATTGCATTCCCTTGCCTCGCCTCGCCTCGCCTCGCCTTGCCTTGCATTGTATCGTATCCTGTTGTTATCTGTTTGCATGCAAATATAATCACAAAAAAAATACTGTTTCATACACATTGAGATATAGGAATTCCAATGAAATATAACATTTCTAAAGGAACTTCATTGAATTTTAAAAACATTACGAAAAAGTTGAAAAACTTAGAAATATAGGGAGCTCGTTATTTTTGGCCACTATTGAATAATGAAAGAAGCAAACTAATATAATTATATGTATCTTTTTACGACATTCTACTCCGCGCGCTACATATAATGAAGAAAAAACAATACGATACGATACGATTGGCTGAAGTCATTTCAAGTGTCTCGTTCTCTTCCAAAAACGCTTTCATAGCCTAGAAATTGTATTGTTAAACATGATTTCTTCCTGACATTCTGACATTTCTTTCTGACTTTTTTATATGAATGAATGAATGAATGAATGAATGAATGAATGAATGAATGAATGAATGAATGAATGAATGAATGAATGAATGAATGAATGAATGAATGAATTTAATTATTTTAACAGGAAACCAATACCACACACAAATGGGAACCTGAATTAATAAACCATAAATAACCATAAATTTGGTATGATAACAGTCTTTCTTTGGGCGCCTCATTAATTTTGGCCACTGTATAGTGTACATGTATGTCACAAAGTAGAATGTCGTAAAATAAGAGAGATGGAATTATATTAGTTTATTCCTTTCATTATATGTAGCACGCAAAATAAAATGTCGTAAAAAGACACATAGAATTATATATTAGTTTATTTCATCACCTTTAGCTTCTGCTCTTGATTGGGGTTCTTTTGGTTCCATTTCCTGTGCTCCTTCGTCAATCAAATCTTCATTTCCTAAATAAAGAAATATATTTACTTACTGTTTGGGTTTTGTTCGTTCTTTTGTTTGTTTGTTTGTTTGTTTGTTTGTTTGTTTGTTTGTTTGTTTGTTTGTTTGTTTGTTTATTTATTTATTTGTTGTTTTTATCGGTCAATTGTCTGCTGGGGATTGCTTGTCTTTCTGTCTGTCTATCTGTTTGTTTTGTTGTTGTTTTTTCTTGTTTCTCACAAGTACACTTCTTCTGAATGTGGCTTATACATGACATGGCATTGGCTGAATTCTGGAACATTTCTATTTTTTGTGTTCTTGGGTTTCTTAAAGTCTGTTTGTGTTGCTACTTGCAGACGAAAATTTAAATTTAGATAAATATTGCCGTTGTTAGTGGCAACCCACAATAAACCGCTTGATTACGGAAAAGTAACAACCGCTAGTCGTTATGTCTCAGTCAATTTACCGGAAGTAGCGGGTGCCATATAATAATGATGGTAACTGAATTGGATTTATTTATTCATTCATTCATTCATTCATTCATTCATTCATTCATTCATTCATTCATTCATTCATTCATTCATTCATTCATTCATTCATTCATTCATTCATTTATTTATTTATTTATTTATTTATTTATTTATTTATTTATTTATTTATTTATTTATTTATTTATTTATTTATTTATTTATTTATTTATTTATGTATTTAATATACGGAGAAATATTATTCAAGTTATTGAAAAATGTCTCAATTATAAAGTAGAAACTTCCAATACCTGAATCTCCTCCCAACACGGACACACAAGCCAATCTACCAAATCTTCTGGCAACATCTTTCGGGGTTTCTCCAGCAGAGTTCACAATCGTCACTAAAGTAAGAGAAAGTTTCTGCAATCAAAATTAAACAATTGGATCTTGGAAACTACGTTGTTCATGAGGTTGTCAATAATCCAAGTATACTTTGATTCAAAGTTCGCAATTTCATTGGATAAGAATGTTTGTGAAGTTGTGAAGAACTTACAGTCGGCTCCTTGTTCCACCAACCATTGAAGAATCTCAACATGACCGTTACCAGCAGCTACAAAAATAAATATATATTTTAGTTTGTTGTTGTTGTTGTTGTTGTTGTTGTTGTTGTTGTTGTTGTTGTTGTTGTTGTTGTTGTTGTTGTTGTTGTTGTTGTTGTTGTTGTTATTATTCTTGCTGTTGGCACATCATTTGAGTAAATTTTTTGATATTTTTCTTAGTTCAAAAAACATTAGAGTGCAAATTAAATACCGCGTTTGTTTTCCTGGTTTTGTGACAAATGTGCAAATTTGGTTTGGTGAAATTAACAACTGAAAATATTAATTAAAGGTGATGTACAGTCCGTTCTGCGCATGTACGAAACTAATGTTTACATCTAAATTTACAAAAAAAATACTAATACCTTATTCAAGATTGTAAGCTTTTCTTTGTTCCCATTCATTGCTTGTACCCAAAACTAAACATTTTCAGGAGAAATAAAAGAAATCCGAGGAGATATCCTCGCCGAATCGCTTGGTTTTCTGCCATGTTGTTCCTAACGGTTTACATTGAGTTGAGAACTTCATGTAATTATCTACGAATGTTTGTTTTGGGGGGACCACATTGCGGTCATGCGCAGAACGGACTGTACGTCACCTTTAAAATAATAATTACGATGTGAACGAGAAAAAGTTAGGCTGAGTTCAGGCAAAGTGCCTGCATGTACCCAGTGCCTGGGCTCTAGGCCGAATACCGCACCCAACTTGCATGCAATTGAGCTAAAACTCAAATAATGTTCGTGAAACAATTTCTCGGAATTTTTTTACCTTTGTGAGCTGGTGTAGATCCTCTATCATTTCGTTCATTTACAGAAACCACGCCAGTTTCGATCAGCATTTTCAAGTGTGAATAATCACCATTATATGCTGCCGCGTGTGCTGGAAATGCCAGATCTAGTAACATGACAAGATCAATAAAAAACGTCAAATTTCTACAAAAAAGAACCCCCCTTTCACATATACTTACAATTGATTTCTCCATACAATATTGTTATAAAACAAGGTCAAAAATTAAGTCTGTAGTTAAAACAAAAGTTTTCAATCAACTTGATTGTATTAAGACTTATACAACAACCATTATCAGATTTATAACAATTTGGAATTCTGGAGGGTTTTTTTAAGAATATTTCTAGGGCACTATTTTCGTATTTTTATTCGCGCGGTACCAAGCAGGATTCGAACTATCCAATTGCCGTTTATTCAACGCAGATTTCAGTCTAAGGGGGTGATTACATGGACCCGGTTTAACCGAACTAACCCGGTTAGCCGGGATGAGTCTTAATTGCGATTATACATGAAGCAGGCTAGCCCGGTAAGGCGGGATGAGTTTTGAATTGACGTGGATGATTTCAGGCCGAAATTCGCAATTATCAAGTAAATAAGGGCAAAGTAACGTTAGTTTTACTTCAGTTTTACACTATAGCTATACATGTAATTAGTCTATTATCTATTTTGTAAGCCCATCGTTAATAAAAAGATTGTTATAGTCCACGAAAGCGTCTTCACGAAGACTAATTAATTTATTAAGTCTTCACTATGTTCTATTTCAGTTCTTTTCAGCACTATTTATTCACACAGTCAAGTGAACGAACGCGTATCAAAACGAGTTCAACGGTTTTTTCAGCCCGCTCTGCCGGGATGAAACGATTACATGGACATTTTCATCCAGTTAACCGGGTTAGCCCGCTTGCTACGGAATTGAAACGTTGACAAAACATACAATTTATATAGGACGTGGGATGGCCCAGTTCGTGTAATCACCATCTAAATTAGGGGGGATTACATGGACTGGACTGGATCGGTTAACCGGGCTAGCCCGGTAAGGCGGGATGAGTTATGAATTGACGTGGATGATTTCAGGCCGAAATTAACAATTATCAAGTAAATAAGGGCAAAGTTACTTTTGTTTTACTTCAGTTTTACACTATATACATGTAATCAGTCTATTATTTATTTTGTAAGCCCATCGTTAATAAAAAGATTGTTATAGTCCACGAAAGCGTCTTCACGAAGACTAATTAATTTATTAAGTTTCGCCATGATCACGAAACACACGAACAACGTTTTGATGTTCTATTTCAGTTCATTTCAGCACTATTTATTCAGACAGTCAAGTAAACGAACGCGGTTCGCCGGGATGAAAACGATTACATGGACATTTTCATCCCGGTTGACCGGGTTAGCCCGGTTGCGACAACCGGGATCCCAGCAAACCAGGCTATCCCGCTTGCCATGTAATCGAAATGTTAAAAAAACATGCGTTTTATATATAAAGCGGGCTAGCCCGGTCCATGTTATCGCCCCCTTAGTTGATGAATTAACGTGGATATCTCTCTCGCGGCAAAATTGTATGAGAAACACGTTGCGCGATGGACAGGAGGGAAGAAGAAAACAAACAAACTACAAAACTAATAAAAAACGGGATAATTCTTATTTTTGCTTTGAGTATATAAATTCGGGATATATTAGGTATATTGAAGTTAGATATGCAACATAAAGTTCGGACAACGCCTAGCTACGCTATTAACCATTGCTAAACAAAAAATAAAAATAAATACATAAACGCAATAACCCCTCGCCCGCTTTCGCGTGAATTTTTGTAAATACCCCCTGATTATAGAAAATACTTGTGCTCTTTTTTATTGGGGGTCTGGAAATATCCACTCCAGTAGAATATTAATTCTAGTAGAATATTTGAAATAAAAAACTGCAGTTTTAATAACTCTAATTTTTTGAAGAAAAAGGTAACGAGGAACGAAAAAAATGTAAGGATTTAATTTGCAGGTCGCATCCAGGGTTTGAATTCGACCAACTCGACCGGGGGGGAGCTAGACCAGACCTCATAAAACTTATCCACATATCTTTGGTCTTCTTAGCATTGAGCTTCCATCTTGTTTTGGGTAGCCCAAACGTCCAGGTGATCCACAGTTTCTTGCATTTGACTACTTGATCCAGAAGAGATAAATTCATATTGGCTACAGTCATCGGCATATTTACATGTAGAAACTGATATTTCTCTAGGAATACAATCTTCGATGTCGTTGACATGAACGTTGAACAATGTAGGGGAAACAACACAACCTTGGGGCACGCCCGCAGTCACTGTTCCTATTCTAAAACTACTCAAACAACTATGGCATTTCAAATTCATTTCCGCTATTTTTTTTTCATTTCGAAATCTGAAGTGCTGAAACTGTATTAACCTACATGTTAATAAATATTTCAACAGCATTTGTACGTTTTACAGAAGAAAAATTGCTCTTTTTCCGTTTTTTCATTTCGAAATCTGAAGTGCTGAAACTGTATTAACCTACATGTTAATAAATATTTCAACAGCATTTGTACGTTTTACAGAAGAAAAATTGCTCTTTTTCCGAGTTTTATGCCAAATTATGGACAACCTACGTTAAGTCACAAGTGGTTTTACAATAAGAAATAAGATTTCTCGCCGGCGGAAGTATGACAGAGGCGAGAAATGCAGCTCTCACACGGAACTGGACACTGGGTTCTAGAGAGAACCCCATTGTGATATAATCACTTTTTTCTTGTTGCTCGCTGTGACCAGACGTGTATTCCCGCGCTTGCGATTCAACAAAGGACTTGACGATTTTACGTATCTCTATGCATGACACCAGGTGGAAGTGAAACGCATCCGTCTCTGGAGTAATCTCAGTAAAAGGTAGCGGGTGCAATGTTGGAAGATTATGCTCAGCTACGAGAGCCGCAGAAGCTTCGGATGCTTTAATTAACGCCCACCGAAGTAAAAAAAAAAGTTACATTCATCAGCCAATGTCTTAATATTCTTCGAATAGATAGGTTTCGTAGTCTCTTTACGAGGGATACCGTTCCTAATAACGTTCATCACTGCGAGAATCTACAAGCACTGTGACTCTAGTCGATTTGTCCTTGATCTGGCACAAATTCCTTTTGGCACGAGAACTCTCTGATTGATGACGTAAATGAAAAACTAGATCACTTCAATTATAATTTCCTCACTGTACTGGAAAGACATGCACCCATCAAGATCATGAAAATAAGATATCGCCAGTGCCCTTTTGTTGACCAGGAGATTATATACGCATCTAATGAATAGCAGGGACAAGTTGCATCAGCTGGCTCGTCAAACAAGGATGCCTGTTGATTGGGAAAGGTACCGCATGTGTCGAGACAAAGTGAAGAGCAAGCTGCGAGAAGCCGAGAAAGAATACATGTATAATCAAATTCATAATAACCCAAAGAAAACATCAATGTGGAAAGTAGGCTCTGGTTTTGGCAATTTCAATTTAAGTACTGAATAAACCAAAAAGTGGTCACTAATATGAGTTTCTTCTACACCACTCTCTGAAAACAGATTGTTATAATTGGATGTCATAATCACATCAATAACAGATGAAGTCTGTGAAGTAACCCTAGTGGGCTTCCCAGCTGTGTTAAGTTCTAACTGCAGCACATATCCTTCAAAGCGTCGGTCTCCGGAGTGCTTTTCATTAAATTGCAATTCAGATCCCCAACAACTAAAATATCCTTTCCATAAGTAAGTGCCTGTGTGTATTTAACCATAAAATTGTTATCAAAGCAAGATACGGAACAGTCGGGGGGTCTGTAACTAACGCATAATAAAATGGATCTTAGTTTCTTACGTTGGATTTGTAGCCATAACTGATGAAAACCAGAGTCTGAAATTTCAGTTAAATCTTTAGCACATTGTTTTTTAGTGACGTTCGAACATAGACACACACGCCTCCTCCAGGCTTTCTTAGGCTATCCAATCTGGACAACTTATACCCCTTAATTTCTACTTCTGCGTTGCTGACAGTAGAGTTAAGCCAAGACTCTGAAATGGCAAGGATATCGTAGTTTTTGTCATCGGCATCAGATTTCTTATCTGCGTGAAATGATCCCTGTTTTTCAACCCCTTCAGCACCCATCTAGTCACCCACTCCCAATATTGACGTTGTTGCATATACTCAGATGCTAGTGGCGGTGGGTGGGGAGGTTATTGCGTAGCAGTCGGCGACCATTCCGCACGGGGAACATGGACCGCCACTGAAAGTGGACTGAGTTCCACTTGGCGAGAGTTAAGGGGGACTAGATTGGTCCTACAATCCCTTGTTCAGGAGATAAGGGGTAAAGAAATCCGACATCGGACAGATAATCAGGCTGTGGTTCGTATTTTATCATTTGACAGCAGAAAAGCAAATCTCGACCAAGAGGCGGTGGCCTTGTACTCCTTGTGTCTTTCGCGTAACACAAGGCTGTCTGTAGAATGGGTACCGAGAGATGAAAATGAATTAGCCGACGAGTTGTCTCGCTGCCATGATCCGGAATACTACCAATTGAATCCCCAAATTTTCCAAATGATTGATCGTCAGTGGGGCCCCTACACAATAGATCGGTTGGCTTGCATAACGACTCGTCAAACGGCGCGATTCTGTGCTAAATGGCTGACACTAATATTAGGGTGATGGGTAATATTATTGAGATACAGACATGTTATGGGTGAGCTATTATAAATGTCTGCTCTACAAGGCATTACCATGGACACCTGCTATAGACAGCAGGGACGCATAGCCCAGTCTGGGACATGACTAAGGAGAGTAACCGTTATGGCTATAACTATCCGAAATGCCTGTTATGGGCGAACTATGAAATAGGCCTGTTATGGGCGAACTATGAAATATGCCTGTTATGAGCGAACTATGAAATAGGTCTGTTATGAGCGAACTATGAAATAGGCCTGTTATGAGCGAACTATGAAATAGGCCTGTTATGGGCGAACTATGAAATAGGCCTGTTATGAGCGAACTATGAAATAGGCCTGTTATGAGCGAACTATGAAATAGGCCTGTTATGGGCGAACTATGAAATAGGCCTGCTATGGGCGAACTATGAAGTGAGCCTGTTATGGGCGAACTATGAAGTGAGCCTGTTATGGGCGAACTATGAAATAGGCCTGTTATGGGCGAACTATGAAATAGGCCTGTTATGGGCGAATTATGAAATAGGCCTGTTAGGGCGAACTATGAAGTGAGCCTGTATGGGCGAACTATGAAATAGGCATGTTATGGGCGAACTATAAGCGAGCCTGTTATGGGCAGAATGTGAAATAGGCCTGTTATGGGCGAATTATGAAATAGGCCTGCTATGGGCGAACTATGAAATAGGCCTGTTATGGGCGAATTATGAAATAGGCCTGCTATGGGCGAACTATGAAATAGGCCTGTTATGGGCAGAATGTGAAGTAGGCCTGTTATGGGCGAATTATGAATAGGCCTGCTATGGGTGAACTATGAAGTGAGCCTGTTATGGGTGAACTATGAAATAGGCCTGTTATGGGCGAATTATGAAATAGGCCTGCTATGGGCGAATTATGAAATAGGCCTGCTATGGGCGAACTATGAAATAGGCCTGTTATGGGCAGAATGTGAAGTAGGCCTGCTATGGGCGAACTATGAAGTGAGCCTGTTATGGGTGAACTATGAAATAGGCCCGTAAAGCTTGGTTGACTCATTGGTCGTTGAACCAGAAGCAACCACCCATTAACCCAGCTGTTTTATACTATTACATATGGTAAGAGCCATAAGGTGATAAAACTATCGAGTTGGCCTGAACTTAAGAGTTTTAAAAATCCAGAATTAAAGTATCTTGCTCAAAAGCTCCCTGATATTCTAGCATCCGATCGTGCTCCAAAGACAGTGACGAAGTACACCAACAGCTACCAACGGTGGGAAAGCTGGGCTACTGCACGGGGTATTTTGGCACTGCCGGTTGAATGACCATTCTTTGCCTTATACTTGGTGTCAATCTTGCAACAGGCACGCTCTAAAGTATACGTCTGTCATTGATTCTGCTATCTACGCGGAGTGGCATGGTCCCATAAGAAGAATGGTTTTCCAGACCCAACATCGCATTTATACTGGTGAGACAGGTTGGGGAGGCGGCAAAGCGCTTGTTAGCAAAGCCTCCAGTTCGGAAAGAGCCTCTGTCCCTGGTTCAAATTCTGATGTCTCGGTTGTCTCAGGTTGATCTGGAAGAGTTGCAAATAGGTTGTCTGATAGCGATGGGGTTCTTTGGTTTTCTACGTTGGGATGATTTGAGACACGTGTACAGCGATGACATCAAATTTGACGCTGCCCACATGGCGTTGTTTCTGGAAAAGCGAAAGAACGACCAGTTCCGTGATGGGTCCTGATGGGCCCAGTGGCCATGGTGGAACAATTTGTTCAAAGAGGACACAAGGGTCACTCGAGACTCTTCCGCAGAGTAGGGCGAACGTCCCAAGTCGTGCGAGAGAATTGGTGCGTAACGAGCTGCAAAAGATTGGACTCAACCCCGACGAATATGGACTGCACAGTTTGTGGTCGGGAGGTGCCTCAGTATAGGAGTTCCGGATCCGTTGTTTGCCCACCACGGAGGGTGGAGAATTGAGCAGGCAAAGAACGGTTATATTTACGGGCATTTGCGAACGCTAGGGGAAAGAAATCTCTATACTTTGTCTGGTTGTTGCGACGTGATACCACCAGTGACGTGTGAGAAATAAGATTTCTCGCTGGAAAAACAGAGGCGAGAAATTATATTTAGGCGATTCTTTAGGATTGTATTAGGGTTGTTAAGAAATGAGTTTATTTGTATATAGAGTGATCCTTCATGATTGTATTATGGGTTGTGTTTATAATAAAGTCTGGTTGAGCATTGCTGCGACTTGATACCACCAGTAACGTGTGAGAAAACTATTTAAAAGAAGATATCAAGACGGCTGCTAGTCACAGATAAAAAATACAACAGGCAAGCAAACTCACATGCAACGGATACGTTTAAAATACTTTAAAGACACACAAAAAAGAAAACAAAATTAACAGTGATAGGATGTAAACAGGGAAACTCGAACAGTTTTGCTACTAAATGTTCGTGATTAGTGAGAGCGGCTGCTCTATATTTTTACGGTAAATTTAAAGTCTTTGCCGGCCTTTACTTCTCCGTCGGTTTTCAAGTTTTACTGTTGCTTTTTCCTCCATTAGAACGGCTTTCCTTCTACTCAAGACGTTGTTTTGTTTTATACGTAGACGTTGATTTGTTTCTGTTCTTTTAAATGTGATATAAGTTTCCAAAAACTCCTTTCTCAAGTCTTTTTGTCAACAATAAATTATGTTGTTAGTTCAAATCTTTTTTGTCAAAAACTATATTGTCCCCAGTGCCCCACAATCTTAACCGCGCATGGTCCGTCCACACATATACAAATAAATATTCAGAAATTCTTGCGCATATCACGTTTGTCCACGCGCAAAATGACTCCACGCGTGTCGAGATTAGCACCCTCACCGGGCTCTGGGCTCCAGGACAATCAAATTCAAGATTTCTCTCCATAAAAATCAATGTCATATTAAGTAGTTATTAAAACATAAGTTAAAACAGATTGCTTTTTACCCGAATGAAAAGACCATTTCCTCTTAACACATACTGACGCCCATGCTTTCAAACATCACCTTGCAATCATTTCTATGCAGTACACATATAGGAAAGATCACGCACGTCGATCTAATAACATTCACGTACACGTACACGCGTACACGTATACGCACAGGCACACGCACAGGCACACGCACAGGCACACGCACGCACACACGCGTACACGCACATGTACACGCACGCGTACACGCACAGGAATACGTGCAAGTAAAGAGACACGTGCACGCACAGGAACACGTACACGCACATGAAGACGTGCAGGTACAGGAACACGTGCACGTACACGTACAGGAACACGTGCACGTACACGTGCAGGAACACGTGCACGTACAGGAACACGTAAACGTACATGAAGACGTGCAGGTACACGTACACGTGCAGGTACACGTACACGTGCAGGTACACGTACACGTGCAGGTACACGTACACGTACAGGAACACGTGCATGTACAGGAACACGCGCAGGTACACGTACAGGAACACGTGCACGTACACGTAGAGGAACACGTGCATGTAAAGAGACACGTTCACGTACAGGAACACGTACACGTACATGAAGACGTGCAGGTACAGGAACACGTGCACGTACAGGAACATATACACGTACATGAAGACATGCAGGTACAGGAACACGTGCACGTACACATACACGTGCAGGTACATGAACAAGTGCAGCTACACGTACACGTACAGGAACACGTGCAGGTGCAAGAACACGTGCAGGTACACGTACAGGAACGCGTGCAGGTACCCGTACAGCAACACGTGCACATACAGGAACACGTGCACGTACACGTACAGGAACACGTGCACGTACACAAAAGTTAGAAATGACAGCATCTATACAATATCTACACTTGAACAATGTTAAAAAACTAGGTACGCGTAGGCGTACATGTATCTGCGCTGAACACATTATAAGATAATTAATAGCCTAGAAATAGACACTTTGTTTCAAAGCCTGTGAAACAATGGCATGAACAGCCTCAAGGTTGGCAATGAAATTGTAATGCATTCACTATCACCTTTGATATTCAACCTCGATTTCAAGTCATTGTTCACGCCCATTGAAGCAAATTTGGGAAGTGTCTATTAAAGCCTGTCTACAAGGAGGTAGGGTTACCCTAGCACCCGGGTTACCCCAGCTAACATATATTTCTTGTGGGTTTTTTTTTGTTTTGTTTGTCGTGTTTTAACAAGGACACCAACCCTATCACACCACTAGGGTTACCCTAGTAGCCGGGTTATGTTTTGTCGTTGTAAACACGTTTGGTAGGGACAACCTGCCTACCTGGGACAATTTTTTAATAGTTCCAGCTCTTCTAAGCTGTTCTTGCCTTCTTGTTATTAGTGCTTGGTAACAAGCACTAATACGTAACCCTTAACAGGGAAACGTACATTTTTGTCGCCACTTATATATTTTACTCTGTCTATTAACGCCAAGTGATTTTACTCATCAAGTGAGAACCTTTGTTTTTATACTGTCTATAAAATGCCAGACGATTAGAAACTTCCCGATCAAAGGGTTAATAAGGTTGTTTACCTGGCATGTATTTTTGGATTGTTTGTCTTCCCATAGTGGTCTTCCGAAGAGGATTGTTTGTCTCTTGAAGACGGTCATTCATAAATAAACACGCCTGACTCTATATATAATCGCCCAACGAGTTAAAAACCTTTTGTCAACTTTTCAATGATTCTGTATAACGCACAAAAACTGTGGTAGATCACACTTTCAAGCTTACTATAAGTGATGTAAAAAATAGTTACCAGTTATATCAGCAATATTGTCTTTCTTCGAAAATATTAAATGTGTTGCTCTTCGACTAGCTTCGTACGAAATATTATAGACACGATCGGACTAAAAATACTTGTTTCCATCGTTCAAACTGACAGTTCGTAACAGGCTCGTACGGGACGCCAAAACATGCTGAACTTTGATTGGCCGTGATTTAATCGTCGCGCATTGGTTAGAGCACGGGTGGTTAGAGTTACACAAAAAAGCTAGCACGCACACACACACACACACACACATACACACACACACACACACACACACAAACACATGTTTAAAAACAAAATAACTTTTATTAATAAACAAACCAAAATGTTTTCTTTAAAGCCTTATATATTCAAATTTAACTTACTTTCTTCCTTTTCAGGATGCAGAAGATCATATTCTAGAAATATTAAAATTGTTTAATTAATTAATTCTTAGGTTTTAATCACGTGACCTTTTGCTTGAGATTTCATTTCCGAATTCTAGATGGTGGTCAGGCAAAATGAAATTAGATCAATTTGTACAAGCTAGCACAACACACGTACGGAAACGCGAATTACGTAAACAACTCTTGAGTATCAATATGTAAATAAGTAATAATTGACCTTGGCATTTGCCCTTGATCACAATCATAAGAGATAAAACGTAAAAGTAAAAAATACGACATTGATGTAAACACCGTTAGTAAAAGATACGGTGTAAGTGATACTATGTATGTTCTAGTCCTATTTTGTTTATGTAGGAAACTAATAGTCATGTGGGGTGTTTTGAGCCTTTTGATTGGTTAAATCGCATTTACTCAGTTTGCAAAATGGTTGAAAGCTAGTTGAATACTGTGATGTCACGAATGGCGCGAGTATGCTTGTTTTACTGAGGTTTTTAAGTGAACTTTTCTTCATATTCTCACATTCAGATGACTATATATGTTGACAATTCAAATGATTACTTACAAAGCTGCCTAAGCCACAATAGAGTGTTCGAGGTAAACGTTGTTAATTTTTGTTTTGATGCGGTTTTCTGTGTTGTTTCAAAGAAACTGGGCGTTGCAAAATAGTACTTTGTTTTGCTCGGAATTTGCGATGCATATTTTAACTAGTAAATCTTGATATTTTCTTTTAAAATGCGTAATAATAGACGGGCATTCCATCGTATTGTGGCTTTGTCGTATTTACAGGCAGTTCGATTATTATTTTAAGCTGTATTAATCTTAACCTATGAATATAGTAGGGGTTTTTAAGCTTGTCAATTTCAACCAGGTTGTCATGCTTACACCATCAAGTTTCTTATCCAGAAATGTAACATACTATCCGTCTATCCGTGATGTAACATACTGTATATTATAGAAAAGATAGTAAATAAAATTATTGTTATTGTTGTTAGATCTTTTGAGTAGCTTTTTGATACGTTTGATATTTCTAATCACTCATTCGTTTAAACAAAGCACACTTACCAACGGCATTAAGATAGTCAAGACAATCTTGTTTATGCATGTGTCGGCATAAATCCAATGGTGTCTCCCCCTAAATACAAATAATGACGAATAAGTACTATATAAATACTATACTATATATATATTTTAGCGATAGCGGGCAGTAATTTCATGTTTACTGCTTCAGGGAGTGTCGACCTGCCTACGCAAGACCCAAGTTCAGCTGGGCTCCGGCTGATAGAACCCGGTGGCAAACCGTAGCTATAAAACAAGGAAAGTGGTGCGACTTATAAAGGCGTGATTACGACTGAAGGCAGATGAGGAACCATAGCTACTCAACGGCAACGGCAATCCCCACATACATGGTGAGAATTTGCGGTCCCCATTGACTAATCCGTATTGTAAGAACCGAACATGGTAAACACACAACATGCAAATCCTATACTTCCAGCGGCGGGAGTCCGCAGGAGCCACAAGGCAGACGGTAGTGCTGGCCTACCCCCCACCGGGCTGAATGACGATGGCTCCGTAAACCTTCGTGGAAGGAGGGAGTCGTCTGAGGACAGTACAGAAAGACAACCTACAAACAATGCTGTGCTGCGTTGTATGAAACCGTTCATCACGGCGACCTTCACATGCAAACACGGCAAGGGAGGAGGAGAGAGTCATGGAGATGGCCCAGCGTGCTACGGTGTGTGGTGTAGAGATCTTAGACGTGCAAGTGCACCGACGAGTACACAAGGATCTCCTGGTCATCAGTCATGTGGAGGGTATGTACTTCGTATAGTGACGTCGTCGGCATGGAGAAACGATGCTCAGCACTCAGTTGGTGGAGTAGGCGGGTTGATGAGCGCCCGTGTAGGAAAGGAAAATCCCTAAACGGAGTCAAATCTCATTCTGAGAGAATCCTGATTGCGTGATTGCGAAGTTTGGCATGTATACAGCGACCCAGTCATCACCGTCATTGTCGTCTACTCGCCTACCAACGTAGCGCAGATCGAAGATGCTGACGGGTTTTACGAGAAGCTTCGGGCAGCTGTGGAAGGTGCCTGCGCACAACTTTCCGGCAGTGCTGGGTGACTTCAACGCAAGGTTGGGCCCGGAAAACGCTCCTATCACGTACATTCGTACAATGACGAGACGAACTGAAACGGGAAGCTCCTGGCTGAGTTCATGCAGGTGGAACACCAGCTACTAGCTGCGAACACTCAGTTTGAGAAGGGAACGGGAAAGAGGTGAACCTTCAAGTGCGGGGCCTCGGGTATGCTTCGTCAGCTTGACTACGTCCTAGTGCGCCGCAAATGGAGGAACAGCGTCCTGAATGCCGAGCCCTACAGCTCCTTCCATTCCACTAGTTCAAATCACAGAGTTGCTTCGATGAGAGTACGGCTTAGTCTGAAAAGCCCAACAGACAAACACGGTACAACTGGAAGGAGTTTTCAACCAGACCAGACTTCCAGGACCGTTATACTGTGGTGGTGCCGAACCGCTTTCAGTTGCTAGACGAAGACGATGATCAAACGGAAAGGTACGAGTGGTTCATCAAGGCAAAAGAAAAGGCGAAGAAGGAATGTGTGTCAAAGAAACAACGAGTCAGAAAGTCTCTGTGGTCCCATCACCGTAACGTGGTAGCAGCCAGGAAAGCTGTTAACGAGGCCAAGTTGAACTACGACAGCAACCAGACGGTGGAGAACAACGACATATGGAGAGCAGCGCAGCAGCAGCTTTTCAATACGTACGACAGGCTCAAGGAAGAAGAGTAGAGTGAGAAAGTGCAAAGAATTGAAGCGGAACACGGCGGCAAAAAATACAGTGAGGCCTGGAGTGTATTCAACGAGATCACAGGGCGTACGAAGTCAAAGGGGGGGCAAGTCACTGGTTCACTCACTTTCATAACCTACTCAGCAGTGTTCCAGAAATTAAGGGCGCTGACGAGGACATCCCTACTGTTCTTACAAACCTGGATATTGATGGCGGGCCGTTAAGGAAAGGCGGCTAGACCAGATGAATCACGATGTATTCGGAGCCTTTTTTGCGCATTAAAACATTTCTTTAAATTTAAGTAATCAATATTAAGATTTTTAACACTTTGAGGCCTAGACCTCTCCCTGTGCTGAATAAAATCGTCTGGCGTTAGCCAGAATAAACCTTAAAGACTCGTCGTCAGGCCTCAAAGTGTTAAAGAGATCGGTTTTAATACTTTGACGCCTGGACCTCTCCCTGTGTTGAATAAAATCGTCTGGCGTTAGCCAGAATAAACCTTCAAGTCTCGTCGTCAGGCTTCAAAGTGTTAAAAAATTCTGTAGATCCAATTTTTTTATCGAAGAACTAAAAATTATGGTTTTCTATTTTTCAAAATAATTGGATCAACAGAGTTTTTTTTTAAATCTGCCTATTGATTACTTTTGATGCAAAAAAAAAAAGATTGGGGATCACCAAAGTCGTTTTTGAAATAAATTGAATTAAATTTAAATTTACGGCCATTTTGAAACGTCACTGTAATAATAATAAATAATAATAATAATAATAATAATAATAATAATAATAATAATAATAATAATAATAATAATAACTTTATTTATACACGGATCTACTCATCAGGATAAAAATACAAATGAATCTACTTTACTATTTCATGCAACTATTTGTACAAATTAAATTAATCACTACTTAGTAGGACTACTATATATATACATATACATATACTAAAATTATTTACAATTATTTATTAAATTAATAGAAAAGAAAAACCTGCTTTACATGAGTGCCGTGTGAATCTACATTAATGAATATTAAGCACTGAAGAGTACTTCTTGCAGTCATACCGGAAGGTTCTAAGATAGAGTTGGCCTGTCGCAACTCAGAGAGCTAAGTTATTTCAAAGTATCGCCCCAAAGTATCGCCCCTGAGTAGCTAAAACTGTTTTTCATGAAATCTGTGCGGGGCATAGGAATCGCGAGTTTGCCCTCGATGTCTCTCAATGAGCGATTGGTAATACTACTACGCTCGACAAATCTCTCTTGAAGATAATGGGGAGCAAGACCATTACAAATCTCTCTCGAAGATAATGGGGAGCAAGACCATTGAGAGATTCATAGACCATAGTAGCTCTATAAATTTCACGTTGCGATTCTAGTTTTTTCCAGCCGAGATTTTTAATAATAATAATATCAGCGTTGGCACCGTAGCTTGAATAAGTTAGAACACGAGCCGCACGATTTTGGAGTTTCTGAAGTTGGTGGACAAAGTTTTACTACAGTTTCCCCAAACAATACTGCAGTAATCGAAGTGCGGTTGCACTAAAGAGTTAAAAATAGAGAGTAGAGTCTCGTAGGGAACAAAAGGTCTTGGTCGCTTCAATGCTCCGATACCAGATGCTATTTTTTTACATAATTTTTCAATATGAATATTCGAAGAAAGATTTTGATCAATATAAACACCTTACTTGTTTTATAGGCGTATTGCCAATGACAAGTGACGGAGAACTTTGAAGTGTGCCCAACCTTTGCCTTGATCCAATCAGCATGAATTCTGTTGTATTAAGAGTTAGTTTGTTAGCAATGAGCCAATCATTAACTCTTGTCAGATTGTTGGCAAAGGATAAGTGCGTGTCATCAGCATACATTCTTGGTTGTGAATATTTGAGACAATTAGGCAAGTCATTTATATATATACAGTGTGTATCAAAATAAACTGAACCCTTAGAAAACAACCTATTGTAGTAGTTTGAAAGCCCTAAAAGCGCTGCGTTATAAATTAATCAGCACATAAGTTAAACGAAGCGAAAAAGCTTTTAAATACTTTCACCATGCATACACTTCAAGTTATCTTAATTTCCCAGGTGTATAAGACCGTGTGTTTTACGCATCTGTGGGTTCAGCGAAGTGCTTAGGGCTTTCAAACTAGTACAATAGGTTGTTTTCTAAGGGTTCAGGTTTTTTTGATACACACTGTATAATGAAAAGAAGGGGTCCTGAAATTGTTCCCTGTGGAATTCCACAACTTAGTGGACGACAATCTGAGAGAGAACCATTTACGAAACAGCGTTGATTGCGAAAGTGTAGGTATGATTGAAACCAATCATATGCAATGCCAGACACGCCGAATTATTTCAATTTAGACAATAGGATATCATGATCGACAGTGTCAAATGCCATTTTGAGATCAAGAAACACTACTGCGTTTACATTACCTTGATCAATGTTATATGCCCAATTATCAGTTGATTCAAGCAATGCTGTAACAGTGGAATGTAGTGATCTGAAACCAGATTGGTGAATTTATATTAAATTGTTTTCTGTAAGGTAACCATATACAGTAGCTGCAATCATAAATGATTATCTCAAACACTTTTGCAACTACTGGAATTACAGAAATGGGACGATAGTTATTTAGATCTGAACGTTCTCCCTGTTTAAATAATGGGATCACTTTAGATAATTTCCATTCATCGGGAAAAATACCGGAAACAATAGATCGATTGAAAATAGAGCAGAGATGATTTCCTATTAAATCAGCAGATTCACGAAGGAGTCTCGCTGATATTTTATCCAAACCGGTTGCCTTGGATTTACATAGTTTTGATAGTAGTGAAAAAACTTTAGATACACTAGTTGTGTTTAGCTCAAACTGACTATCGGTCCCATTTAACTAATCCAGATGCGATGGGCTACTTTCATTAGTTTGTATCTGACTTGCAAGCCTTGTCCCAATACTAGAAAAGTGATCATTAAAGGCATCGGATAACTCATTGGAATTCTAAATGGAAGTATCATTGATTATAATCTCGTTTACAGAAGAACTATTTGGTTTCTTAGACAAAAGCTCATTTATAATCCGCCAAGTGTTCCTTGAATTGCCTTTATTCGTATTCAATTCATCTTTGTAGTATGATTCTTTTGCTTGTTTAATTTCATTATTTACTATGTTACGACGTAGCTTCTTAAAGTTTTGCCAACCATTAGCATCTTTTGTTCTAGAGTAGTTGCTTTTAGCTTGAGTATATCTCGCTCATGCAAACGCTTTTTCAATTGTGGAGTAATCCATGGCGATTTACATGAGCGAACGCGCTTAGTTCGTAAAGGGGCATGTTTGTCTACACATTAAAAAACCCAGCCTTTTCCAAGCAGCCCACATATTATTGGGGTCATCGAAATGAGAAACGTCGTCGCAATTTTGTTAAGAAATATCAGCGTGGAAATTTGCAGAGTTAAAATTTTTTAATTTTCTGTAGGTTACGGTGTTATGGCCCCTGCATGGAGGGTTGTTTGACGGATAGTTTACGGTAAGCGTACACAAGAAAATTATCGCTTATGCTGACATGAAAGACACCGGAGCAAACAACCCTTTCAGGATGATTAGTAAATATAAGATCTATAGTTGAAGATGATTCTGTGCAGCGAGTCATATCGGTAATTAGTTGTTGGTATGTGATTATTCGTAGAGACAGAACATTAAACGGTAGATTTGGTGGAGGTGTTTGCTTTATGTCCGCACCACCCTCAATTACTGTTTACGTTCTGACTTAAATATTAATCAACTTGAAAATCTATGTATTGAGATCCGAAAACCTAGATCCAAACCTTTTCTTATTACAACTTGGTATAGACCTCCTGATTCTGCAGTAGAAATTTTCACATATTTCGAAGAGGAGAGGCCGGAATTGCAATTAATATCACCCATTAGGTAATATTCCAAATTTTCCGCATCAAGCTTACCGATAAGTGATTCGAAATATGTGAAAATTTCTACTGCAGAATCAGGAGGTCTATACCAAGTTGTAATAAGAAAAGGTTTGGATCTAGGTTTTCGGATCTCAATACATAGATTTTCAAGTTGATTAATATTTAAGTCAGAACGTAAACAGTAATTGATGGTGGTGCGGACATAAAGCAAACACCTCCACCAAATCTACCGTTTAATGTTCTGTCTCTACGAATAATCATATACTCAGGAATATAAACATCGCTATCCCTCACTGAGTTATCAAGCCTTGTCTTGTTAATATATAGAACATGGCCTGTCTGCAAGCAAGACTCTCAATTCATCAATATGTTCAGGGAGACTAGTAATATTCAAACTTGCTAATTTAAAACCGCGATTGGATGGGAGAAAAGATAAAGATTCGTTTACTTTAGAGAAACTGAGACTGCTGTTATTAAATTCATTAGTAGATTCACAAGGCAGTGCAGGAACCTATTCATTATTAATATGCATGCAACTTAAAGTTGTTAGCAAGAATGTCATTGCCAGATTTAGTAAGATGAATACCCCCTCGATTCAAATAATTCTGCTTGATGTTCGTATGTTCAATAAAGTTCCAATGATGTTGACGACAAATTAACTTAAGAGAATTATTAAGACATGGCCAGAAATCGAGGACAACATGGCGGCAAAGCATGCGCACTGAATCCCTTTTTAATTAATTCAATATGGCGTCCTTCAATAGATTTCTTAAGGAAATATAAAGAACAATCATTTTCGGTTATTTACTATTGTAAATTCCGACATGCGAACGTCCAAAACTTCACCAAATTGAACAATCGTTCAGCACTACAATTTCTATTAAGTTTGGAGCGTCCTAAATAGGTTCCCGAGCCCCTCACAAGCATACCTCTTATTCGCTGTTTAAAGTCTATTAATCTGCTATATCACTTATTTTGGAGCTCCAATTTTGGCTGCTTCTGTGTTGTTTGTCCACGATGCGAACGTCTGAATTTGCTCGGGATGAACGTTACTTTGTTTTGCGGAGTTGTTCGTTCCACTTTTTCGTTGTTTAATAGGTTCCCAAAGACCTTAAAATGTACGATTTATTGCAGGCGAGTCGTTGTAATTTAATCCATCAAGCGCCGAGATAAATACTGAACTCGGCGTGAAGAAGCAATGCATTCCTCGATAATTTCGGGTTCTTGTCCACCATTTCTTATGGAGCTGTTGCTAGGTTGCCAGGGTCTTAAGCACTGTTATTATTATTAAATGTGACTGTGGATTCAGAAATAATAACCGAAATTTATGCGGCAATTTTTGTGAGTATGAGGGTACAGGCCTGTCTAGACGATTAAACCTTTTGTAATTTGATATTTGGGTAAGAAATGGGACAATAAGACATTTTAGCGAATAACTCTACTTTAATTTATTGCTATAGACTTCTGTTTATGGCCGAAATGATCGATATTTAGCCATCAGAATTTTCAAATTAATATTCCATCTAAATATGAGCCCACAGGCCACTGCCGCTGAGTGTCCTGGATTTCTAGCCATGTGAGTATCATATTAGGAAGTATCGCTGAGATAGAAACAGAGGTTTTCGGAGAGTTCTCTTCGACATTTATTGCCAGCGACTGATCAATTGTATTGGCCAGTTCTGCAGGCTCCATAGTTTTTAAATCATTAGTTCCGACATGAAGAATCAAATTTTCAGGTTCCTTTCTCAATAATGGTTTTAGGTAGTCTTCCATATCTTCTGTTGTGGCACCAGAGAAAGATTTTACAATGACTTTCTGTGCTGAACAGTTCCCAACCACGTACATTTTGGACTATAGAATCACCAGCTATAACCGTAACCGGTTTTTTGCTAATACCATTCTGATTCCGACTCTTGCCCTGTGCTTGTTCTTGCTTCGACTTGTCAGCACTATTCTTTCCTGATTTTGGACTTTGATCTTTACTTTGTAGTCTCGTCTGATTTTTGGCCAAGGGCGTTTTGACTTTAGCTTTGTCAGGCATGCTTGATGAGGTTGAAACTAATCTTAAGGCCAGTAGAAGAGAATCTCGTTCTTCTTGTAGTTTACGAACTTCAGCTTCGAGCACTTTATTCGCCTCGCCAAAGCCGTTATTTTTCACCAGTTACTTGTGCTTGAGAAGTCTCGCGGGAATCGTTTTCGGTGATAGTGGAAGATTGGCTTTGCATTCGTTGTTTAGATCAATCATTGATTGTACCAATTTCGTGTAGTTTAGAATTTTCACTTTCAATTAGCTTTCTTTGGAAGCAGTCAACTTCTAAGCGAAGAGAGCCATTTTCCTTCCTCAACATTTCACATTCGCATGGTTTATTGGTAATTGAATTAATTTTTGCCCATAACAGTGTTAAGTCCATTTTAGCTTCTGTGACTTCAACCGATAATTTTCTGCAGTCATTGCAGTTGAACTCGGTGTCTTCGGCATTAATATCTTCACAGGCTAAGCGTTCTTTGGCAGAACTCTCGAGGAGAGACTCTTCCAATCGTTCTACCAAGACACTCCTTAGTCTTGATTTCGTTAGTCCTCGTTTGTCTAACTCTTCTCTCAAATCGACAACACGATGTTCTGTTAATTTTTTTCCTCCTAACGTGGCCATTTTTAAAGACTGCATGACGATGGCTGATGGTCTATTAAAGTTGTGAAACACATTACATGTATCTGTGAACAGTATTTAGTACAAATACACAGGTGATTATAGAAAATCTCGTGCGATGATTGGTCGAGCTACCTCGGATTAATTCCCGATAATCACCTACAGCGTTTATTCAAAATGACCGCCAGCCGGTTTGTCAATGACAGAAGAGGAAATTAACAATTTTAAAGAAAACGCTGTTCCAAAAAGTATGAAAATGTGTATTTATACTAAAACAATTATTCGCCTCAGGCTCAGTGAATATCGGTGAATAATAACCTCGACTTCGTCTCGGTTATTATACACCGATATTCACCTCGCCTTCGGCGAATAATTGTTAATTGATTTATTCTATGTATAACGTTAGTTTCATTCTTTCTCAAAATATTCATGACCACTTTCTGAGGTTGAAACTTGCATGTTTTCCACTTTGAAGAAGCAGTAGCGAGCAACCTTAAGTTACCAAATCTTTGGCAATTTAAATTTTGTTCATATTGTTTTGGTGCTTTCAAAAACGTTTTTGACAAGGTCATCAACTTTATTAAAATATAATCAAGTCGAAAATTAAATCAGTTTCTTTTATTATGTACTGCGGTTTATTTAATACTTATTGACCGAGCGTGAGGTCTGTACTAGTGAAATATCGGACAAGTGTTGTAAACGTTCTGTAAAATCTTGACAAAGTGTTAGGTTCGTATTCGCCACCATCTTTCTTGCGAACTAAACCAAAATGGCAAAATTATGTTTTCCCATTTTTAAAGTACTTTCCGTTTAGCTAGAATCCTGAACTTTCTACCCCAAATAGCATTTTTCAATTACTTTTGTTTGACATATCGCTCAAGGTTGTACGTTACGTATACTTGAATAAAAAAACACATTTGAAATTCTATAATATTTGTGAGAAGTAAATGTTTTATTATTACGAACATTGCTACAAACATTTTGAACATTTAAAAAAGTTTCAAATGAAAGCTTAACACAATTTCTAACAACAACCTGCACGATACATTTCAACAATGAGTGTTCTGAAATTATCCTTCTATATAATTATACTGACATGACTTTCATTTTGTTTATAAAATTCTCTCAGGAACCAATCAAATTGCTGGATTTCACGTTCCGACCGGTTACGAAAATAGTCATATAATAAATACAGATTATAGACCTTCCAGGCTTCCAACCTTATCATATAAACCTCGCAATAACAATAAAACCATAATCTTTTTGTTTATCTTGTCGTCACAAGCTCTTTCCCTATTGAATTCCTTAGAAAACCTCCTTGATCATGTTAATAAATTAAATTATATGTCGCCAATAACACACATTTAAATTTTATAAGCTAAAATAAATATTTATACCTGATCATTTCTAGCATTTAAAGCATGGTCAATGCTAGCTCCCGAACAAACAAGAAATTTCACGCAAGGAAGATGACCTTCACTTGCTGCTAAGTGAACTAGAGGATAGAAAAATGAACATCAAAAATATTGCATTGAGTGAGCAAACCAAATGTTTACGAGAGACAACGTTACTACAATGGTGATCACACTGATACTATATTGATATTATACACTGATGTTATATTGTGAATGAACTACCCCGAACAGGCAGGAATACAAGGGCTACAATTTAACGTCGTTACGCGAGAAGTTGCGAAAGTCTTAACTATATGCATTTATTGTACATAATTCTATATATATAAATGGTTCATGGTTTGGCGGGCTCCATCGACTTATGGATACACACGGGAAGTTAATAAAGCAGAACTCTAGATCACCATTATTTAGAAGTATCGAGCCTACAGTTTTTGCGTTAAAACTTGTTCGAACAGTGAATGAATAAAAGAAATTAACACACTTTTAGGCAAATTTTCCGTGTTCACATGTGAATCTCAAGAGTTTTTGTACATTTCATTTAAAAAAAAAATTCACGAAGTTACTCCACGAAGTTTTATCCTAAACACAAATAATACTCAGCCATTGTTCTACAATACTCGCAGCCATTGTTCTACAATACTAAGTTATAAACATTCAGTTGTCCTTCAGCAGCGTATATATGTGAAGATGAAGAATTTCAAATGAAGTCGAATCACTGCTGTAGAAAAACGTTTTCTGACTGCCCCAACCGGGAATCGAACCCAAGGTCTCTGGTTTAATTGGTTGGTACGTTAAACCAGAGACCTTGGGTTCGATTCCCGGTTGGAGCAGTCAGAAAACTTTTCTCTACAGCAGTGATTCCACTTCATTTGAAATTCTTCTTCTTCACTACAATACTAAGCCTGAGTATTCTTCTACAATACTCAGCCATTCTTCTACAATACTCAGCAATTGTTCTACAGTGATCATGCAGTCATTGTTCTACAATACTCAGTCATTATTCTACAGTGCTCATGCAGTCATTGTTCTACAATACTCAGCCATTGTTCAACAATACTCAGTCATTGTTCTACAGTGCTCATGCAGTCATTGTTCTACAATACTCAGTCATTATTCTACAATACTCAGTCATTGTTCTAGAATACTCAGCCATTATTCTATAATACTCAGTCATTGTTCTACAATACTCAGCCATTATTCTACAATACTCAGTCATTGTTCTACAGTACTCAGTCATTGTTCTACAGTACTCAGTCATTGTTCTACAATACTCAGCCATTGTTCTACAATACTCAGTCATTGTTCTACAATACTCAGCCATTGTTCTACAATACTCAGCCATTGTTCAACAATACTCAGCCATTGTTCTACAATACTCAGCCATTGTTCAACAATACTCAGCCATTGTTCAACAATACTCAGTCATTGTTCTACAGTACTCAGTCATTGTTCTACAATACTCAGTCATTGTTCTACAATACTCAGCCATTGTTCTACAATACTCAGTCATTGTTCTACAATACTCAGTCATTGTTCTACAATACTCAGCTATTGTTCTACAATACTCAGTCATTATTCAACAATACTCAGTCATTGTTCTACAATACTCAGTCATTGTTCTACAATACTCAGTCATTGTTCTACAATACTCAGCCATTGTTCTACAATACTCAGCCATTGTTCAACAATACTCAGCCATTGTTCTACAATACTCAGCCATTGTTCAACAATACTCAGTTATTGTTCTACAGTACTCAGTCATTGTTCTACAATACTCAGCCATTGTTCAACAATACTCAGTCATTGTTCTACAATACTCAGTCATTGTTCTACAATACTCAGTCATTGTTCAACAATACTCAGCCATTGTTCAACAATACTCAGTCATTGTTCTACAGTACTCAGTCATTGTTCTACAATACTCAGTCATTGTTCAACAATACTCAGTCATTGTTCTACAGTACTCAGTCATTGTTCTACAATACTCAGTCATTGTTCTACAATACTCAGCCATTGTTCTACAATACTCAGTCATTGTTCTACAATACTCAGTCATTGTTCTACAATACTCAGCTATTGTTCTACAATACTCAGTCATTATTCAACAATACTCAGTCATTGTTCTACAATACTCAGTCATTGTTCTACAATACTCAGCCATTGTTCTACAATACTCAGTCATTGTTCTACAATACTCAGTCATTGTTCTACAATACTCAGCTATTGTTCTACAATACTCAGTCATTATTCAACAATACTCAGTCATTGTTCTACAATACTCAGTCATTGTTCTACAATACTCAGTCATTGTTCTACAATACTCAGTCATTGTTCTACAATACTCAGCCATTGTTCTACAATACTCAGTCATTGTTCTACAGTACTCAGTCATTGTTCTACAGTACTCAGTCATTGTTCTACAATACTCAGTCATTGTTCTACAGTACTCAGTCATTGTTCTACAATACTCAGCCATTGTTCTACAATACTCAGTCATTGTTCTACAATACTCAGTCATTGTTCTACAGTACTCAGTCATTGTTCTACAATACTCAGTCATTGTTCAACAATACTCAGTCATTGTTCTACAATACTCAGTCATTATTCTATAATACTCAGTCATTATTCTACAATACTCAGTCATTGTTCTATAATACTCAGTCATTGTTCTACAATACTCAGCCATTGTTCTACAATACTCAGTCATTGTTCTACAATACTCAGCCATTGTTCTATAATACTCAGTCATTATTCTACAATACTCAGTCATTGTTCTATAATACTCAGTCATTGTTCTACAATACTCAGTCATTATTCAACAATACTCAGTCATTGTTCTACAATACTCAGTCATTGTTCTACAATACTCAGTCATTGTTCTACAATACTCAGTCATTGTTCTACAATAGTCATTATTCTATAATACTCAGTCATTGTTCTACAATACTCAGTCATTGTTCTACAATACTCAGTCATTGTTCTACAGTACTCAGTCATTGTTCTACAATACTCAGCCATTGTTCTACAATACTCAGTCATTGTTCTACAATACTCAGTCATTATTCAACAATACTCAGTCATTGTTCTACAATACTCAGTCATTGTTCTACAATACTCAGCCATTGTTCTACAATACTCAGCCATTGTTCTACAATACTCAGCCATTGTTCTACAGTACTCAGTCATTGTTCTACAATACTCAGCCATTGTTCTACAATGCTCAGCCATTGTTCTACAGTACTCAGTCATTGTTCTACAATACTCAGTCATTATTCTACAATACTCAGTCATTATTCTATAATACTCAGTCATTGTTCTACAGTGCTCAGTCATTGTTCTACACTACTCAGCCATTGTTCTACAATACCCAGCCATTGTTCTACAATACTCAGTTATTATTCTATAATACTCAGTCATTGTTCTACAATACTCAGCCATTGTTCTACAATACTCAACCATTATTCTACAATACTCAGCCATTGTTCTACAATACTCAGCCATTGTTCTACAATACTCAGCCATTGTTCTACAATACTCAGCCATTGTTCTACAACACTCAGCCATTGTTCTACAACACTCAGCCATTGTTCTACAATACTCAGCCATTGTTCTACAATACTCAGCCATTGTTCTACAACACTCAGCCATTGTTCTACAATAGTGAAATAAAAGTAGCGTGCTGCGTAGGCAGTATAGAAACAACAATCGAAATATAGTAACTTAGGTTAGATATACTGCCGAAACAGAGAACGTAGAAATCTAACGTTTCGAGCGAAGGCCCTTCGTCAGAGAGAAACGTGGAGGGCCTTCGCTCGAAACGTTAGATTCCTACGTTCTCTGTTTCGGCAGTATATCTAACCTAAGTTACTATACTTCGATTATTGTTCTACAATACTCAGTTATTGTTCTACAATACTCAGCCATTGTTCTACAATACTCAGCCATTGTTCTACAATACTCAGTCATTGTTCTCCAAAACTCAGCCATTGTTCTACAATAGTGAAATAAAAGTAGCGTGCTGCGTAGGCAGTATAGAAACAACAATCGAAATATAGTAACTTAGGTTAGATATACTGCCGAAACAGAGAACGTAGAAATCTAACGTTTCGAGCGAAGGCCCTTCGTCAGAGAGAAACGTGGAGGGCCTTCGCTCGAAACGTTAGATTCCTACGTTCTCTGTTTCGGCAGTATATCTAACCTAAGTTACTATACTTCGATTATTGTTCTACAATACTCAGTCATTGTTCTACAATACTCAGCCATTGTTCTACAATACTCAGCCATTGTTCTACAATACTCAGTCATTGTTCTCTAATACTCAGTCATTGTTCTACGATACTCAGTCATATACTCAGTCATTGTTCTCTAATACTCAGTCATTGTTCTACGATACTCAGCCATTGTTCTACAATACTCAGTCATTGTTCTCCATCACCAGAAATTTGGGACATTTGCGCCGCCGTTCTCAATCAGCGGCAATTCATATTGTCGCGTCTGTATCAGTGATTGCGAAATATTACGTCTTTTGAATATTGCGCGTGGTCACGCGATTTTAGCTCAGTAAATGAAAGGAAATAGTCTGGGAACTAGTTTTGAAATTAACAAGCCTTCCCCAGCTCAAAGTCAACAAGAAACATGGCTGTTTGTGCGAGTACAAGCCTTTCTTTGCTTGCGTGTCTCTTAGTTGTAACCGAAGACAACAGCTCGGATACCACCTGTAGACTACTCTAAAGACAGCAAAATGAAGAAAGTTCAAACGCTTTTGGAAGTACTATGCTAGCGACAAATCAGGTTTTTTATGTGCTCTCGAAGTAGACTGACTCATGCCGAATGCACCGCGAGTCTGGCACTTCGCGTCGCCCGTAACGTTGTTGGTCAATTTGGACAATTTCTAGCAGCTGTTTACAAAGATTACTATGGCTAACACTATGGATGGTGGCGCTTTTAGTGCAAAAATAAGACGAGCTAGGGAAGTACTTTGTCATCGAGGTAAGCAAATGTTTTTTAGTTATAACTGTTGCTTAGTCCATGCTGAAGTCAGATGGAGTCTGGCAAAGAAAAAATATATCACCGTTTAAGCAAAATTTGAATTATTGTGTGCTCTCATTATTTACTGTTGAGAATCTCCATTATTATGGTCGTTAATGCGCACGCGCGCCACCATCTTGTCCCAAATTTCTGGTGATGCTAATACTCAGTCATTGTTCTACGATACTCAGCCATTGTTACATACTGATGCAATGGTCAGTCGAAGCCTGAGTGGACTGTACGTTCGTATATAACTGGGGAATTACAAATAAAATATTTTTGTTCAACCTGGAGTGTTTCCTGAATTATCAATTTCATCCAAGCGAGCTCCCCATCTAAACAAAAGCTAAAAACCAAAAAAACAAAAACAATTATAAGTTAGAGATTTAGAAACAGTTTCCAATCTTTCTTTGGAAAGTATTTTCAAACTTGCACAGCCTTCCTTAAAATAGCAGGAATTTGGGCTTTCGTGCTGACTGCTATTGTTTGCTACTGACTTCTAGTTTGCTAACTGCTCCCGATTGCGGCAAAATAGCAGAATTGAAGGTGCCTCGCCGAGACTGCTGCCGCTGCTAGTGTTGCGCATTTGTTGGTTAAAGCTAGTTTTCACTCAGGAAAATCTTCCGCAGGATAGGAACGGACAGAAAAGTTTCCTTTGTGTTAACGTCATTAGTTCCGACCGAGGGCTCATAAGACAAGGGAACTTTCCTGTCCGTTCCTGTCCTGCGGAAGATTTTCCTGAGTGGAAACTAGTCTTTAGTCAATGTTTTGCTGCACGAGTAATAATTAGAACTTTCAAGATTTTAAATTGTTTTATGTATTGTTTAACGTGTTTTGACTTCAACCCTTCCTTCCATGTAATTACACAAATCGACATACAATCTCAGCACGGCGACAATCCCAGACCGGACGAAAACCTATCCGGTGTATTAAATGTGAACAGACCCGGCAAGAAACGGCAGATAAAGCTATCCGATATATACAAGATGTACCTCCTCAGCCTGGTTTCCATAAGATCGTCTCAATCGTCCCGATCGCCTGAATCCATCCAATTAGATTGGGCGATTCGAGATATCTCTCGCCTGCTTGGAGAGATTTGGACGATCGAGACGATCAGGACGTTCTTGCAGGCTTTTCAAGATCGCAGCGGCGTTCAACCACAAAAGGCGTCTTGTGTGTGAACAGAAGGCGTAGCAGTGTGGTTTTTGTGCCAGCATAAAAGCTATTGGGGCATTAAGTGTGAACGAGGCCTTAGTCTAGAACATTACACTGATCTACCTGCAAGCAACCCAAGCGTCCATGAAAAGCAGCAGCATGAACGGCAGTCCATCCAATATTATCAACTGAATTAATGTCCTGTAAAGAAAACAAATAAAGTCAACAGTATAACATTTCACTGTATATATCATAAACAATTATTGGATGAAACTTTTTTGATATCAACAATTATCAAAGTCGAAGGCCGTGTTATCTTCCGTTCGAAGGCTGAGCCTGATAATGCGGTCTCAACCTCGTACCCAGGCTCTTTTTAACCCACAGCGCGAAGAAAAGACCCTGGTATATCATGGTCACGTGACTACCAAAATCTGGTTTGAGAGGATTTGAAGTTTCTTGCCTGAAAGATTTACCGTTTGAGAAAATGAGAAAATACTTTGATCTTGGATTCAAGGGTTCAGCGCTAAGTGGGCACGATATGGTTATGATTTACGAATATGTTCACACAAAAAACGGCTAACTTATTACGAGAGACTCGCGGCGCAGACAAGTGAAGCAAAGAAGCAGGCCGCAGTGGGTAAATAATTTATCCGCTTTGATTCCGATTTCTTACCTAGCCGCTCAGGTTTTTTTGCTATAATGCTATCCTTACACACACTACTTGTTTTGATGTGAATACTACGCAAATTATCAAAGTGTCGCTGTGGAGCGGAGAGAAATAGTCTTTACACCGAGTTGTGGAACGGAGACGGAAACTGATTAGTCTCGTACACGACGAGAAAATATTTTTTATACAAACAAGTGAAATAAACAGAGATAATCAGTACTCAAACGTGAAGGTTGATCATTAATTTTAAACGAACAATTATCGACAACATACATCATACCAAATAAATCGTAAAAATACAAAGCGCTGAGATATTTTCCTCGGCTACTTGTCGCCTTTGTTTATCCAATTTAAAACTTCTGCCGTCTGAGTAAATGTCGACCATCGTCGAGCCGTTCGAATTTCTCTCGATCCGCTCAACACTTCAATAATTTACGTATAGTATTCACATCAAAACAGACAAGTTGTATATAAGAATTTCAAAAACTCGTTAATAATTCATGAGGAAAATTCAAAAGAAATTAAAGTTTAATCAGTGTTTTTATATGTGATAAAGATACCACCTGATTTACATAAACTTTAGCTTTGATTTTCTCGGCTTAGACAAAGTTATTTTTCAAACTTACTACGTCAATGAACTTACCAAGTGGTTCGTTTTTGAAGCCGTTCAATAAACTCGCAGTTCGTGTTTTATCAGATATAAAAACACTCGGCTTCGCCTCGTGTCTTTATACAGCATCTGATAAAACACTCCTGCTCGTTTATTAAACAGTACATAAAGTATTTTAGCAGAAATCCTGAGCAGCTAGAGAAGGAATGAGAATTTGAAATGGTATTAAAATTATTTTCCCTCTGCATGTGGGCTGCTTCTTTTCTTCGCTTGCGCCGCGAGTCTCTCGTACGTTAGCCGTTTTTTTGTGAACAGCGGTTTTTCGAAAGTATTCATAGTCTTATCGTGCCCATGCACCGATGCACGTAGCGCTGAACCCTTGAATCCAAGAGCGAAGTCTTCTCCCAAACGGTAAATCTTTCGGCAAGAAGCTTCAACCCACCCCTGTCCAAACAAAATTTGTCACAACCAGATTTTGTTAGTCACGTGACCACGATATACCTGGGTCTTTTCTTCGCGCTGCGGGTTGAAAAGAGCCTGGGTACGAGGTTGATGCGGTCTAAGACCTTGATAATTCTTTATATGACGAAAGTCGGATTGAATAATTGTTTTAAAATATATTTTCAGTTTAAAATGTAAAGAAAATCACTCCTTCAGAACAAAAAATCACAATTCAAAGACAATTGCTTCTTTCCCGCGCTTTTCTTTTCTTTGCCTAGCTAGACAGGTCGCGTGAGCACATGCATGATAAGTCCTTTTTTCTACAGATAATACTTCCAGAAACTACAGAAATTGCATTGTGGGCTCAGAATCTGACGGCAAATACAACTAAAAATGCAGATATCGAAAATTCTCACTAACTTTCTGACCAATTATAATCAAATTTAGAGGGAATGTATAATAAATAATATAGTATAGTGTAACAAAAAGACTACAAAACCCTGGAAACCATAGAAACAATTCAGTTAATCTTAAATAATAAGTAATTGTTACTCTCCCCAGTACTTACAACGCCATGTCTAAGAATGGATTGTAATGTGTAAGAATTTCCATGAGACGCTGCTAAGTGAGATGGAGTAGAACCTTCAAAATATAAAAAACAAATATGAGTATACAAGGCTAGATAAGTATCAATCACGTAGATATAAAGAATAATACATGTATGTGGGAAAATATGAAATATATTTCGAGTGTTGACCAGGATATCATATCTCACAAGCGAACAATATTTAAACAATATTTTGTTAAAAATAGTAAAGTTAAACAATATTTTGTACAACAATAACCCCAAGAGCTAATAGCTCATCATGGGGGCTCATGTTAATTTACATTACATACATATTACGAGGACCGCGAACAAGAAAGGACAAGCATGCAGTACAAAAAAATAATAATAGAGGACAGTAATTAACTAGAGCAGTTGCTACTTCTATTAACAGAAATGAAATTAAGTTATGAAAAACGTTTAGTATCGCTTATAAAAGATCTTACTTTTGAAAAAATAGCAGCATTAGAATAGAAGTCCAGGTCCGTTGAACCGTATAATAATATATCTACTTGTTCTGATATATTCAGAGGCAAGCATTGAAGCGCGTAGAGCAGCAAATCGAGGACAAAACATTAAAAAATGGGTTACATCTTCCTTCAATTCATCAAAAAAAAGATAGTAATTTAAACCACAATTTTTTAATCTTAATCTCGTATGTAAAATAGAAAGATATCGGTCCCCAAGGTAAACTAGTTTATTAACAGGATGTATATAAAACATGCCACGCAACAAGTCATTTTTAAAGGAAGCAATTGATACGACTATTCCACCATTAACTGTGATTCCACAAACTAGTAGTTGAATATAGAAAAGACCTCTTTGATTTTTCAGTACGAATGAAAGGTAGACACAAGTCGTTACTGGTTCGAAGACTATAGGGAGCTCGCTGGCTAACATAAATAGGACAGAGAGCCGAACTTTTTAGATATGTTGGCGCTAAACCTTTAACCATTTTATACATTAATAGTAATTTGGCGAGTAACCAAATGCAAAACGCTGTCGCTGCTGTGGAAGATGGTCATATAATAACAAACTCCAACTGAATGCGACTAAATGCAAGGAACTCGTCATTGACTTTAAGACCAATAAGCATAGCTTTGCTCTCGTTACTGTTAACGACAAGGTTTTGCCAAAGGTTACGAGCGCAAAGATCCTCGGTGTTACTCTCTCCCATGACCTTTTGTGGAACGATCAACTTGACGAAGTAATTAAGAAGGCCAACAAGCGTCTCTACTTTCTAGTTTTACTAAAGCGTGCCAACGTACCAGCAAATGAGATTGTTCATTTTTATTGTATGTGTATTAGGCCAGTTATCGAGTACTGTGCTCCAGTTTTTCACCACTCTCTCTCCACCTATCTTAGCAATGATCTTAAGCGTATTCAGAAACGTGCTCTTTCTATAATATCACGGGGGGAGTCTTATCAACATAATCTTGATAAGTTTAGTCTGTGCAGTCTGTACAGCAGACGCGACGAACATTGCAAGAAACTATTTAATTCTATGGTGAACACGCCGACTTTACCCTGCGAGCAGAGCCTTCTTTTCCTTATTTCTTCGCTGAGAGAGAGGAAGAAAAGTAGGCTCTGCTGTATTCGTGTATAGCTTCGTCCAAAATTTAGGACGAAGTAACCCGTTTAAGACCCGTTTAACCGGTTCTCGTTTTGTTTTCTGCT
This sequence comes from Paragorgia papillata, assembly GCA_035771165.1. Lineage (NCBI taxonomy): Eukaryota > Metazoa > Cnidaria > Anthozoa > Scleralcyonacea > Coralliidae > Paragorgia > Paragorgia papillata. The sequence goes on from JAWNZC010000440.1 coordinate 1,411,441, forward strand.
CTGATTGGGACTGGGTTCGAGATTGTAACCAAGCAACTGACATGCATGCGCAATGGAAACCAGTCACGAATACAGCAGAGCCTACATCAATCTCGTCCACAGAGCCTGCGGTCCTTTTGGCCAGCGCCAAGGAGCCATCGGCTCTGGCCGGAATCTTTACTTCGTTCCTGCCCAGGAGGGAGGGGTGAACTCGTAGAGACTTCATAGCAAATCGCGTGTACGATGTGTCGGACCATCGTGACGTCACCGGCGATTTACCCCGGGAAGTTTAAAGGGACAAAAACAAATGGCTTCCCAAGTTGTTTTGTTAGGTGTTTTGATCGCAGTTTAGGGAGCAAGTTTCAACATGAAAATGAAAAAACAAAACGTATGGCCCAGTTTACACATAAGAAACATTATTACGCAAAATTATCCTAAAATCTAAAGTTTTAATAAGATTGAAAACTCAAAGTTTCAGATCAACCAGTTTTACGCTCGCGACTGAAAAGCCGTCGTGGTCTGCCCAAAACCGGCCGTATCTTTGAAATGGTACCATCTTTTATCCTGGGACGAGGGTATAGTCTTTATTAGTCTGGGGTCCTTTGAACTTTGACTGACAGAAGTCTTGTTATAATGGCAAAAAAATGATCAGTGCCTTTTAAGTCAAAATTTTGACATTCAAGAAATGGCGTCCATCTTAAAACATCATCCTTATTAGTTTTGGTTGCACTCAGTGAGCTCTGCACATCAGAAATTAAAAAAAAAATTCCAGTATTATTATAACAAAATCGGTAATTGCAATTTAATTGATCTTCGAGACCCTGCAGTGCTAAAAAAATTATGTAAACAACGCTGCTGTGTATATAGCAGAAGCTTTCTCCTATATTTTTCTTTTGCTTTGTCTATTAGGTAAAGGTACACAAAATAGACTCACCTTGTTGTTAACTTCTTCATATAATTAAATTATTTTTTGGGGGAAATACTGCACTAATGGCCCATGAAGCAAACAACGTAAATATAGAATTGTTTATAATAGAAATTGATACACAAAAAACAACTTAGCGTATTTAAACTAGACATCAAAATTTTATATAGAGATATGCCTGCAGGTTTCTAAAGTGCAGAGACCACTTAGAATATTCATTTGCCTGACTGGTGAGTCACTAAAGTATACAACCAAGATATCAGGAAAGGGGGAATTACAAAACATTATTTTCCTATAACCCTATATTGACCTCCCTCCTCACCAGTCCACCTCCCCCCCCCCCCCCCCCCCCTCCCCCCCCAAAAAAAAAGGAAAAGGCAAACAAAACAAACAAGAAACATTAATACATTTATATATAGTTCCTTAATACATTTAAATATAAAAATACAACGATGTTTATGTCTTCTAATTTTTAAAGGTGTCCAGTTTAGTAGTTTCAGAGCTTCAGTTCTTTAGGAGAGTGGAAGAGAATCTAGTATTAGTTTAACGGCTTTGTTTTCCAGTATTTGAAGATAATTCATGAGCACCGAGTTGTTCTTGTCTCCCTGGCCAAATTTTGTCTGTGTAGTCTAAAAGTGGTAGTACCAGAGAAGTATAAAGAATACATTGAGTGTCGATAGATAAGGTTTTACTCGTCATGGTAGTCCAAGTCTTTGATTAACCTTGGTGATTAAGTTATCAATGTGATCGTGCCATGAGAGATCCTCGCTGAAAGTTAGTCCTAGATATTTAATTGATTTAAAAAATTGGTAAAAAAAATTGAACTGAAGATATACAAGTTACGCAGGCAAGAGCCACATACCTGTACCTACAAAAAAAAACAGAAACGTAATTAAATCAATCATACAGTCTTATAAAAACAATATATTCCTCCTCTTGTATCCAAAACTATTGAATGACCACACATTATATTCATGTCACCATGTTATTATCAGTATTGTTATTATATTATAATTATACTCCTTTCAACCATTAATCCAAATGCAGTCATTTTTTACCACCATCACCACAACCACCACCATGACAAGAGCGATATCACAAACTAAGAAACTATGGTGATATTTCAACTATTTTCAAAATCATTTTCAAACAAGACCAAGTGAATGACTTCACTATACAAGTTATTTATTTCAGATTATGTTTTGTAGAAAGTATAAAGCATTATAGAAGACACGACTGCTCGACACAGTCTTTAATAGTATTTATTATCGACATATCATTTGAAAGAATTGGACTGATCATTTTTAAGGTCGGTTCAAAACCGCTAATTACACATCGCGTGATTTCTTTGGTATATAGCCAGTCAGTAGGTTACATGTAATACGAAATCTAGCAAAGAATCTCAATGAAATACGGCATTCCAACCCGCTGACTGTGGCATCGTCTCTGAAATTGGAGCAGATGCTACACGCTTTAAAACAATATTTTGAACTATATTTACCAAGAATCAAAGAATAACTTACCTTTTCAAGTTATCTTGACGTTGAACAATTCTTTTAGTTAAAAATAGTTGTAATCTATGCATCGGATTTCACAAAATTAAGCATCCTTACGTGGCAACGTGAACAACAAAACGCCGCCATTTTTACTAACTCGTTGTCTCTTCTCGTGACGTCACGATGGTCCGACACATAGAACACAAAAATCGACGAGTTCAACCCTCCCTCCTGTTCCTGCCAGAGCCGATGGCTCCTTGCCGCTGGCCAAAAGGACCGCAGGCTCTGGGTACGAGATTGAGCCTACATTTCTTCCTCTCTCTCAGCGAAGAAATAAGGAAAAGAAGGCTCTGCTCGCAGGGTAGCCGACTCATAAATTACATGATTTGTTGCCAGCAAGACACACGCCCAAATACAAGAAAGAACAGAAAGTTTAACTTGCCAATCATTCACACCACCCGTTTCCAGAAAACTTTTATTCCGACTATGTGCGGACTTTGAACCATTATAAGGTTTCTTAACTCTTATTAGATTTTATTCCAGCCATGTGCAGACATTGATCCATTATATTGCTAGTACCAGTTTTTAATAATTGTTATTTATTAGTAACGTAGTAGATCTTAAAAAATTTTTAGTTGAAAATATATTCACACATTTGTAATATAGTCTCCTATACTTATTCTCTACACATAGTTTTAACACATTGTATTGAAACTTACGCAATTCAGCCTATTGGCTGCGATCTATCTATCTCCATTTTGACCCCCAAGCAACTCGCTTATATAGTGGCCACCATGTTTCTACTCATCTGACGTCATGGCGGCCATATTGGTGAATCAAAACAATGAAATTGCCATACCATCTTTATCCTATAGGAATTTAGCACTATTCTTATATTCAAACATTTCGTATTGTTCCACCAGCCCAATGGGGCCAACGATCACGCGAGTCAAAACGATCTATTGTCCGCATTTCGAAGTTTGTTTACATGTGGGGTCACGTGACATCTACACGTGCTTTTTAGCGCTTAAGTCGGAAATTATTGGTCACTTTTTAGGAGACAGCTGGGATTTGTGTGACACTTGGAGGAAAATATCATGCTTGTAAAGAGTATAACGCTTTAGATCCCAATACAAGATCAATTGAACAATTGCCTACTTTTAAAAACGAACTCCTTAAATAATACCACGCCCATAATGTTACTGTTTACCTTACTTTTTCTTTCTTTTGTAATATATAGCTACTGTATATTAATCATTAGCACATATATTCTTACTTCATAATTTTGTAATACATATCCTGTATTTTATTTCTTTTTATATTTTGAACATTTATGTTTCTCAGGAACCTTCTGAAAAACATTTTTTGTGATGTTGGTTCTCCTGAATAAATATTATCAATCAATCAATCAATCAATCAATCAATCAATCAATCAATCAATCAATCAAATAGTTGGGGTGGGTTAGATGGTGAGTACCTCATAAGGCCTTAACCTATTCACAAATGCTAGCTCTGCTTTGCGGCATTAGTATAGTAAGTTTGATTCTTTCGTTTTTTGAGAAGAAAAGTATTGTCTGCGGTGAAGGATAAGTCTAACTCAAAAACATGGGCATAAGTATTATCCAAATTAAAACGGCATCCCAGAGTAACAATCTGAGTATCAAAAACTATAACAAAATAGATAGGAATGGTGTGTTGGTGGCACAGTGGTTAGTGCACGTACCTTTCACCTCTGGGACCTGGGTTCGATACCTGATCAGTTCAGTTATCTGATTAAAATTTCACCTTGGCCACATGTGAGAAGAGTGCTTCCAGTTTGACTCTACTAAACACCGCAGGTTTCCTTCGAGTACTCCGGTTTCCTCCTGTAGTAACACTGGACGAATAAGGGATGGCCCTTACTGGACCTCAAGGGAGAACAGTTAGATATAACTGATAGAGATATACTCCAGTATAAAGTTAGTTTACTCCGGTTTACTCCTGCAGTAACACTGGACCAATAAAGGATGGTCCTAGCTGGACCTCTAGGGAGAACATTTAGCTATAATTGATAGAGCTATCCAGTATAAAGTTAGTTTAGTTTTTTAGTTTAGTTTAGTTTAGTTTAGTTTAGGGTTTTAGTTGTCTCCACAGCAATAGTGACGTTTCAAAATGGCGCCTGAATACCAGTCAATCCTCTTTTTTTTAAAGTTGACAACCAACACTCCCTCAGTTTCCGTTTAAAGTTTCAATTTAAAATATGTTTTCTAAATAGACATTTTTGACAAAATAATGCATTGTGGTTAATCACTAAACTGGACAAAATTAAAAGGGGTGACACGTGCTTTTTATGTCTGCGGACCATGCGTATTTCAAGTATTACTTTCTAATTATGATCTATTTAAGAAATGGTTCGTGGTTTGGCGTGCTCCATCGAGTTATGAATGCACGCGGGAAGTTGGGAGAGCACGAAAAAAGCGTAAGAGTTGATCGAGGCAATAGTCGAGAACAACTCTAGAATTTTGAGTGCTCTCCCAACTTCCCAAGTGCTTGCATAACTTAATGGAGCCCGCCAAACCATGAACCATTTCTTTTAAAACAGAGAATCAGACACAAAACAACAGAAAACAATATTTATTTCGCTGATTAAAAATGAGTTTCTCATTATGTTTGAAATTGCCGTGCTCCATCGAGTTAAGGAGCACGCACGGTAGCCAATCAGAAACGCTGTTATATTACATCTATGTTATAAAGTTTTTGTCGAAATGCTCTACACTAGTCCTAGTTATTTCAGTTTGACGAATGATAAACTATCATCGTTACGATTTTCTCTGAACTCTCAGTTATTTGCTACCCTGCCCAATAATTCAAGATTCCAAACTAATTACTAAAATATTTATTATATAACAATACAGTTTACTAACCTCTTTGATCTTTCGTCTCTAAAGGTGCACCATTTGCCGCCAATGCCTAGTAAGTATTTCAAGTTATATATTAAACACCATTAAAGTCGTTTCAGTAAATAGCAGTTGAAAAAGACACAATAATTGGTGATGGCCGTGTGTATAAGTCAATATTAAAGAAACTATTTTTAAGGGTGAATCACAGTCGTTAGTATACTGCGCATTTCACGGAGTTTGTTTACTGATTTCGTTGATGGTCAGGGGGGTGTGGGTGTGTGCGTGCGAGTCTCATAAACAAACAAATGGGTTAATCTTTCCTAATAAAGTAAGAGTTCGGTTAAAACATTTTTCAACGGTAAATATATTTATGTAATAAATACAGTTAACAGCGAGCGTCTTCCTGTGGTGTTCTGATTTCCGGTGAGCAGCTCCTTGGGGAATTAGGGCTGACACCTACTTGTGATCACGTGAAAGGCGCGGTTATTTAAAGAAACCTCGAGGAAGTTAGGTTAGTTAATCACAAGACTGTTGCTCGTCGCTCCCAACCCGCCGGCCCTAACTCAACCACATGGTGCCATCCTTTCTTGGGAGGTTGGCTTTGATTGTCCTAACACGCATTTAGTAGTTCTTTTAGCTATAGACTTACACGTAAGGGTCACTGCATTGTGTACGGAGCATATACAGTTAGATTTTTGGCTGTGCCATGGTATTCAGGTAACTCTCCCCGTACCTTGGGACGGGTGACAGTGCTGTGGGATAGGAGGAGGGTTACCGCAGCCTAGACATAGGCTTTTCCGTGGCTGAGCTGTGACCTATGGGACTGGGAACTAAATTCGCTTCATGACGTAAGCAGAGTTAATGCTCTTATATTTCCCGTTGTCTCTCCCCAGTCCTTTCGGCCCAGGCCCCCAAATAGGAAATAGAAGGCCTAGGTCTAGGCTGGGGTTACCGTACGTCAGCCTGCAAACCACCAAATGTGTTAATATTAAATGGATTAATGTATCTATCAGATTGTTATCTATATGACTGTGAGGGTTTTGGCGTTGGGCCTATTGGGTTGGAAGAGAGTGAGTAGTTAATGACAGAGATAGGTTCCAGTCCCATGCACCACATGTACGCATACTGGATCGCTAAATTGCTACTCCTTGAGAACGCCCAGGGACTGGGCTGGGTATTTGATCAGTATTCTGTCTTCCCTCCTGCGATTTCTTTTCAAAATATAGAAAATATTTTTTAAGAAATAGAAACTATTTTTTTCATATCATTAATTTTCCATCTAATTATAGAAATATTTGGAAAGTTTGAAGTACGTGAAATGAGTGTGAAAACACTCGGCCTTCAAGCTCGTATTCCAACCCATCACTGCTTCGTGCTCTTGATAACTCCTTCTTTCTTCTTCTTCAAGCTCATGTTCCTACCCTGTCGTTGCATTCAATATTCTGTCTTTTAACGATTCCGTATTTTCTCGCACTATTGTATAAATCGCAATGCCAGATTTTTAGTATAACTCTTTGAAAAAATCCTCAGTTAGATAAACCACACCGTAATATAAGCCGCATTTCTAAACGGGAATTTTCTTACAACGTAGCGATTTATAACGTAGCGTATATGTTATACATAACGTAGCGTAACACAACGTACTGTAGTGAAGCAGCGTAATGTCGTAGAACGCAGCATAATGTCTTACATAATTATAGCGTAAGTGCGCAACAACTTATAACGACGTAGCAAAACGTCTCACAAGTACACACAACGTAGTGTGACGTTTTAGAATGTAGTGTAACAACTTGTAACGTGGCGTAACCGTATTAGAACGTAGAACTAAATGTGTTATAACGTAGCGACGTTACGACCGCTTAGAACGTAGTGTAACAACTTGTAACGTGGCATAACGTCTTAGAACGTAGAACTAAATGTGTTATAACGTAGCGACGTTACGGCTTAGAACGTAGTGTAACAACTTGTAACGTGGCGTAGAACGTAGTGTAACAACTTGTAACGTGGCGTAACCGTCTTAGAACGTGTAACTAAATGTGTTATAACGTAGCGACGTTACGACCGCTTAGAACGTAGTGTAACAACTTGTAACGTGGTGTAACGTCTTAGAACGTATAACTAAATGTGTTATAACGTAGCGACGTTGCGACTTAGAACGTAGTGACTAACAACTTGTAACGTAGCGAAACGTCATACGCCGTAGTGTGATAACGTAACATAATGTCTTATGACTTAGCGTAACGTCTTTTAATGTACATGTATATAGTTTAACTTAGTGTTAGTAACGTCTTTTAATGTATATATCTTTTAATGTATATAGTTTAACTTAGTGTTAGTAACGTCTTTTAATGTATATAGTTTAACTTAGTGTTAGTAACGTCTTTTAATGTATATAGTTTAACTTAGTGTTAACGTAGTGTTATGTAACGTCTTACAGTGGAGCGCGGTGTCTAAAGTAATTGTAAGATTTTTTTGAATATAAAATAAATTTTTTTGTACCGTATCTAAAAGTGTTCAATTCATTCACATATAAACTTCACCAGACTGTATTATACCGCATGACGTTAGATTTTGGAAAAATGTTGCGGTTTATTGTCCGGAAAATATGATAAACAAGTGCTCTCTTCAAAACGTCAGTTTTTCATTTGCTAAAAATCACGGCAGTTTGCCGCATTGTAAATTTGCTATATCCAAAATAATTAGACACACTTAGTTATAAAGGATAAAGGAGCGGCTGAATTACGAAGGACGCAGATCAACGACAACGTGGCCGTGTCAAGGCATATCAAAGACGCTCCAGGCAGCCACCATACGACACAGTTCAGTCCACGGATCACAGCTAAGATGTTAGGTGTTGATTTTATGGAGGGAGGAAACCGGAGAACCCGGCAAAAAAAACTCGAAGCACAGGAAAGATCAACTACAACTCTACTCACATGAGTTCCAAGCTCGACAACGGGGTCATTCCCAAGCGGTCACCCATCCATGTACTAACCCCATCTAACCAGGCTTAACTTTTTGCTGAGGGGCAGAGCGCTAACAGCGTACAGTACACTGTACGCGGTTTATGTAACTGAGTAGTTGGTCTGCTGCTTGCAACTTAGTTTAGATTTGCCATTTTGCTTGAGTTAAAGCGCTTAAACCGGTATAGAAGTGTGCAATACGAATTTTGGTATGTAATCCGACCTGGAAAAAGATGCGTTCCATTGCCTATACATGGAAAATGACACCATTGTTATATACTACCAAAATCACTAGAGTGTCTTTTCCAGAATAAAAAGAAGTTGAACATTGGAAGGCGGCCAAACGTTAATGTTTATTTGACGTCAAGCTCAGGAATGTAGCGTGGTGTGTGAACAAAATCAATGAATTATGTTGAACAAGATGGGTTTTTTTTATTTGGAACAGAGTGTACTACAGTATCACATTCATTTCACACTCCGTTCAAAATTAAAATCTTACTCACCTGACTTTGTGTATTTCGTTAAATTCGTCGCATGCTACGTCATGTGCGTTGCATTCCTGAGCTTCAGTCGTCATATAAACATTAACGTCTGGCCGGCTTCTAAACAACTTTTTTTTATTTTGGAAAATACACTCGAGTGATTTTGGTAGTAATAAACAATTATTGGATAAGGCTGAGCATGATATCAAGAATTACTCAGACTGAGGTCAATGTCATCTGCCAAACTTGAAAGTTGAGGTGGATAACAACGACCAAGGTCTGGATAATTCTTGATACTGTACATCATGCATAAGCCGAATCCAATAATTGTTTCATTATACATTCAAAACACTTGTACTAACATGTTATATATCATGTGTCAAAGTCCATTTTTCTAGCTTTCTGATTGGGTGAGCGGTCCTAGCGTGGCGGTCCGAAAATCGTGATGTTTCCCGCATAACCCATGGCAGCGGATAACATTACATTTATTTTTCCCTAGGAAAAAATATGAAAACCAGAAGTAGATGATCAGGTCTAGTTTGTCTGTTTTCCCCAGTTTTCCTTAATTTAAAGCAATGTCTGAAGGTTTTGCTCAACATTTTCGTTGTCATTTCGCACTTGATATTATAACAAAACACTTACAGTGTATTTACTGGTACCTCGGGAATGCATTGTGTTTTGTGGCCCCTCGACTACTCGTTGTTGCCCTTGGCTTTGCATTGAGAAACAATGGCAGTCTTGGGGCCACAAATCACACTGTCTTGGCACCAGTAAATAAGTGTTAATTATTTATTCGATGGAAATAAAATCACACCCATCCAATAATTTTCAATTTTCAGTTAACTTATCCTAGCTTACCTGTAAACATGCATCTTGTCCACGTATTGCAGCTATGTGTGCTGGTGTCCATCCATCAGGTGTTGTTTCAGAATATGATGCACCATGCCAAAGAAGCCAATGCAAGCACTATAATCATTTTAATACTAATTATATTCAGAAATAAAAATTTACTTTGGACATCTACAGATGGTGCGCATTATTGGTAGCAAGGAGGGGTCAGAGCTAGCCTTCCCCCAATATTTCTAATGAAGGGGTTACTAATTAGCTAATTTCCTATTAAAATGCTGATTTCAGGGGGTCAAAATATACAGTATACATGCCTCCTTATCATTAATATAATTATTATAATTGTCATTTTGATAAATTAAGCCCTGGTCCAATCCAATTCCACCACCACTAATTCATTGGTATAAGTCCGGAGTGTGTGTGTTACAGTTAACTAGTAAGCTTGTGTGTTACTGCTACTCCTAAAGTGTACTTGCAAGGGGACTCCTAAAAACATATGAGATTCTTTGGATTTTTTTAAAATTCATGAGAATTTTTTGAAGATTTGTAAGGAATTTCAAGAATATCCAGTGATTTTTGTGGATTTGTACATGATAATTCTACAGATTTGCAAGAATGTTTAGGGATTTTTTTAAATTTTATTTATTTTCAGAGGTTTTTGGACTTAGGATGCACAAGCATTTGTGGATTTCTTAAGGATTTTTAGGTACCGGTACACAAGATTTGGGGGACTTGCCTCTCAGCTTAAATGTTGCACTATTTTTTATTGTCTCACTGTATACATGTTTAGCTGGTGTTATTGTCTGAGCAGTGCTTTGAGCAACAGTATGCCATCATGCAGGCAAGCAATGAGGGAGGGGAGGGGTGTAACCACTCTGCTTTTTGGGGGATGCAAGAGAAATATTACAGGTCAAAAGTTACTTCTACTCTCTTCCTAACACCTAAAACATGTGCACATTTAAAACCTTTATATCAACATCCTCAGAATGCAGGAAATGTCATTTTAAAGACCAAATTCAAAAATTTCCTGCGGGAGCATGCCCCTGAGGGCTGAGACACCCTGGATTTGTGTCATCACTGTGTGCTATCAGGGTCTGAAATTTGCGGTATCCCGATATCCACGGGATACTAAAATTTCATTTTGGATACTAACTTCTGTTTTACTTGTATCCCGACTGGATACCACGAAATTTCAAAAATCGGGATAGCGGAAAAGGCCTCCGTTGGTCTCCCGATAGCTTTGTTAGCACCACTGATCTATATAAGTCGCCATCTTGGAAATTGAGTGATAGCGTCGTTGATATTTGTCAATCTCGTCCCCAGGACCTTCGCGGGGATGGTTGTCAGCTTGCTACCCGAAGGCCTTCACGGGGATGTTTGAATATTAATTTATAAGTAGTGTTGGTTTTTTTATTAAAATAATTTCGGTGAATATGCTAAAATATCTAATTAAAAAAACAAAAACTCCTGCGGAATCAGCTCCTGTAGAAGACGTTGTAGTGAATGTAGTCGATGAAGAGGTAGAAGACGTCGTAGTCGTCAGAGACGAAGAGGTACGTGAACAGCAAACTGATCAACGATTTACAGAAAATGTTCGTAGACATAAAGAAAAGCGCCAAGCTGATCATAGACGTAAATACGAACTTCAAAAGCATCATTGTAAATTTTCCGCAAGTTGGAAAAAAGCTTTTCCCTGGGTCAAGTTGACAGACGATAAGATGTTCTGTGAAATTTGCTTGGCATATCCTACTTGGTGTTAAAAAGACTCAAAGTTTGTAAAAGATGGATGCACCAACTTCCATATAAAAAGCCTACAGACTCAGTTTTCTTAATATATTTCTTGTGATGTACAGTCACCCTGACAAATAGGTGGGATACTAGAAATTATGGTAACTAGTATCCAGAAGTGGGATACTGGATTCTTAGGGGGGATATTAAAACTTTGAACCCTGGTATCCCATGGGATACTGAAAAAAAATGTAAATTTCAGACCCTGGCTATTAAAATGGCCCCCTTTCAAATTATCCTAAGGTTGCACCCTTAATTGTATGTCAGTTGGATACTGTTATACAGTTTTATACTGTATAATTGGACATGTATATAAATATAACTTATTATATGTATTGTAAGTTATACTGTTATACCACCAACTGTTCTAAGGGACGAACCATTATTTTTCTGGAAGGGGGGGGGGGATGAAACATTTTTCAAGACAAACAATATTTTTCAGTGCTTGTACCTCTGCAAACTATTTTTTTTCAGCAGCCTTCATTTGCAAACTATTACTATATTTGCAATATATAGTATTTGCAAACTATATTCTACAAGAGATACATGTAAATTATTTCATCACTATTTTCAGAGCATATATCAGGTGTCTTAGATATGTGGATGGTATATGTAGTGACTGTATAATTTCCTGACCAGTACAGTACAAGACACAGACAGTACATGGCTTGCTACCACAGGGTCTTATGTTGAGTTTGGGTAGGCACATGCCTCCCCAGAAAATTTTGGATTTCTAGGGTCTCTGAAACGGTATTTCCTGCATTTTGAGGTAAGTCATTAAGAGTAATCCAAAAGCCATAAATTACATAATTTTGTTGAAATCAAACCAGAAAAATATCTTTAGATTTATTTATAAACAAGTCGTAAATGTAAAACAAAGTTGGAGGCATTTTGTATAGACCTAATTAGTATTGTAATTTATAGCATATGCATGCCTAATATAACACATTACTAGACAGTCTACTCACTTGGCCTTAAAACAATGTAACCCCCCTACAAGTTTCTCAACGGATTTAAACTTTTCACAAGAACAGAGCACACCCCCCCCCCCCCCCCCCCCCCCCCCCCCTTGGCTACGCTCTGAGAACGGAGGTACAATGTAGGTTGGTAACAAATTAAATCATGGGGCTTTCATCATTGCTCTGCAAACATTTTGTTATTTGATCTTATTAGCATCTGCAAACAATTTTTTTCAATATTTTTCATCCCCCCCCCCTCCAGAAAAATAATGGTTCATCCCTAATACTGTGAAATTTGTATATAGTATAAAATTCCATATAATACCTCTAAACTGCCATAATTACAAGCCCAGTGCAGTGGTGTAAATTTAAATTTTGAATCTATATCATTAATTCCAGCTCCACTTTGAACCATAGCTTGCAGTTCCATAACGTCTCCATAATGAACTGCTTCATGAATGCTAGACAAACGACGACTTTTGTCTACACAAAGAAAATAGCTGCTGTTTTTAATATCCTCAAAACTTTTTTATAAATATGACACAGAGTTTAAACCATAAGTGCATGCTTGCAAAAAATATTACACTGCCTGCTTATGAAATAATATAAAACTGCAATGATAGACACAATATTTAATACAATGAGTCAATGAGTTATAGTATGTGAATAATATATATATATATACAAAATAATACATACCTGGCATACTGTAGGTGTAAACTTTATATTTATAAACTTTATTTTAACTTTTATATATAATATTCAAACGTTTCTATAGCAATTATGTTTCTTATTACTATTGATAAAGACGTTCTTTTCTTTGGAGAACATGAAGGTTCTGGATCGACTACTTCGTTCAAAAAATGGCTGCGTTGCTATCAGGTTGCTATGTACAGTAGCAACGCGGGCACAAGATTTGATAAGCGCGCATCTTACCGTACAGTGGTATTAAATGGTGGTGTATTTACATATATTCAAATTTCAAGATACACAATCGCACGGACTCGTTTTGTTCTTAAATTCTTGAAGAAAAACACTTGTTAAATCTATGTTAGTCGCGAGAGTAAGGTTAAGCTTTTCTAAGGCTTCTGTAGTGACTCAGGTTCCAACGTAAAATGCTTTTTCTATGTGTCAACAGAGTCACGACGACGGCGTGAAGATTACTCTTGGGACCGAGGCTAGAAAGGCTTATTAAGGGGGCTTCCATTTACATCCGGTTAAATGGAACACGATTCGTTTGAGGCCAGTGGTCTGACTGGAAAATTTGGTCCTAATCAAAAGCAAGTCCATTCTGGCCGGACTGACCGGTCTAACTTTGTCAATTGGAAAGCGCCCTAAGATGCGCATAAAAGAATATTCAAATTAGTCGCTATTATGAAAGTGGTCTATAGGCTTATCAGTACGCGCCCAGCGCCCTGTTATAATCCTGTCCCAGACTGTAAAGTGTCTTTTTTTAATTTGCGCGGGGAACAGTAAATTCCTTAAAAAAGTTTGCGCGGCGTGGGAAAATTTTTAGAATTCTTGGTTGTTAAAGAAAAGATTTTTTGTTAGATTCACAAAAATTTCACAAAGTTTTTTACTTCTTGTCAGAAATGCACAGGTAACGGGTTGATATAACAAAAATTCTGCGCGGATTCTTAGACAAATCTTGAAAATGTGCGGACAGAAATCCGGACGAAAAATGCTGCTCGGGGAACGCGTTCCCCGCGCAGACCAAATATTACAGTCTGGACCTGTCCTTTTCCCTGTACTGTCCTAGCCCTAGGCTGGTACTAGTAATTTCACGATAAAAAAAATGCATCCAAACGGCTTATTGTTGGTGCTTATTCCGAGTAATTACTGCATTTCTGGTTTAGAAAAGTACGCAACCGAACAGTTATCTCAAGAGAATCGAGAACAGCAAATAAACTGAAAAAATTATACGTGGTGTAATTTCCACAAAACTTATCTAAATTACATTATCGGTTATTTATCGCCATGAAAACTTTCAAAGAATTAATAATCAGCTCATAAACTTTCAAAGAATTAATAATCAGCTCATTACTTGCAATTACGAAAACACTCGGAAACGTTAGCGTGTGCACATTTAATTACAGTAACAAGTTAATTGACAAATTTAGTCAATGCTCTTCAATGCAGTACTATTCAAATTCTTCCATACAGAATTTCATGGCTGGGCAACGATTGTTTCACTACAGAGCTGTGAGACTTAATTTTTGAATAATTAGATAACATAAAACAGGCAGGAAGCAGTTGATGTTCAGCTTCAAAAGGGATTTTGTTTGGGGGATAGTTAGAGCTAAAGAAACCCTACTTAATTAAGACACATGCTTTATCATAAAAAGGCACTTTTCTTTTGAAAAAAGGACGCTTTACGACAAAGTTGGGGGGCACAGCCCCTCTACTCTCCCGGTTCCTTACCGCCTCTGAGTCACTTCAAGAAGGCAATGATTGAAAAACTATACTAGAAGCCAATAATTAATATTTATTTTAAACTGATTAAAATGATCAGACATTCTCAAACTCATTAATAATTCATGACAACACAACACAACACAACACAACACAACACAACACAACACAACACAACACAACACAACACAACACAACACAACACAACACAACACAACACAACACAACACAACACAATACAATACAACACAACACAACACAATACAATATTTATTTATTGTCGATGGACGTGGGGAGTGGTTGCCCATTCTCCCAAGCCAGAGGCTCGTGTTGCAAACGCTCGACCATTAAAATAAATATAAATAAATATATTACAAGTAATAAATAGGTATAACAATAACAGTTATAAACTAGGTTTAACAATAATCGTTATAAAGAGCAATATAGATAATTATGAAGATCTATTTACAATAATAATAGTAATTCAATTACACAGTATGGTTTGTAAACACCTGTTGCATTGGCAGCCGGAAAAACTCATTCCCTTAATTTGGGAACGAAATTCAGACATAGAAGTAGAAGATTTAGCAGCATGCAGTTGGTAGTTGGTTCCAGATATGTGATCATTCATGAATAAACGAGTTATGCATATATAGATTATTATAAGAAGGTTGATTAACATTGAGACCGGAACTACGTAGATTGTAAGGTGTAAGTCGAGGAGTAAAAAGATCAGAAATATAACTTGGACCTTGCATCTTGAAACATTTAAAGAATAATATAAGTGATTGTTCAAATCTTCTCTGCTCTAGCGAGACCATATTGGCGATAGATAGACAGGTGTCGTGTTTTATAGTGGATCCTAAATTTAATAGAGTTCTTAATGCATAGAAGTTAACATTTTCTAACTTAGTGTTTAGTGCTTTAGATATTCCTAGAAGGATTGGTGAACAGTATTCCAAGTGTGGTAGTATATAGCTTTTGTGGAGTGCAATCATCGGCAAGACGCTTGATCCTGCGCAAATTAAAGCAGCAATCTTCGAGTATGCTTTCTTTAACATGTTGGTGACATGGGGCTTGTACAAAAGAAATTAATGTTTAATTTGTGTTTTGAAACCGGAGGAAGATCCATCTAGCTGATCACGTGATGACGTTTTGAAATATTTCAAAGTCCTGGGACTTTGAAAATATGTAAATTACTATGTTCAATAGGCACTCGGACTTTGAAATCCGGGTAAAGTCCTCCGTCTTGTATTTGAACTATTACATCAAATGCTGGACAAAAGGTAAGTTTTTTAGAATGTTTTAAGCTTTTCTGTAAAGATTATATGTTTTCATCGTTTTAGACCCTCCGTCCTCCCTACCCGGTAATATTTCATTAACTCATTGCTGTCCGACGACTTCCCCAGAGGTGAATAAAATCGTCTGGCGTTAGGAACTTAATGGTTTTAACCATTAAGTTCCTAATTTATCATTGAGTCTCTTTAAAAATAGACTCAATGATAAATTATCCTGTAATGATAAATAAATTAGTGTCGCCATTCTGATTCTACCGTACGATTCTGCAGGCTACCCGGGTGGCGCCAGGACTATTCCTCGACACAGGGGCTAAGGTCCCGGAGAGGAGTGCTAGTAGGGGGGGGGTCCGGGGGCATTTCCCCCCGGAGAATTTTCAAAATTTGAACGCCAGAAATCTAGAACGCCACGTAAGAAAGAGGACGATTACGCATAAGTTTTTATATTGTGGCCGTACCCAGACAGCATGCGCACGCTTTTTCCATCTGCTCAACGTAAAATTATCGCAATAACCAACAAGCTACAGCGTATATTTTCAAGCTATCAATAAAGAAAAATCCATTGTTAAAAATACAATTCTTCTTCCAGATCATTCCCCAACAAATCTGTAAATTTTCCCTTATGGGGTGGGGGGTGGAGGGTTGCTTGGGTTCCCTGCCCCCCTCTGGCGCCACCCTGTTGTTAATCTAAACGTGTTTCTCCCAATCGCCCCCCCCCCCCTGGGATCGCCTCATATCATTATTCAAATCACCCGCGGGCTTCCGCGGGACAATATTTGCGCCATGCACCCAATTACCTTACTTTGTCCCGGAGGGAGTTGGACTGATACAAGTTTTCTGCCCCTCCCCCTCCTGGATATTCTGCCTGGAGATAAACAATGCCATATCAGGGTTCATTGGGTGTTGTCTCTGTTGTTGATCTCAAAAGAACGTTAGAGAAGCATCTAGGTGATTTAGTTTGGTGATTTCAGTTTTATACTAGCCATAAAGATATTGTTATCAAGAAAATGACGATTCAAAAGTTTAAGAATCAAAACTATTCCAATTTGAAGAAGAAATGTCAAGCAGCGGGAAAGTTGTTCGTCGATCCTGAGTTCCCACCAGAAGTAAAATCTATGTACTACAGTAGATCAATGGCTCCTGAAGCTGTCGAATGGAAAAGACCCAAGGTGAGCTGGAATATAATTATTATTACATTTTATAATTTATTTTTGCAACGTGCCGCTCTCTCCAGACTTTAGGTAAGCTGGCAATTATTGTAGAATTTAATTGTAACATTTCTTTATAAAATACGAAAGAAAGGCAATATAAAATCGTGACGATTGATGAAGAGATTGTTCAGAATTCATTGACGTGGTTGATTAGACTAATATGATTGTGGTTTTGTGTTTTGAAGAAGGTTTATAGTTTCGTATATTTATTTAAAGGTTTCGGGAAGAAGAAAGCTTCGTACGCTCTGACTGTATCGATATTAATTGCGACATTGATATGCAGCGCCTTCATTGCTGAAGACCTCTATTTATTATAAAGATGAATCAGGTCTTTAGTTTATGTTCATGTCCATAATAACGTCTCTTTATAGTAAAATCAATTATTAAACTTTCAAAAGTCAGCTCAGATAAAAATGGACTCAATTACTGTGAGTCAATATGATTATACGCTAATTCATTCTTGAATATTTGAATATTTGTTAATTTATGCCTGATAAATATGTAAGGTTGTAGAAATTCTTGCTGCTTGTTGGTTAGTGCAAACCATGTCAATATATTTCAGACTATAATATTGACTACCTACCATTGGCATTGCTGAGTGCCATCTCAGTCGAGATCTCAATCAGTAAATCAGTTTATTATAAATTATGATATAAATAAGTTTTTGTGGAAACACCACGTAAAATATTTCTTTGCTAAGCTTTCGGTCTGTCGACTCAGGCCTTCATCAGAGCAATAACAACAAGTTGTTGGCTCATGTCATTTATAAACTAAGCAACTGATCAATTAAATCACGTAAGAAAACAATGGCGTATCACGTTAATTTTATTAATTAGAAAACAAAATCAAGAATGTTCTCCAAATAGGGCACACCACGTGCTGTTTAATGGCTGTCCACTATGCTGTTTAATGGTGTGCCCTATTCGGAGAACATTCTTGATTTTGTTTTCTAATTAATAAAATTAACGTGATACGCCATTGTTTTCTTACATGATTTAATTGATCAGTTGCTTAGTTTATAAATGACGTGAGCCAACAACTTGTTGTTATTGCTCTGATGAAGGCCTGAGTCAACAGGCTGAAAGCTTAGCAAAGAAATATTTTATGTGGTGTTTCCACAAAACTTATTTATATTACATCATCGCCATGAAAACTTTCAAAGAATTAAATATAAATTATGAGTTAATTTGTACACAACATTTTTGAAATTCTGGAATATAGTTTTTATTCTAGACTACAGCATGTATCTCCAACTGATTGCTACTAGGATCTGTTTAATATGTATTTTTTGTATTTTTTCTCATTTCTATTAACAAAAGATTTAGTTTGCAAGGATATTTATATAGTAGTTTAACCCATTTTCTGCCTGAGCTGGTCAAAAACTACCCTATAAATTGCTATTCTTTTCTCTGACTATAATGCCAGATGATTTAAAATTACACTCATCAAAGGGAGAACCCTCAGACATCCTAGGCAGAAGTGGGTAATAATACAGTTGTAACTTGTAAGGAGAGTATTAATAATATTTGTAAAGAGTTATTGAAAAATGACAAATATTTGTGATAGCTCATTAAGTGCATCCATTGGATTGGATCAAGTGGTACATGAATATTTACATGCATCACAAATCTCACACACTTACACTTTGTATTGTGGGATACATTGATTCTGCTTTGTTTACCATACAATCATGTACATTATGACTGTTTGATTCTTGAACTATATTTATGGAAACATTGTCTTTGAACTTCTAGAACATATTAAATTTAAGCTTATTAATTATAATGTCCTTGAAGCAACAGTAAATTAAATATTGTCACTGTAATACCACTGTTATTTGTGTTGGCACTCACAGAACTGACTTAAGGCTAATTATATGACCTAGCATTTTTATTTTTTATTATTTGCAACCATTGTTATCTACTCATCTGTATAGAGTCTGATTGGCTGTGCAGTAAATTAATTTTGTATAATAAACAATTATTGGATGAGATGTTTTTGATATCAAGAATTATCAAAGTCGAAGTCTGTGTTATCTCGAAGGCTCACTGGGCCTGATAATGTGGTCTGAGGTCTTGATAATGATTTAATATACAAAAAAGTCAAATTCAATAATTGTTTTATTATACATTTCCAGTTGAAAATGTAAAGAAAATTAATCCTTCAGGACCAAAAAAGTTTGAAAAACGCAATTCAAAGACAGTAGCTTCTTTCTCGAGCTTTTCTTCAGTGTGCCCAGCTGAACAGGTTGTCAGGTTGACATCAGCACATACATGATAAGTGGTCCGTTTTCCTAGTCATATAATACTGTACTGTACCTCCAGAAACTACAATAACAAATAATAGCATTGCAGACTGACATAATCTAACAATCACAGCAGCAAATACAACTAAAACTGCAGATACATGTATCAAGAATTCTCACTAACTTTCTGACAAATTATAATCAAGGATAATTGGAAAAAATTAATAGTACTAGAAATACGTAAAAGCAATAACCGGAACCCCTTGTCCTTTTAAATTACATTAATTTTTGTAACTCCCCTGATTAGAAAATGTTAGTTTGCAAACAGAAACTTCCTCTTAATTGTTCTTACTAATATATATATCAGGGGCCTGGAAATAGTTACTCCTGTTGGAATTGTATAATAAATAATTTTTTCTAAGTAATACATGTATAGGTAATAATGGTTTTGAGTGCAATTTGGATAAAACATGCACAAGTGAGTTTACTATCGATATTATCTATCGATCGAGTCACTAATGCCAAATTCTCTAGACGCAGCTCAGTTTCCAATCACATTAAGCTTAAATTCGAAAGAGTAGCTCTGGCATGTGTGGCAAGGTCATTTTTGTGCAGGCATGCCAAATAATTACGGTAAAACAAGAGAGATACATTTGTAAAGGGCTGAGTTGCTTTGTGAATAATCAGCATAAAATGGTTAGTTGTGGCAAGTGGGATAAGCCCAACATTCTCACTAACCAGGAGCCATCCCACTAACCAGGCTAGCTCATAAGACAATACACAAATGAGTGAGTGAATGAATGAATGAGTGAATGGATGGATGAATGGATGAGTGAGTGAGTGAGTGAGTGAGTGAGTGAGTGAGTGAGTGAGTGAGTGAGTGAGTGAGTGAGTGAGTGAGTGAGTGAGTGAGTGAGTGAGTGAGTGAGTGAGTGAGTGAGTGAGTGAGTGAGTGAGTGAGTGAGTGAGTGAGTGAGTGAGTGAGTGAGTGATCAGAGTGAGTGAGTGAGTGAGTGAGTGAGTGAGTGAGTGAGTGAGTGAGTGAGTGAGTGAGTGAGTGAGTGAGTGAGTGAGTGAGTGAGTGAGTGAGTGAGTGAGTGAGTGAGTGAGTGAGTGAGTGAGTGAATGAATGAGTAAAATGCTTGTCATGCTTGATTGCACTCAAAATTATGTACCAAAATTATGCAAAAATATTTGCATAGAATTTATTTATTATTTATTTATTAAGCTTCACTTCTTAAAATTACATGAGAAATAAAATAATTAGGGGGAAAAAATAAGAGAAAAGAAGCTGTGACACCACAACAGTTAAACACCAATTACAGTGGGCCCTTAAAAAGAAAAAAAGAATATTATAATGAAAAATAAAAATTAAAACAAAAAAACCCAAAAATTATTACTCATAACTAATAACAGCAAGTTAAGCGTTGAGTGAGACTTCATGATGTGTTGCACTTTCGAATAAGAATAATGAGCGCATTATCAAGCATTTCTTCTACACAGAGAATCTTGTGATCAGATTTTTATTAATTTCTCATCCAAATTTCAACCAAATTTCAACCAAAATTGAAAGAGTTGATCCTCGGTTGATCAATCTTTCCACAAACTTTCATGAAAACCTGTGCAGCACTCTGTGAGATATCCTGGCAACAGACAGACAGACAAACAAACAAACAGACAAACAAACAAACAAACAGACAAACAAACAGACAGACAAACAAACAAACAAACAAACAGACAGACAAACAGACAAACAAACAAACAGAAAAACAAACAAACAAACAAACAAACAAACAAACAAACAAACAGAGGTGAAAACATAATTAGGGGTAAAAACAAAATTAGGTGTACTGTCTTCTCCATAATCTCAGTCAACTGTCAAAATGTGATTAGTGATTTGAAATATAAATTTGAATAAATTTCACAGCTTGGACTTCGTCTTCGGCAAGCAATTAAAGTGTCACTGTGTCAGAATTTATACAGCTCTTCGCGGTCAACACCGCAGCAATATTTCTGAACATGTTTATGTTTCTCGCAGGAAACTTATGAACTAGAATTTGTGGATTTATTATTTATATTCAAATGAACTGCTTAGACTTCTTCAGCGTGTTGTGAACGCGCGCGACTACTATTTATGTTTTGTGCCATTTACAAGTTTACCTTACGTACTGTGTGATTTAAAACGCATTTAAATTTCTTGAACATTTTATCTTTAAAAATAGCGATATATTCGACAGGAGCAATATGTTTTATTTGTTAATAAATTAGCACTAAGCAGAAATGTAAAGGGGGACAGGAGTTTCACGTATCGTACCCAGGCTTTTCGCTTGGTATTATGCCTACGTTTTACGTACGGCAATAAAATGTTCGCTCACGTAAAAAAGGTTCACTTTCCTGTTAAACTTGTTCACCCTGTTTTTGAAACTGTCAAAAAATTCTGCAAACGCATTACGCGTACTGTCCTATAACGCGCAGGACCTTTGACAAAGGAAAAATTAACAAATAACACGTGCATAATATCGCCCATTCAGTATTTGTGAGATATAATTATAATAATCATATAATATTATTATATGATAATATAACAATATTGGTATTTTACTATTTTTAAAAATACTGTACTGCCAGAATACTCAATATGACTAATTCTAGAAATACTTTTTGGCGTTATTGGTAATGCGTTTTTCAGTGGTGCAACTGACACATCTACAGTAGTGTTGTGCGATTTTGAAACTCCTAAAGATATACAGTACATGTGATCACCTTAAAAATTGTATTCTAAAAACCATATCTTTTTTATTTACTGCTAATTTTATGGAAATTGGAATTTGATTAACAATTTTTAGCAAAATTATTGCTAAGAATTCATAATTGTGTAGTTTGAACCCTGAAAAGTGAAATTACCGAATGTACGGTATATTACAAAACTGTAATAACACCGAGATGTTTATTCCTCCAAAAAAAGTATATAAGATTTTTGGGGTTTTATATACTAGATTCATCTTGAGGATTTTTCTAAGATACAGTATTTAATCGTTTTTAGTAAGTTTAGGAATTTCTGAAGATTTTTAGGAATTTCTATGGATGTGTTAAATATTTTTAATGTGTTAAAGATTTTTCGGACTTAGAATCTTCATGAATTTTTTTACTTTTAGTGAGGTGTACGACGTTTTCTGGAGTGATACACTCGATGTACAATACATGTCATGTAAATCATGAACTCCTTTTATTCAATATTTGACATTATAAGACATTATTATTACTATTACTATTACTATTACTATTACTATTACTATTATTATTATTATTATTATTATTATTATTATTATTATTATTATTATTCAATATTTGACATTATAGGACATTTGTGAAGATCCTCATCTTTTTGTCAGTGGTATTGATACCAAAGATGTTACTCAAGGGAAGTTGGGTAATTGTTGGTTTGTTGCTGCATGTGCTCTTGTTACTCAGGAAGCTTTGTTTTGGAGAAAGGTGGGTAAAACACTGAAGTGATTATGCTCTTGTTACATAATCTACTGAACCTAGCTTAAATAATAATGTACGGTAAATAATACAGTTATAATTTGACTTTTTAATTTCAGAGTAAATCCATTCTATTTCGTTTACAATAACAATACATGTAATTATCTTGTATTGAAATTGGATTATGTACGGTGTACCAGTCGTTTGAGGAAGCTTCGTAGAATAAGGATTAATTAAACTAATGAGTCCAACAATCATGAAGGAGGGTATTGCGACTCGCTATTTACGTTACTTGGATTGCCACTTACTTCCTAGCCAAGAACAGCAAAGCACTGAAATTTAATCAAAGCTTTTTTTGTACAGTCAAACAATACAGAGTGACTGCGTGTCATATTTATTTTATCAACATGGCTGATAAGTGGAACATTCTGATCATGTGTATATTACATGCAGTTTCAGTTTGTTAACTTTTCCATATTCATAAATTGTGTCCGTTGCTATTATTCAATACAAAAAGGACACACTGCAGACTTGCTTCTAACGTTTCTGTTCAAGGCTGCCAAGCTCAAACTACATTGTTATACATGTACTGTATCGGTCCTTTTAATAAGTGTACGGTACGTCATTTAATTTCCGCACTTGACGTCATTTTCAGCCTTTTGAATTCTGTTGAAAATATACAAAAGATAAGACAATAAACGAAATTGAAAAGAATTCAAAAAAACTAATTGAAAAGAAATTGATGTCATAGGGTGAAAATTACGTATGCTAGACTTATCAAAAGGGTCTATAAATGCAGTTCTTACTCTCAGAAGTACAAAATAAACACAAGTAAAAATAATATTTATGTCTTTTACACTGTAGGTTATTCCAGCCAATCAGGACTGGAATGCTGCTAAGCCTAATGACTATCAAGGGATTTTTAGATTTCAATTTTGGCGTTTTGGACAGTGGTATGAAGTTGTGATTGATGATCTTTTGCCGACCATTAATGGAGAACTAGTTTATGTACATTCAACTGCAAAGAATGAATTCTGGAGTGCTTTGGTGGAAAAAGCTTATGCAAAGTATGGAATATAAAATGTGTTTTACACAAGTGTGTGTTTTCATTCGTGAAATTGTGTAGTTCCTAGAAATAAATTGTCGGGAAACACGGTGAATATCAAAGCGACTAACGATGAGTTACAATTTATATTGCAACAATGTTGTGCAGTTTAATTAAGTGCACAAATATTTTGTTTTACGTCTTTTTTAATATTTATACAGCAACGCTGGTATTGGCTGATTGCTTCATTATACCAAGAATACAATGTGTTCAACAAGCGTGAATGTGCACAAATGTGAACAAAAACGTAGCACAAAGACTTTGGTCCCGTTTCTAGAGGATTTACATATACATGTATTTCTAAGTACTATGGTGAAATATACCGAGCATATATGTCTCTGAAATCTCATACAAATTTACAGTCAAAACGGAAATACCTTCCCACTTCTGCTTCTGTAGTTTGTTGTGTATTACTGTATTTCTGTAGTCGCTACAGAAACGTGAGGAAAATCTAGCGATAAAAGTCGCTTATTCTTGATTGATTCTTGTTTGTTTGTTGGTATCGATTTGGGAGAAACATTCGTTATACAGTATTATGATTCCATGAAAGCTAAATTATTAATACTTTTTATTCACATTTTTCGACAAAACATTTTCCTCACGCTTCAGTAGCGACTACAGAAATACAGTAATACACAACAAACTATACAGAAGCGGAAGTGGGAAGGTATTTCCACTTTGACAGAAAGTTGTTTTTTCAGCAGTAGCTTGAAAAAATTGAGAGGTACATGCATAAAAACAAAACAAAAATCAATGTCTCTTTATACAACAAATTAAAGTTTATGATTTGAAGTTGTTCCAATCCATAATGCTACTAGCTGCGTTGTTTTGATGCTTTCTTTTTGCCAGAGTTAATGGATGTTATGAAGTGTTAGAAGGTGGGAATACTGCTGATGCACTGGCTGATTTTACGGGTGGTGTTGCTGAACCTATAGATATTGTTGATGGAGGATACAGTGCAGACAACGACAAGAGAATGCATTTATACAAGGAGTTATCTGATGCTATGAGGACCGACCATGCTCTTGTCAGTGCATCAATCAGAGTAAGCATGAATTTTTTTCTGAAATAAACATTTCTTTATGAATAGTTGGTAATTGCCATAGAATATAAAATTTAAAGGTGTCTAGAATAAACTACTGTACATGCATTCATCTACAAAATAGGTACGGTACTTATAAAAAATTTGTCACGCTTGTTAAACACGAGCCAGGGTGTTTCACATTTGTGTTCAGATGCGATTGCGTCTTACTCCAAAGCGATGATCGTGCTTTACTGAAACGTAGCCTGCGTAACAGGCATTAGCGTTACTGCGGTTTGGATGAGGCCGTTGCAAAGGGACTAGGTGAGGAGACTGGGGAGGGGGACTGAAACCGTTATCGCGTTTGACGCTGCAGTTGGTTATAAATGCATAGAAAATAAAATGTGAGGTATTGCCGAGATTTTAGAGAACGACATATGTACTGATGTTTTAAAATAACGCCCATGCATCGTATACGATTCACTCTATACGCTACGATTTACTCTACCTCTGTTTCTGACTCACTCGATGATTTATGCTATCGAATTATCGATATTCACATTAACCTTTTTTGTCTCTTTACAACGTACAAAAACTAAATTACAAGATACAGTAGTTCCAGTACATGCAATGCATGAAACAGATGTAATTTGAATCGTTACCATTATGAAGGTAAACTGCCACGGCACCGCCCCGAGCTGAGATAAGACCCAGGGTACGAGGTTGATGCGATCATGTATGCCTATCTCACATCTGATTGCGCTTGCCTCCATATTCAAACTCTACGTTTGTGGAAGATGTTTAGGAGTATACCGTTCAAAGGCGAATAATTTCTTTCAAAGTCAGTGAAGATTTAAAATTGGTTCCACGAGTTCCTGATTGTTGTACATGAGATGGATTGTATTTTCATTTAACTTCATTTCATTTCATTTAGACAAAAGAGGCTGGAGAGATTGAAAAGCGAACGGAAAATGGACTGGTACTAGGTCACGCTTATGGCGTTACGGCAATGAAAAAGGTAACCTGTTGTGCTTAGAAATTCTGGCTAATGCCAGACGATTTTATTCTGGCTAACGCCAGAGGATTTTATTCAGCACAGGGAGAGGTCCAGGCCTCAAAGTGTTAAAACCTATCTCTTTAACACTTTGAAGCCTGACGACGAGTCTTTAGTATTTTATTCTGGCTAATGCCAGACGATTTTATTCAGCACAAAGAGAGAGGTCCAGGCCTCAAAGTGTTAAACATAATGAACTGCAGACATTTTTTGAAAATGAAGTCCTGACGTTTCGAGGCCTTGATCGTCTGATGAAGAGATTTGGCTTGAACGTCAGCATCTCGTCTTCAGAAATCATCAATCATCTTTTAGATTTTCTATAAATAAAATTGATATATAACACACCACTAACGTCATTTCACTCTACTTTTAAATGCTGCCTAAGTTACTCTGGTTGCAGTGAAGGGAAAAATGTTAATGCGGCGTAACGTCTATTTTTAGATAACGTTGGGAGAAGGATTTTTGAGCTTGTTCAATCGTCATTATCTGTACATGATTCGTTTGCGAAATCCGTGGGGACAGAAAGAATGGAAAGGAGCCTGGAGTGATGGGTAGGTTTTTAAGTTGAACAAGACGCCTGGTCAGGCGTTCACTCTGGCTACTGCAAACTCGCAGCTGCAATCACATTGCATGCAGCGCTAAAATCTATAAAAGTCTAAACGTCATTGGTCACAGAAATAGTCCAAACATAATTTAATTCTCCAATAGAAAACACAATTCGCAATACACAAAACACGATTGCCTGTATTTAACGTGACTTAACGTATTTCCACACAGCGTTCATATGTCGAGTCCCTTCGGGTGTGAAGTAAATATCAACACAGCATGATCATGTTTAGTCAGCGATTGTAAGCGTATATAAGATCAAGATACCTGCCATTGACATTACTGAACAATAACTATGTCTGTGAACACACTGAACAGGTCCAAGACAGAACACTTGGCTTCAAACAACTTGATCAGACATCAGGATTCAGAAAAGCGAAGAAAGAAAGCATGAAGATTAGCATTTAGCACGCATCATCAGCCGCGCAAGGCCTGATGGGATGACGTAATGATTGCCATTTCGAAACATAGACAAAAAAATAACGGAGCCGAAACCTAGACTCTCGGTCTACCATAGGTAGCCCAAGTAATTACGCAATCTCGGTTTTTATGTTGCATGCACGTTACACTATATATATTTATTTTATTTTAACAGCTTTATTTAGGCATTAAATATATTTATATGTACATACATAGCCATAAAAAGGAAGTGCAAATAAAATATAATATGCCAAAATCTGGCAAAGCACAAACGGGACTGAGTCCCGTGCAAGGTGCTCACCAATGAAATCTATGTGAATATGGGAATAGGAAAATCGAAAGTACAAAAAAAAAACAAATACAAAAATATATATGATTTTTATTGCACCATACATGAACTAAAATACTATTGACACCACCACTGAACTTAAATACACATTTTTAAAAATGATTAATAATTCATGAAGGGGGAAAAAACATGTTTAACGAGTGTCTTTATTTGTGCAAGAGACACGCTTGCTGTTTTTGATAAATTTCTGGCTGGATTTTTACGTCAATAAACTTACGAAAGGTTTCGTTTTTGAAGTTGTTCAATGAACTCGAAGTTCGTGTTTAATAGGTATAAAGATACACGATAGCAGAGTGTAAAATGTTTTTTTATGCGTGACCATAGGCTAGACTATAAGTTCTCCAGTTTTAAATTTTGAAAATGCACAAAGAAATATTTTTCCTGTATACTGCATGTAGTATTGGGTAAGTGCGTATACACCACATATATTGTATATGTACAAAGTTCTCAAGAATTAGTTGTATGTTTTATATTTCGAATTTCTTTTATTATCATAGCTTTACTGTGCATGTTCATTTTATACATTATTTCCTTGATGCACTTTTTGCTGCTAAAGAATATCAGTGAAGATTGTTTAATTCTTTCACTCTCACCACGCCAGGTCTTCCCTTGACGAGTAAAACCGTCTGGCGTTAGATAGAGTACCAAATGGCATTATTGCATGGGAAGGAAAGAGTATTTGTCATGTTTTAAATGAGGAATGTATTAACTACGATAATTATGTACGGTAGATCATAATTTCACTTTGACTGTTGATTATTTTTCTGTGTTTGTCTGTAGTTCTTCAGAGTGGAATAAATTGAAAGCTAGTGACAGAGAAAAACTTGGCATTGTCTTCGAGGACGATGGAGAATTTTGGTAAGATTATCTCGTTAACGTCTCGTTTTCTAGGTACAAAAATACGTTTCTTTAAATGTTGTTAATCGAGCACTTTGGCAGGTAAAGTGTTCTATTGTGATTTAGGTATTTTACATTGTGAGAAGTAATAGATCAAACACGAGTTTAAGTGTTTCATAACGGGTTCCAAACACAAGAAAAAAAATTAAAACCAAGGGCGTAAAGTCAGGTTAAAATAAAAGAAGTGTTGATTTATTGCATATTTTTGTGTTTCACTGATTTCAATATGCAGATTAAGGAATGTTATCCAGTTCACCAGCAAGTTTCCTACAGGTTTTCATTGGATCTCAAAATTCATGCATCTACTGTGGTTTGCGTTCGTAGATTAGCTTCGACAATTCATGAATACAATACAATCTCCAACTTATTTATAATTCAGAAGATAAAACAAAAGAAATCAGTGCCGAGACGGAGGTTATAGATATGTGATCTATAACACTTGCATAAGTTAAGCCAACTCTTACCTAGAATTTCTTTTAAATGTACTTATTCATTTGAGAAGCTATATCATACACTCGAAAGTTGTTTTTAATCTGATATCAAAACACCTCGAAGTTGGTTAAAAATCCTTGGTTTTTCAACACACTTCTCGGTGTTTGATATCAGATAAACACTCCTTCTCGTGTTTGATATTTTATATACATTTTATTTAATCATGATAAGAATAAAAGCCAATAAAAAAATATGTATATATAATTTAAACAAACTGCAGACTATATTTATAATACAAGGATATATAAGTAAAAAAACAAACACAAAACAAGCAAACTAATTCTTCAAACTAAGAACTAAGGTTCTTTTTACTGTTAAAAACCTGTACTAGATCCCCTTAAACATAGGAAGGAAGATCTAAGAAGACATAAAGAAAGTTTCGTTCTAATCCAGGACATGACAATTGAATAGGGCTTATCCTGTTTATCAGCAATTTTCATAGCCAGGATTTTGTGAAATCTTGCACATTCCTTGCCCATTTTTCTATTGGATCCTGATAATAATTAAAGTCTGCTGTTTGGAGTCGTGAATTGTCATTGATGTGAGAAAGACAGATAACTGTATATTTCAGCAGCGGATACGTACACTGTATCTCAAAAGTGCGAGTTTATTCTCATTTGAGCCAACAACATTTTTGTTGATTGTTGTAGTATAGGAAATATGGAAAATTTTCTCCAAAATAGTCTAGAAGATCATTCTGTTTCATTTTGGCCTCCTACAGTAGTTCTAACGCACCAGTTACATTTACTATATGTGAACTTTGTTAAATCAGATGATTTAATGAGATTGGTTATCGACTACGTAATGCATACAACTATATAAGTGATGTAGCTAGTCTATCTATGTTCTTTCTTGTCTCTTTGTAAATTTCGGTCAACATGTTTAGTTTAACAATTTTATTGGGTGACTATTAAGTTATTTTTTATGAAAATTTTCCTCGTGTTTCTCTGAGCACGATTCTGTAATTAAGTGATTTGTTTGTATAATAAGACAAAGTTTCGAAAATTGTTAACAGAAATTAAATAAAAGGAAAATGTGTGGGGAGAAGGCACAAACCGAACACGGAGACCCTGCATGCAAGCCACTACCCCCCTTAGACCCTGCAAGCCACTACCCGGGCCTTCGACAGTCTAAAACAAAAAAATGTTTGACTAAAAATTACAAACTAAAAATGGTAGTTTGCAAAGTCTGCTGTCTACCGGACCATGAGATTATATGCAGTACAAGATATTACAGTAAACACCCGCATAAAAGAACCCGTGATTTTCTCTGACAGACTGAAGTGGTTCTTATATTTTGGATGCATGGTGAGAAATCAGCCTGAAGAGGTTCTTAAAGAGGTTCTTAAAATTCTTTCTGATATGGTGTACAGTATCTACTTAAAATTTGTTTTAATTACCTAACAGGTCGAACAATCACACTAATTAACCAACTGTAATAATAATTATAAATATATCTAAATCATATATGTCTGTTTATTCATTTGATTTAATTTATTTATCACATTTAATTTGCTTACCATAACATGAATACAATGAAAGGTCCAATGCTGTGAAATTGGATTAATAATATAATTTATGATGCATGGATTGACTTTTTGTACTCTACTGTGTGTTTCCAATAGTCCAGCACACATATTTGGGTCTGCACCAGTGTTTTCTAATCTTTAGTAACTTTTTGTCTAAGAACCTGCTTCATTTGTCAGGCTAAAGTTTCAGCCTGGAGATTTTTAATCCGCAGTTTATTTTATGCGGGTGTTTACTGTATCTCATTCATTGCTTTTTCTACAGGATGGCGTTTGAAGATTTTTGTTCTTACTTCACTACCGTCAATGTTTGTCATGTGCCAAATACAAAGGTTCTGAGCATTCGTAAACGTTGGTGTGCGGTTGTCCACAAAGGACTTTGGAAATCTGGAACAAGTGCTGGCGGCTGTGTCAATAATAAAGACAGCTTTTTCACCAATCCTCAGGTAACTGTATAACCGTACTTTATAAATACTTTATGTAAATACGTACAAACACGCGAGCTGTTACAGACCTGCAAACAAGTTGTTACAAGACTGTTCAACAGGCTGTCATCGTGATGTGTTCGCACTGGTTGTCCCCAGTCTGTTAACATGTCTGTAACAAGTTGTTGGCAACTTGTAACAGGGCTAATGACTTCAACAGACTGGTGACAAGTCGTCCCAACTACTTGTTACCGCTCTGCATTCGACAACTTGTTAACATGTTTATGCTATAACAAGGTTCTAGCAAGTTGTTGAGTGAACAACATTGTTACAACCTGTTAACAGGCTAACAGCCTTGCACCAGCCTGTTGCGAACACATCCTGTTAACAAGCTGTGAGATTTTTACGTGTGTATCAACGACTCTGAAGAGTGTTTCATCAGGATATTCAAACACCGAGAACTTTGCGAGGCGAATCCTCTGAATGTTTGATATAGTCAAACATTTCAGTATATACAGTATCTTAAGAAAAAACCGAGGTACAAACTTGTTTAATGTCTGTAATTTCTTTCTTCCGATATTCAAACCGCCGACGTACACATTACTGATTTCTTTAGTTTTGTGTTTTCCTCGTGAATTATTAATGAGTCTGAGAGTTTATACAGTAACTAATAAAAAAAACAAATTACGAAAAATATGAGAGAGAAAACATATACATGTATCAGGGGCGGATCTAGTGGTATATTTTGAAAATTAAGACACAGGAAATGCGATTTCCTGCAATCTGAGGGAATGTTTAGACAAAATACAGCGGCACGCGCAACTTAAATTTTTCATGAATATAAATGACCAAAAACGACAAATTAAAGTTAACTTGTATTATAAAAAGTTTGGTAATAAATATTGTCAACAACTAAAACTGTTTATGTTACTGTAGATTATTTAATACTCAATATACAGGTCAACATACCTGTATCGGCAAGCTGTCATACTTTATAAATTAATTAGGCTATAATAAGCCCAGACATCTACTTTAAATAATAGTTATATTCCATTCTAAATGCATGGGTTACCTGGACATTGTAATATTATTGGCAAATAATTATACTCAGAATTGCACATTCTAAATGTGTTAATGCCATTGTGATCAAAACGATGATGACACAGACACTAGCATACAGAGACGTTCATGATGTTTTAAAATTAACGACAACATTTAATACAACTAAATTAATGATATTTTCAAAAGCATATCAGAACAGCAACTGTCACTCAGACTTGGTTTTACGCCGACTCGAGTAAGTCTTCATTTTAATGTAAATCAATACACACAATTCAAGGACAGTCTCAGTCACTTCATTAGCATACTCCAAATTTAGTGCATAATATTAGTAGATAAAATATTTATTATTCATGAACTTTATACCTCACTGGGTGCTGATTTGAAGAGCGCGATTCCTGGCTGCGAGGGAACTGTAGCTTCGCACAATACGCTTAAGAGAGAGTAATCTACTCGCCTTTTCCTCCGGAGAATAACTTCATTATCCAAGACACACAACAGCTGTTGTAGAACACTGTTGGACGCCATGGTGAGTTAGAGGCGCTTGCCGCTCGTAAAATTGCATAAAACTAAATCACATCACGCCGTAATCATATTTAGATCATCGGAGACTGCTCCAATACAGTCAACTGTATCGGAAGTGTGGAAACTCCAGCAAAACGTGACCGCCCCTGCTGTATAAGAGATGCGTACAAATAAGAGGCGTATAGTTACATAAAATGACACGAGGACGTGTTGTCTATATTATTGAAATCGTAATACCTTGTGGTTTATATTGGTTAGCAAGCTAATTGAAGTCAGCATTTATTGTCGCGTAAGATGCAGCTTACAATTGTGATCAGATCGGCTGATGGTAAAGGCGTCAAGTTGTCTGTTGCAGTCAGGTTATATTAATAATACAGACACGTTCTCGGAATCTTTGGCGTTAAGTCTGTCTAAATAAAAAAATCACAGAATTTTCTCTGATGAAGAATTTTGGAACATTGCTTACAACGTTATTCCAATCCAATGGTTTAATTGCATTGTATAACTAATCCTAACACAAAGCCTAATTCTGGAAGTAAAACGTACAATGTCAATATGCCATGTTTTTAAACCTTTTCCTTCTTTAGTACTCGTTTTCTGTCAGCGATGAGAAACATCGTCAATGTATGGTAGCTTTACAGCAAAAAGACAACAGACCAGAAAAGGCTCAAGGAAAGGAGGCATTAACTATTGGATTTTTTATTATGCGGGTCAGTATAAACAACAAATTAAAAAAGTTTTCTTAGTTTAAATTATGGAGCTTTAGATTTGACTACGACTACGAATATGACTACAAGATTCATCATTGTACACGCGCCATCTTATTCGCCATCTTGTACTGACGTGATAAGTTCGTAGTCGCTGCTTATTTCAGTACGAGATGGCGAAATGTTGTAGTCGTAGTCAAATCTAAAGTTCCGTAATATCACAGAATTCCAACCAGAAGTCCAACCCGCGTGAAAACTTGTCCCTTTTTCCTAATGAGCATTACGCCATCCTGGTAAGTCCACCGGCACTTTTGTAAGGTCGAATCTGCCGTGGTGGCGTAAGATAACGCGTAATGGCGACACGATGATGACGATTGAGATGCCGGAAGAGTAAAAAGTGCTGGTGGAAATTGTACATAGATGGCGTAGAGTGGCGACGTTTGATGTGCGTGAGGCAACATGCGCGAGGACACTTACACCAAAGGTGCCGACACAGAGTTGGACTTCTGGTTGTTTTTTATTCTGTGGTAATACTCAGAAACTAACAACGTTTAACTGGAAATGCAGTGATACAACGCCAAATGTATCCCAACAAGAACTTGGGACAGTGATGCAACGCCAAATGTATCCCAACAAGAACTTGGGACAGTGATACAACGCCAAATGTATCCCAACAAGTACTTGCGACAGTGATACAACGCGAAATGTATCCCAACAAGTACTTGTGACTATAGTCAATCGAGAAATGGTGTGGAAACTCGGAAGTACATATAGATCTGTTTCCATGTGGTCGGTAGAATAATTAGTAAAGCGGCAAACCAATAAAGTGACAAGACCAAGTGTCAAATCACACAGTGCAGGAAATGACTAGAATAACGAAAGTGGTGTAGATGAGATGTTTTCGTTGTGGGAAGGTTTGGATTTAGAAATGAGTAAGTTTTCTCGGATAAGGAGTTCAAAATTAGAAGAAGAATGATAGGAAGAGATAATGAGAAATCCGGTCAGGGTTCGGGGTTGCCAGTTTCTTACCCGTCAAGGGCGAAACTCCCATATGCTCTGAGGTACGTGTATATAGTAGCGCAGAGTTTGGCCTCCCAAAGCTTAACCCCTTGGCGCTTGTCAAGGGACAAGTAAAATCGTCTGGCGTTTACCAGAGTTAAATACTTCCATAAATACGTTCCAAAAGAAACGATACAGGCGCGAAAAGGTGAATAAATTCTCTTCAATTATTCTTGTTTTCATTATGAGTTTTCATATTAGAATATTGAGCTGCGCTCTTATATATTAATTTTAAGTATGTAGAGTGAGTTGTTCCTTGAGTTTAAGGTATTCATGGTTTGAAAACAACCGAGTTAGTCGCATATTATATATCAAATGTGTTACATAGAACCTTCGTAAGTGCCTTACCATAATTAATGTATGTTAAAATAAGATATGTTTAAAGCGCCTATGAAACGAAAATTAAGTTTGTCTTATTTGAAAGAACACTTATTAATTATAGAGTAACATCTGTTGTAGTTTTTCGTTTCCTTGCTTTGTTCTTAAGATATTTTAGTTTGTTTGATATGCAAGTTGTAGGTGCATAATGAGCTATCGGAGAAGGATAGATATCTTTTCTATTATCAAACCAAATTAATTTGAATGAAGCATGTGGATGTGTTTCGCCCACAACACTAAACATGTAGAGCTTCAAGTGATTATTATATTTGATAATAGCAAAGATATATAACTTTTTTCGATAACTCATTATGCACGTGTGACGTCAAAATGTTTAATTTGAATATCAAACAAACTGAAATGATCTCGAGAACGAAGCCAAGGAAACGAAAAACTGCAAAATATGTTACTCTACCATTTTAAGTGTTCTTTCAAATAAGACAAACTTAATTTTCGTTTCATAGGCACTTTATACATACAAATATTGACATTTTCTAAACATTTTTTAGGTTGAAGTAAATCGAAAGTATCGTCTTCACGCGTCAATGGAGAAAGCTGGTTCTTCCATATTTATCAACGCTCGAGAAGTTTTTACAAAGTTAGAGTTGGATCCAGGCCGTTATATTGTTGTCCCATCCACATTTGATCCCAACAGTGACGGAGAGTTTATGTTGAGGATATACACAGAGAAAAAGGGAAGATCCAGGTTGGTGTAAATACTGTAAACAACCTCAGACTATAATCTGAATTCTATTGTCCAAATTATGCAAATTATCTATGCTACCTACAGATTTGGAAAAATACAGGGTGTCCCAAACGAATGTCGCCCATCCCGTTTTTGACCACAGCTTTGTTTGAGTGCGGAATACAAGTTTGAATACATATGCATGTGAAAACTGACCACAGGGGAATAAAGTTTGATTCCAAATGAAGCAATGCGGCATCAAATCATGTGGGGTTCCTTGGGGTAATAACAATGCTCATGAGAGTTCCATGCCATGTTTGCCATGTATAGCCAGAAGTGCACTTTACTTCATCCGTCTTAAGATGGTTGGACAACAATTCATTCCCGAGGAAAGAGCATTCATGGTACTTTCCTATCATGAAACAAGAAGCCATCAAGGACAAGGGAAGCCTTTAGGGAAAACTTCAGACAACAAACTGAACAAAGAAGGGAGGGATGGGCTTTTGGCGTGATATAAAAATTTACTTCTTGTACCATAATTAAAGAAGGTGCACCTCATAAATGGATGGGGGCATTTTTTTTGGGACAGCCTGTATAAGCTTGTTGTTTGTTTTCTCTTTACGTTTCTCTCTGACGAAGGGCCTTCGCTCGAAACATTAGAAACTACGTTCAATATTTTCGGCAGTACTCAAACCTTACTATATTTAATCATCAATTATTATTAACTTATCGCATATTTTTCCTATTCTTTATTATTCGTAGTTTTTCCTTTTCAACTTTTTATCCAATACAGTAGTGTAGTTAATTTTTGTAGTTAATTAGCTGGTTTCTAACTCGTGTAAATAGTGATAGGTTTTCTTTCTTTTGTTGCCGATGATGTCATCGAACTCCATTATTACTTTCTTGATAAACTTACTTGTATTGGCCATATATATTGTTTTGCTTAAACATTAAATTTCTATTGAATTGTAAATGTATTTCTACTTAACTATAGTCTACTTAACATTATTTTTTCCCTGTATGTATATATAGTGTATTCTGTTTAGTATCTCATTTTGTAATTATTGTTATATTTTGAGGGCCGTATATGTTTGATAACCTTTTTGGTTAATACGTCTTTTCCCTCGTGAAGTAAAGTTTAAAAAAAAAGTTAAGCCCGGTTAGACGGGGTTAGTAGTTGGATGGGCGACCGCTTGGGAATAACCCCGTTGTCGAGCTTGGAATTCGTGTGAATAGAGTTGTAGTTGATCTCTCCTGTGCTTCGAGGGTTCTGGAGCGCCTTTGATATTCCTCGACACGTCCGGCCACGTTGATCTGCGTCCTTCGTAATTCAGCCGCTGGCTGCGAGTAAGGATGATTAACCTGCCTGGCAGTTTCAAGCGGCCCATCTAGAGTTCAGAGTTTTCTCACAACTTGTGCAGAACAATTTTTGTTAAATTAAAATTGTCGCAACCATAGTCTCTGAAAATGCTGGAAACACTTTGTGGTTACGTTTTTCTTCACGTTTATGTAAATGTTGCACTTTCACACTTCCAGAACACTTAATTTGTATTTTAAGTATAATGAAGCAAACAGCCAATAACAGCATTTGAGTTAAATTGTTCAACCATGTTGTATAAATATTAATGAACGTAAAAGAAAAGACTTGTGCACTTTCAGGTCAGCCGCTTCGACGTTCGCCGCCGACGCCGCGTTTCCAGACAATTTAATTCTAGAAACTATGCCGAAACATTTTTGGGTATCCTTTAACACTTTGAAGCCTGACGACGAGTCTTTAGGATTTTATCTGGCTAACGCCAGACGATTTTATTTAGCACAGGGGGAGATCCAGGCCTCAAGGGGTTGAAACCTATCTCTTTTACACTTTGAAGCCTGACGACGAGTCTTAAGTATTTTATTCTGGCTAACGCCAGACGACTTTATTCAGCACAGGGAGAGGTCCCGGCCTCAAAGGGTTAAACTGATTTTTATTTAGTTGTTCTCTATTCGCGGTCAACGTTTCTTTGCTTTTTGAAGCGCAGAAATTTGGAACGAACTCTTCAAAGATGTACCCCCACCCCCCACCAAAAAGAGAAAAACAAACAAAAACAAACGAAAACAAAAAACAAAGCAAAATAAAAACAAACAAAAAAACAGTAGGCTGCTAACTAACCTTCTGTTATCAATTATTATTAACTTGCCGCATATTATATTTTTCCTATTCTTGATTATTCGTTGTTTCCTATTCTTGTTTATTCGTTGTTTTGCCTTTTCAACTTTTTATCCAGTAGTGTAGTTAATTTTTGTTATAAGCTTTTTCTTAAATGAAGCACCAGTAAAAAAATGTATCTGATAGAAGTATTTTTTTTTATCGACAGAGAACTGAGAAAACACAATGATAAAGCATCTCGATTTCTTTGCTGTATTCCGAAGTACGGAACTCCTAGTTGTGTGTTGTCAGTCACTGTAATAAGTGGCAGTGGACTGAAGAAGATGAGTAGGTTTGGTGTAGGTAAGTGTAACTGTAGGTTTGGTGTAGGTAAGTGTACTGTTAGTTGTGTGTTGTCAATCACTGTAATAAGTGGCGGTGAAGTGAAGATGAGTATAGGTTTGGTGTAGGTATAAGTGTACTGTTAGTTGTGTGTTGTCAATCACTGTAATAAGTGGCAGTGAAGTGAAGATGAGTAGGTGTAGTGTAGGTAAGTGTAGTAGTGTAACTGTTAGTTGTGTGTTGTCAATCACTGTAATAAGTGGCGGTGAAGTGAAGATGAGTATAGGTTTGGTGTAGGTAAGTGTAACTGTTAGTTTAGACTTGCTCCAAGTCCGCCTCTCCTTTTTTCTGTATTACAAGTAATATTTGGCATCAGTCTTATAATGTATATATTCTACATTCGAAAATTTCGTCTTCTTTATTGATCTGGCGGGCGAGGGGCAGGCAGAAAGACGGGCGGGCGAAAAAGCGGGCGGAAAGGCGAAAGGGAGGCGGACTTAGAGCAAGTCTAATTCCCAGTTTAATACAAGGTAAATTATTTGTGTATTTAATCGCAAAATGCAGAGCGAGTTTTCAACGTGTTGAGAATGTTTGTTGATGAATGTGTTTCGGATGACCGTCGTATGTCTACCGCATTTCGGCAGTTGCTCGAAGAAGGCTATGGACCATTCTATTTTGAAAATACTTAATTTCCCTATGAATAAACATAGGGCATCGGACCGCCATTATCGGGGAAATCTGAGACATGCGCAAATCTTGCATGTCCGTAATTTCTGGCCATGATTTGATATAGCATCTCAAACAAATCGGTATTTTGAGAGTAAATCGAGGTTAAGTTCGATTAATTTATGTAATTTGTTCCTTCACTGTCTATGCAAATTAACCATCGACATGGGATACCGTGGGATCAGTGGAATATATGTCTGGTGCATTTGCTACTTTTGAGTTCTCCAACTGATCATTTTTGACAATTTCAAAGGGTTAGGAATGTAGTCAATGGTTTGGGCATAATTCATGACATGTTTTTCTCGCCGGCTATATTGGTTTCGCTATTAGCAGCCCCCGTGCACTAATGACTGTCGTTCTACTTCCACCATTAATGTGAAAGAAAATGCTAGTAATTTTTTCACACTTTAAGTAGTGTGACCAATTAGTGAAGAACTGACACAATGAAAACATACGAACTAACTGTACCATTTAACAATTAAACAACGAGTCGGACAAACTATTATTTTAAAGAAACAAACTGAAACCTCAGCAAAATGCGAGTTCCCCCCCCCCCCCAGTATTTTAATTGCTTGTATAATTTGACTTTTTCGCTACTAGTGGTCTATCACAAATAGGCAGCGAGGAGCTCATCCAATCAGAACCAGGATTTGTAATAGTCTACTAGTTGGTTTATACTAATTGTGGTTGGTGATTATTGTCGTATTCAATGCGTGTTTCGCTTTATAATACAGGAGCAGATCCATACTGTGTTATTAGATGTGATGGGAGAAAGGTGAAAACTCCAGTGCAAAACGACACGCTAAACCCGAAGTTTAACGCAGGAGGCTTATTTTATGTTCGGAATATAAATAGCAATATTGTTATTGATGTAAGTATTGATATATGTTTGGGAAAGTTGTCTTCTAGGTTAGTGTGGTCTTAAGAAAGACTGTTAGTGATAGTGATAGTTGTGGTGATAGCTGTGGTTGTGATGGTTGTAGCGCTGGTGGTTGTGGTGGCGATGGTGGTTGTAGCGCTGGTGGTTGTAGCGTTGGTGGTTGTAGCGTTGGTGGTTGTAGCGCTGGTGGTTGTAGCGCTGGTGGTTGTGGTGGCGATGGTGGTTGTAGCGCTGGTGGTTGTTGTGGTGGTGGTTGTAGCGCTGGTGGTTGTAGCGCTGGTGGTTGTGGTGGCGATGGTGGTTGTAGCGCTGGTGGTTGTAGCGCTGGTGGTTGTGGTGGCGATGGTGGTTGTAGCGCTGGTGGTTGTAGCGTTGGTGGTTGTTGTGGTGGTGGTTGTAGCGCTGGTGGTTGTAGCGCTGGTGGTTGTAGCGCTGGTGGTTGTGGTGGTGGTGGGTGTAGCGCTGGTGGTTGTGGTGGTGGTGGTGGTTGTAGCGCTGGTGGTTGTGGTGGTGATGATTGTAGCGCTGGTGGTTGTAGCGCTGGTGGTTGTGGTGGCGATGGTGGTTGTAGCGCTGGTGGTTGTAGCGTTGGTGGTTGTTGTGGTGGTGGTTGTAGCGCTGGTGGTTGTAGCGCTGGTGGTTGTGGTGGTGGTGGTGGTTGTAGCGCTGGTGGTTGTGGTGGTGATGATTGTAGCGCTGGTGGTTGTAGCGCTGGTGGTTACATACATACATACATACATCAACTTTATTTAAACACGGGAAATCATCAGTAATTACAAAATTATTAAAATATTTTTAAAAACAGAAACAAAGAAATTAAAATACTGTTCTACCTGATTGTCGTGTGGGAGTCAGTTCGATTGTTTGTTATGAAGTATTATAAACCTGTCTTAAAAGCAGTGAGAGAGGTTACAGATCTGAGAGATTCCGGAAAACTGTTCCATAAAGAGGCTCCACTGTAACTAAAGGAGCGTTTCAAATAATCGGTGCGAGGTTTTGGGACATAGAGTTTACCATGAGAATCTCTCAGATTATAAACATTCTCGCTGGGAGAAAACATCTCTTGTAGATAGAATGGAGTACGTTTGTTGATAGTATTAAACATGAGGGTTGCTTTTTGCTTTAAACGCTTTGTAGATAATGCTTCCCATTTGAGTTCGTCAAGAAGAGAACATGAGGAAATATCATAAGATGAACGGGTTATAACACGGGCTGCCCTATTCTGTAATTTTTGTAATTTCTCACTTAGTTTTTTACCCATGCCATCCCAAACAGGGGCACAATAGGAAAAATAGGGTTCCACTAAACTTTGGTAAACTTGAATTGCTGTTTCCTTGCTAATGAAATCTCTCATTCGCTTGAGAGCGCCGATACCCGAAGAGACTTTTTTAGTAATATTATCAACATGATATTTCCAAGTCAAGTTCTCGTCAATTGTTAAACCCAATGATTTAGATTTCAAGACTCTATTTATCTGATCATTATTGACACAGACTTCCAAATCATAGTTATCAAAGGTTGAAAGTCTTTGTCGAGATCCAATAATCATATATTCAGTCTTGGCAATGTTTAGACTTAACTTATTTGCCTCTAGCCATGTTTTTAAATTGGCTAATTCAGCATTCATAATGATTTCTAGGTCAGAAAGATTATTACTTTGCATGCTGATGTTCGTATCATCAGCATACATTCTTGGTAAGCCCTCGTTCAAGCAGGTTGGCAAGTCGTTAATATAGATCAAAAACAAAAGTGGGCCTATAATTGAACCCTGGGGAACCCCATAGGAGATAGGACGACTACTAGAGAGTTTCCCATTTACATAGCATTTTTGTTTTCGATTGGTTAAATAGGAACTAAACCACGATAGTGCATTGTCATCCACACCATAACACTTGAGTTTACGTAAGAGGATTTCGTGATCAATGGTATCGAAAGCTTTCTTTAGGTCAATGAAAATCACTCCGTTAAGCAAACCTTTGTCAATATTTATGCACCAGTTATTAGTGGACTCTAATAAAGATGTGACGGAACTATATGACTCTCGAAACCCGGACTGATAGTTCGACAATAAATTGTTATTTGTCAAATAGGAGTAGAATTGATTATAAACAATTCTCCCAAAG
This sequence comes from Paragorgia papillata, assembly GCA_035771165.1. Lineage (NCBI taxonomy): Eukaryota > Metazoa > Cnidaria > Anthozoa > Scleralcyonacea > Coralliidae > Paragorgia > Paragorgia papillata. The sequence continues at coordinate 1,452,910 of JAWNZC010000440.1, forward strand.
ACCTTAGCAACCGCCGAAATAATTGTTGTGGTGGTGGTGGTGGTAGCGGTTGTAGCGCTGGTGGTTGTGTAGCGCTGGTGGTTGTGGTGGTTGTTGTGGTGGTTGTAGCGCTGGTGGTTGTAGCGCTGGTGGTTGTGGTGATGGTGGTGGTGGTGGTGGTTGTGGTGGTTGTAGCGCTGGTGGTTGTGGTGGTGGTTGTGGTTGTGGTGGCGGTGATTGTAGCGCTGGTGGTTGTAGTGCTGGTGGTTGTGGTGGTTGTAGCGCTGGTGGTTGTGGTAGCTGTGGTAGTGGTAGTGGTTGTGATGGCAGTTCGGTTGTGGTGGTTGTGATAGTGGTGGTGATTCTGGTAGTGACGGACGTTTTGACACCCTCAGCGGCCGCACATTTTTAGAGCCGAATTAATTTTTTTTCTTCTCAAAGTTAATGCGTGCATTGGTGTAATTGAATCATATGACGTATACTTCTTTTGTTTTTAGGTTTATGACAGTAACTTCTTTTGGGATAGCTTCATGGGTCGTGCCAGTATTCCCATCGAAGTGAACAACAAAACTGTTCAACAGTCTGTTAAACTGACTGGAAAAGGAAGTCATTCCAGTGAAGAATTGCCAGGCACGCTGACCATAAAGATTGCTTGCTACACTGAATTAAAATCAGTTTAGACTGCAGTAGTCGGCGCTAGACACATGAATAATCTTTCCAAGATTTGCAAGTTTTCTTTTATTTATATATATTCCCGACGTAAAATAACGCTTTCTTCATTAAGATAAAAGTTTGGTAAGACTGGGAAACGTTTTTTGGCAATAAATACTGTATGCATGTGTAGGATTAATTTTATATGAATTTTGTATAAGAATTTATTGCTCTGCACTATTGTGTTGATGGTTGTTTGGCCAAGAGTTTCCCATTTTTATCGTGCATTTTCATTTTGATACAAACAAAAATAATTAAGCGCTGAGAATAGACCTTTCCTCGAAGTGAATGGATCACGTGATCTTTCCTTTTGACAAATCTGATTGGCTAATGTCCAATGATTGTCCGAAGTTTTGCAAGAGCCAATCAAATCTCTCAACGCGTTATCCACGCACTTCATGCGGAAAGGTCTATTGTCTTCAAAGTGCTGTTAAGCTATTTGGTGACGTCAGCACTAATAAAGTGTTGCCATTATTTGCGTAGGATGTCCAACCTGACGCTATAGGTTCACAGTTGTGTGATAATTGTTATATAAACTTAGAAAGTGTTGTCGTATTTTAACTTATAGTTTCGTAAACCAATTAAATAAACTTACTTATGACAGTTCACCTCTCACGTTGCATGTCCACCTCACTGAGTTGAGTTTTATAGTGGACGCTGTTCGAAGCTATTGCCACTACAAGTCATTGCCACTACAAGTTTCAAGTCATTGAAGGCGTCGACAACATGAGAGATGAACTGTCAAAAGTAAGTTTATTTTATTGATCTACGGAACTATAAGGAATACAGCAACGTTTTCCAAGTTTATATAACGATTCTCGTCCAACCTGAACCTAGCGTCAGGTTGGACGACTGTGTTATTTGCAGACAATACTGACTTTCCGAAACTTTCAGTTGACTGCTTTTGGCAGTTTCTGTGAGAACACGATAAGCTAGGTTACTGCACGTAGCATGTGATAAGTGGACATTAATAGTTCTGAAGTTTCTGTACCTACAGTGTGTAGAAAAACGAAATAATTATCATCCTACGTTATTACAACATTCTTTGTTGTTTTTTTATATAATTATCTATGTATTGCGAATAATCCTTAACACTCTTAAAATACGTATCTCTATATTTTCAAGCTGTAGTATAACCTTCCTTTATTAGACTATTTCTTCGAATATATTATAATTCTTTAAAACAATTCCGTGCTTGTATTTATGAATATTTAGTAATATAATTTTTGTTTTCTTTGTCAATTTTTGTGTGCCATGTTATTATGTTGTATGAAGGACTGGTCTTGTAGTGTAGTGTAGTGTAGTGTAGTGTAGTGTAGTGTAGTGTAGTGTAGTGTAGTGTAGTGTAGTGTAGTGTAGTGTAGTGTAGTGTAGTGTAGTGTAGTGTAGTGTAGTGTAGTGTAGTGTAGTGTAGTGTAGTGTAGTGTAGTGTAGTGTATTTTATTTTATCGCATTAAATGTCGGTGTCATGCGCAGAGATACAAAACCTTTCTTTCTGGGAACCTGGCTTAATGTTTTGCATATAATTTTTCAATTGAGTTGTTGTTACATAAAGAACGCGATACAGAAGGACCACAGAACGGACACGAATTTTATAAATGACTTCTAAACGCGTTTAATAATTCAAGAGGAATTATTAAAATGAAATGATTAAACCTTAATTTCTTTTTAATTTTCCTCACGAATTAGTTTTAGAAGTACTATATTACAACGAACACAAGGGTTAATGAATTAATATTTCATGCTACCACTTCCTCGTACTTTGTATGTAAACACTCGTCAATTTATTTTGAAATTTAATAGTAACAAATTGAAAAAGGCAGCATTCACCATGGCAAACAAATCCTTTCTACAGCGTCCTGGCCGTGTACTAGGGACTTTAAGGGCCTGTTTATATGGAGCCGAGTTACCCAGCAAGCCGAGTTGAAAAAAGATGAGTGTTTATATGAGACGAGTTACCCAGCAAGCCGAGTTGAAAAAAGATGAGTGTTTACATGAGACGAGTTACTCGGCAAAGCCGCCCACGCATTATAATGGTTTCACATTCCATGAGTATAGTTTCCGATTGTCTTCATAAGTGGCGCGTGAAGCCGTGAAAATGCTCTAACTAGGCTATGTGCACACGGTAACGTTTCCGAGCGTTTTCGTATTGTTTACTGTTCTCAAGGGAATCAAGAACAATCAGTTCATTACTTGAAACAATACGAAAACGCTCGGAAACGTTACCATGTGCACATAGCGTTTTTATATTGTTCTCAGTCCTCAGGGGAGCAGAAAACAATGGTCTCATTACCTGAAACAATATGAAAACGTATACGTGTGGATGGGGTCTATAGTCTAAGGTGAAATAAAAGTAGCATGCTGCGTAGGCAGTGTTGAAACAACAATCGAAATATAGTAAGGTTAGATATATACTGCCGAAACAGAGAACGTAGGAATCTAACGTTTCGAGCGAAGGCGCCTTCGCTCGAAACGTTAGACTCCTACGTTCTCTGTTTCGGCAGTATATCTAACATTACTATATTTCGATTATAGTCTAAGGGCCTGTTTATACTCGGTACATGCATGGCGAGTTCCCGGTCGGCATAGAACACTATTTTTTCCCACCGCAGTGTGTTTATATGAGACAAGCGGGTAAGTGGCGTTGTATAAAGAACGAGGGACAAAAAATGATTCATTCTGTTTGTTTAAAGAACTAGATGTCGTAGATCTGAAGGTCCCTGGTAAGTGCAGAGTACGTCATTTTCCGCCATTTTCAGATTTTTGAATTCTATTGAAAATATACAAAAGCTAAGACAAGCAATTTGAAAAGAATTCAAAAGGAAAATTGAAAAGAAATTGACGTCATAGGGTAAAAATTACGTATTTTATACTTACTAAAAGGTATAACGCTATGCTAAAGACAAACAGGCGCGAGAAGTGAGTTGACGAGCTAATCCGAGATAGGATGCAACCCAGGCTCGTGTGAAGACTCCCTCAGACAAATTATTTGTAACAAAACTCACAATCATTCAAACAAAACTATTGAGATAAATAATTCTATATAAACCCATACAAACTGAATTCAAAAATTCAATTGAAATTGCATGGTCTTTATCTATATAAAGCCCAGGTAAGTATACAGATAAAGACAAAAGCTTGTGAAGTTTGAACTAAATTAGTTAATTACCTCGAACCTCGTGTGTGGCTTAATGCCTCGGTTCTCGGTAATTAACTCTTACAAAATGGCTAGATTTAGTTCATTTGCTATATTTGAGAAATATTTAGACGTTGTACCAGTTACACAAATGGTAACTAATAAGGCCAGGTTCAAACGTCGAGCTTTACAGGACACGAACTCAATGCAAATGAATGAGCATTGAGTTCGCTTCGTGTAAATTTCGACGTTGGAACCTGGCAGACCCAAGAAACAGTCACTATAGTGTGAAAATGATTTTTAAAACACCACTTATAGAATGTATTAATTGTTGGCAATAAAAGACCAACATCTCAAAAAGGCAGGGAAAAAAAGGACGTTTTCGTCACCAGTAACCACAATAAATTATTTTATCTTATGACACAGCCAAATCAAACGTCCTACGTTAGAGAATTTATATGGAAAAAAACTGAATATAAAGGATTTGTCACTATAAGTCACGTGTGGATAAAATAATCCACAATAATATATACATTATCTTCTTATCAGGATTCGTAGGGGGTATTATAAAATACACGACATTCCCAACCCCTTACGGACGTCAATAGCTACACTAAATGTACGGTTATACGTCCATGTCCTATTTACACGAATTGCCATCCTTAGGTTAGGTTGTGTGTTGGGGTAAGGCTTTCATGAAGTACTTGGGTTATGTAGGACATGGAATTATTACCAAATGTACTACCCTGACTTAATGAGATACACGACAAGGAGGTTTCAAAACGGCCACCGTGTACACACGTAAAACTTTGACAAGTTGCCACAAGTTCAACTTAACAACATTTTTAGCATGAATGAACAACCTCGTTGAACTAACAATATTTCTCATTATCTTCATAAATGCATACAAGTAAAATCAGATTAGGCCAGCTACTGTAAAATAAAATAAAAAAAGTTTTATTTTTCTAAGCTTTCGTCGTTCAACGACATCATCAGAGACATGCCATGACGAAAGCTTTAAAAGCTTTCAGCGAAAGCTTAAAGCTTAGACAAGTAAAACATTTTCTATTTTACAGTAGCTGGCCTAATCTGATTTGACTTGTATGCATAGAGCATGCTACTGAAGGACAATATTACTAGTTAGACCATGCAATACTATATTCTTCATCGTTGTTTGATACAACTAAATACTTGAGTTGAAGTCTAATTTACAAGAATGAGGGGAAAACATTTATTAGAACAGCGTGCTAATACGACTTTTAATGAGCGTTTATCAAGTCTGACGTCGTGTACGTCATGTTTTCTTCTGATTGGCCAATAATTTTTTGGTAGACAACAACTTCAATTATTGGCCAATCAGAAGAAGGTATGACGTTGGTGACGCTGGACTTGATAAACCCTCATTTGTAAAGTTTTAAACAAGTTCTTTAGCATTCACAACTGAACAATATAACGCAGCAACTTGTTATAGCGACTGAAAATTACTGTTAACAACATTGTTCACGGTTAAAACTCGAAGGAAACACGATAAAGGAGATGAAAAATGAGAGAAAAAACTCGCACTTCAACTGCAATCGTAATATTATAGCTGCAATCTTCTTTTCAACCGCTATGTTATTTTGTTGTGGACTGGCTTCGCTGCTTACACGATTTGAAAGCCAAGATGACGAAGAATGTCTGCAAAGGAAGCTACGTCATGTAGTCCAGAGTTATCATCCCACAAACCAGAATATAAAAACTGGCAACTGCAATGAAGTACGTGGTGTAAGACTTTTACAAAGCCATATTTTCACTCTTGATCTTTAGTAGAGAGCGTACATTACAGTTCAATGGTACAACCTCTACCTTCCCTTCCTCCGTACTGTTATCTTCTTGAGGGACGGGGAGTTTATTAAAGAAACTTTTCGATACTTCTTTCGAAAATTCCGACCAAGGAACTCGACGGATTTCAGTTCGTTTAAGCATCTTTACCAAAGTATTTCTGGATTTGCCAAGCTTTTCTTGCAAGTCTCGCAGACTGACGTAGTTCTTGCGTCTACAAAGAAACAACATTAAAACTGTAAATATAAGATTACACCAAGTACGCTATTCGTTTAGTAAGTCAAAAACGAGCTTGAGTGTTTCATCAGAGGTTCCAAACACGAGAAAACAAATGCAAACCAAGGGTGTAGCCACGAGGTTTTTATTGTTTTCGAGTGTTTGGAGTCCCCTGCTGAAACACGATAAACGAGCGTTTGATCTTGCTTCGCAAACGAGATTCGCATCGCGATTTGCGGTGTTTTCTTCATTGATTTCAATATGCAGATTAAGAAATGTGATCCAGTAGGAAGTTTCTAGGAAGTTTCCTACAGGTTTTCATTGGGTATCAAAACTCATGCATGTGATGTGGTATACGTTCACGGATTGACTACGATAATTCATGAATTTTTAATGATTTGAGAAACAAACTTCACAAAAAACACAAAAGAATCAGACCATGTCGGTGGTTTAAAAAATCCTCCTGATTTACATAAACTTTAGCTTTGATTTTCTCGGCTTAGACAACATTATTTTTCAAAATTAGTAAGCCAACGAACTCACCAAATGAGTCGTTTTTGAAGCTTTTTTACACATTGACATTACGTATTTTACCAGATCTAAAACTAAAGCACTCGGCCTCGTGTTTTATATTTCGTAAAACACTGCTGCTCATGTTTTGAATATAACATACATATTTATTGACATCTCCCAACAGGGCTTTTCAAAATTCAATTACATTTATATAAAACGTATTAAAATATTATATCATATAAGCTGACTAAGCTACAAATTATCAACATGCATGCAAATTATGTCAAGATTAAAAATGACAAGAAAGAAAGTTAATTACTTTAATATGATACGAAGTTTGATTACATATGTTAATTTAGATGTTATTATTGCAGGTTACATAAAATAACGATTACTGAACACGGGAACCAAACTTCGGATTAACTGGGTCGTGGATACCTAAAAAAATTCCCGATTATCTGTGTTTGAACACCCGAAGAGTTTTGTTTCAAAACAGGTTCAAAGTTTTGGTCATGTTTGAAAACAGACTAAAACTGCAGTATTTGGTATTTGGTTCGTATATTGTATGTTAATATTTGGCATTTGACTTGACTAAATTAAATTTAATGTTCCAAGGGTTTTTATTGAAGGGAAATCTCGAGTGTAAGAATATAATATATATTTCAAGTGGGTGGTTTAAGCTTGATGGAATCCTGAATTCTGTTTTAAACCGACAACAAATGACAATATAATAATGTTCATTTCAAATAAAATGAAATAAAATGAAATGAAATTAAACTTAACACTGGAGATTTCCTTTCGCCAAAAACCATTCAAAATGCTGTACATTGACAGTAAAATGAAAACATGAAAATAGAATTTTAGATAAAGAATATATATTGCAATTTTTCTCATTGTACTCCAAAAACTATAATTATACCTAACTCACAATTTTAATACGTATAGCTTAACGTTTTAAGCCGACTCCATGTTAAAATTAAGACGAAAATTAAGTTTGTCTTATTTGAAAGAACACTTAAAATGGTAGAGTAACATATTTTGCAGTTTTTCGTTTCCTTGCTTCATTCTTGAGATATTTTAGTTTGTTTCATATGCAAATTAAACATTTTGACGTCACACGTGCATAATGAGTTATCGAAAAAGTTATATCTTTGCTATTATCAAATATAATAATCACTTGAAAATCCACATATTTAGTGTTGTGGGCGAAACACATCCACATACTTCATGCAAATTAATTTGGTTTGATAACAGTAAAGATATATAACCTTCTCCGATAACTCATTATGTACCTACGACGTCAAAATGTTTAATTTGCATATCAAACAAACTAAAATATCTCAAGAACAAAACAAGGAAACGAGAAACTGCAAAAGATGTTACTCTATAATTTGAAGCGTTCTTTCAAATAAGACAAACTTAATTTTCGTTTCATAGGCACTTTAACTAAAAAACACGTGATTTTGCTGGTTATGAATAAAACTTACCCAATAACTACGCCATCTTTTATTAATGGTAGGTTACACGTCGGCAAGTGCGGTGCATCACTCCATTCAAACTCTACAGAAGTACTGGGTTGTTGATTTGGTAGCCGATCAAATATCTCACTCATGTATTTAGCATCTTTATCTACAGAGAGTTAAGACAAAAAATTAACAAAGAAACTACAGCATGTAGTGAAGGCAACAGCATGCGGTTCTTACCAAGAACAGAACACGAACCACGAAATTCCCAGCGGTTCTGAAAAATAAAATCATACAATGTTTACAATGTTTTGCAGCATGGGACAAAGAAAGCTCTGAAATTGACGACAAAAACGTGATACAAGGAAGCGGAAAAGATGAAGAAGAATGGGATGGGAATAAAGGAAAGGAAAGAGGAAATGGAGAAGAGGAAGGAAGACGCGGGGGGAAGGAGAGTTATAAAAGAAAAGAAGAGGATAAGGAGGAACAATAGTTTTACAAAAACAACAACGATAAGTTCGACTGTAGCCCGATTTACCCCATGCTCAATTTTTGGTACGGCTTGGATAAAAATGGTATACGTACCAATTTTACCCGTGCTCGGACTACCTATTTACAAGGTCCGAGCACGGATAAAATTGGTACGGGTAACAATTTAGCCGAGCCGTAGCAAAAAAAACAAGCGTAGTGTAAATGAACCTTGTATACATGCAGAAACCTCATAATCCACTGAAGTGACATTGTTTCTTTCGTCAGTCAGGTAAAGATCTCCTATGCAAGCTACAGAAAAGATTAAATTACACATTAATCACATCTATAAAGAAATAACACGCGGTTATTTTGAGCTATTTTAGCATGTTGGATTTCTCGTAGAGACAATAAATTGTGTTGACTTGTACAACGGCTTATTTAATGAATTCAGTTCATTCAAATATTTAAGCGGACGTACATAGACCGGTGGTCAATCTGGCGGGAAAATTTTCCAAATATATTGGAATATTTTCTCACGTGATTCCAGCCTTTGCCAGGGCGTTTGATCGGCCTACTCGCTTCCTTCCTCAGACGCCCTGGGGATGAGGTTGCATGGGATCTATATTCTAAATGGCACCTAACCTAACACACACACATACAAAGAAAAAAGTTATGCACAGTTGATGCTTGTCAGTTTAAAAATTACAAATCCTTGCATTCTTTCTTAAATCTCAAAATCTATTCTTCTTTTCTCAAGTTATCTGGGAGTTTATTATATTCTAAGGCTCCTTGAAACTGGAAAGATTTTACTAACCTTTTATATAATCTTTTGCCTTGATAGTTTTTGCGCAATCAAGACAAGACCGTCCTGAGTAAGTGGCCAATAACGGATCAGCACCATAAGCAATCAACATACGAAGAGTGTCTGTATTACCATTATCAGCAGCATCGTGGATTGGCCTGAGAAAATATAAAACCAAATTAAAGAAAAGACAGTTAAAGTGGTTCTCTGATGAAAATATTGTTGGCAATGTTTTTACATAATCATTAAGATGTTATGGTAGTTAGTAATCGTGCAAAGTTTCATTCCCAAATTCGTTGAAGAAAAGGTGATATTTTACGTGTGCAGTTTGTATTTTGGAGCGCCGCCATTAAAGTGACCGAGCGTGAGAAGAATGAGTCGAGGAAGCTTATGACGTCATAGACTCAATAACAACAATGACTCTTTTGTTGACAACAACAACAACGATCTTTTGTTTTTATTGAGTCTATGACGTCGTAATTTCTCCTCAACTCATTCTTCTCAAACACACCCAATTTAACGGGCGGCGCTCCAAAATACAAACTTCGCACGTAAAATACAACTTTGTTTTGGGGAATTTCGAAATGAAACTTTGCACTTGCAATTATCAAGTGCCATAATATCTTTAGGATTACGCAGAAACAATACCGACAATATTTTCATCAGAGAACCACTTTAACATTGAACGATACATTGAAGCTATAAAGATTCGTAAATGTACACCATTATAAAAATTGCTTTCTTGTAGTCGTTTATTTCACTGCCTTTAAGTTTCTATGACGACCACTCATCTCTAAGAAAAGACTGGATCGAGTAACTCATTCTTCGACAAGATCAGAAAATGAAGATCGCGAAATGTCGATTTGGTCCCTTGCTAATAGTTGCTCGATCCAGTCTTTTTTAGAGATCAGTAATGACGACCAGCATCTAGAGACCAAGGTCAACAATAAGGAAACTGCGCAAGCTCGGCGTCATCAGAGGATTAGAGCACCATGTGGTAACGTCAATTCTTAGTACAAGACCCTAGCCAACGCAGCACTCAGTGTTGTCAGGAGAGCAACAAAGTTGTGGGAATTGTGCATCCCACCGTCCCACCCGTTTTACCAAGAAGCAAGATACGATAACTTCCACCAAGTTTACTTAGTGTTTGGTGTGATAGGTGCAGGTCTACAACAGGGTTTGGTAGTCAGATCAAGGATCAAGATCAGCTCGACGTGTTATCTAGCTTGACCTGAATCCAAGTAATAACATTACTGGCGTGAAAACCTTGTCACAAAACCTGCACCTAACCTTCCACAATGGTAAGTATAGTGTACGTACAGTAGGTGCTAAATTCCTTGAATATTTGGAAAGTAACAAATCGTAATAGCAAATAAAACGTTGTGTTACCATAAATTATCGTTTCTATTTTAAAGTTTTGAAATCCTAATCGACATTCAGAGTTATAAGGTCATATTCGATAAAAGACTGTTTCTGTACGTTTGCATGGGTTCAACTTGAACCATCTTCAGCAAATAAATAAGAGTCTACGTGAAGGTTTTTACTACAGACTAATTAAGGGCCGATTACATGAGGCGAGCAGGCCCGGTTAACCGAGTTGGCCCGGTAAGCCGGGATGAGATTTATATTGCGATTACATGAGGCGAGCTAGCTCGGTAAGCCGGGATGAGATTTATATTGCGATTACATGAGGCGAGCTAACTCGGTACGCCGGGATGAGATTTATATTGCGATTACATGAGGCGAGCTAGCTCGGTAAGCCGGGATGAGATTTATATTGCGATTTCATGAGGCGAGCTAGCTCGGTAAGCCGGGATGAGATTTATATTGCGATTACATGAGGCGAGCTAGCTCGGTAAGCCGGGATGAGATTTATATTGCGATTACATGAGGCGAGCTAGCTCGGTAAGCCGGGATGAGATTTATATTGCGATTTCATGAGGCGAGCTAGCTCGGTAAGCCGGGATGAGATTTATATTGCGATTACATGAGGCGAGCTAGCTCGGTAAGCCGGGATGAGATTTATATTGCGATTTCATGAGGCGAGCTAGCTCGGTAAGCCGGGATGAGTTTTGAGTTGACGTTGAGGATTTCAACCCGAAATTCGCAATTACCAAGCAAATGTTGCTTCATTTAGGAAAAGTTACGTTAGTTTGCTGCAGTTTTACACTGTTATTTATGTCGATGCAATTTTTTGTAACTATCGTGAATAAAAATATTGTTATTGTCTTGGCTAACTCAGAGAAAGCGTCTTCACGAATACTAATTAATTTATTAAGTCTTCGCTACGTCTCGAAACGCACAAACAAGGTTTTAATGCTCTATGTAAGTTCACTTCAGCTATATTTATTCATACAGTCAAGTAAACAAACGCGCGGCAGAGCGAGTCAAACAGTTTTTCAGCCCGCTTTGCTGGGCCAACTCGGCAAAAAGTCGATTACATGAGGAAAAGGTGAAATTTTCAACTCGCTTAACCGTGTTGGCTCGGCAAGCAGCAACCGGGATCCCGGGCCAGCTCGGTTGCCATGTAATCGAAATTTTGAAACAAGAGCCAACTCGGTCAACCGGGCTAACTCGGTCAACTCGCTTCATGTAATCGGCCCCTTAGAATACAATTAATAAAATACATTGAAAATAAATAGGAATAAAGAAAATGGATAGATACACCGTAGGAATGTAGGATAGATAGGAAGATGGGATAGATAGGAATATGGAAATGGATAGATAAGAATATGAGATAGAAAATAGATAGGAATATGCATGGTCTTTCCCACCACTGAACCAAAATCCAATAACAATTATATTTGTATATGTTCTAACACGCGCCAACGTTATAAAGAACTTCAAATATACGACAAATTTTGTAATTGACATGTTTCGGGAAAACGTATGCCATCTTCAGTACAATTTTGCCGAAACATGTCTACAATTAAAAAAATTGTCGTATATTTGAAGTTAATTATATTTTGTGTTTTCTTATTTAGTTTAAGTGTTCATAATGACCATTCGCGAACGAACGAATTTACAGTTCCACTTTTAGAGAAGATGAATGCAAAAATATCACCAAACTAGAGGTATAAGAAATGATTATTGCTCAAAGTTAAGTGCTAATTAGTCACGTACCTAATGCCATCATTGGAACACGAGTTCACATCAGCATTGTACTTCACAAGAACTTTTACAACATCAGAATGACCACGTGAGCAAGCTTCGTGCAAGGGAGTCCAACCAGCATAATCCTTAGCATTACTATCACAACCTTGATGGATTGAATGGTAGACTGTTTCCTGGAGAAAATTAGTAGTGATAAAATAAATAAAAACAAACAAATAATAGGCCAACAAAAAAAATAAAATCTGAAGACTACAAATACATGTATCCATGCCACTTTATACATCCAAATTTCGAAACACGAATATAAGTAAGAATGGCACACAATGCTTGTAAGTGCTTTTTGATCAATTTTAAATGAACTGATTTGAAAATGAGAAAATGATGCAAGTCGGCAATGTATAAATAACAAACTAATCGTAATAATTTAATACTTACGTCGTAACCCATCCGAGCTGCTTTATGTAACACAGTTTCACCAGTGTTTCTATTCACCGTTACATTACGCTTTTCTAAATGACAAAAAAAAAAATAACAGAAAAATATAAGTGTATCTAATTTGACAATTAATCGCACTCATGTTTTTTTCATCATGAATTACACTCAAATGAGCAAAAGTCAACACACAAAAATAAAATTAAAAAAGGCGGTTGAATCTATATTAAGAAATTAAGTGTTTCTATTTTCCAACATCGAAATTAGTTAAGTGTAAGTACGGAACACAAAACATTCCTGACCCCAGATAATAAAACAAGTTTCGGAAATATAAATTCTGTAAACTAAAGTCAATTGTTGAAATTGGCTACTGAACACAAACAATCAAAGTGTCTGTAAAGTGAAAATTTCCGATAGAACAAATCTGAAGCTCATAATCTGAATAACCAATGTGGCATACCTAGATGTGGCATATACTTTTCGAGATACTGATGTTACAAAATACGGAAAGACTAGCCTTGAATATAGAGGGCAGATGACTTATGCCGCTGACTTAATATTATTAAAATACATGGTGGCTGTGCACATAGTTGTCCAACTGCATACGTCACCAAACGCTCTAACCGAGCGATGAATTTCCAGTCAAAAATGGATAAGCCATGGCATTAAGCTTTGAGAGTTTATAACTCAAAGAATATGCATTTTTAGTGAATGCTCCTGCCATGCTAATCTGTTTAAAACCGTTAACACGTTATTTTTTTGCTTCATACACACTTTAAAAAGAAATTCAATGTAATTTTGTACTGTCACGTCTCTGAATAATTTTGTCATGTGAAGCTTTCGTTTATCTTATTTGGCAGCACACCACGCTAAGTATCTTGATAACTAAGGCCCAATTGCAAAAACGTCGTTCAACCATTGTTTACGATAATCTGCGTTTAAAACGAGTTTTAAAATACCTATAGATAAAAAGGAGAGGTAATAGGGCAACATTTTCTTCAACTTCTGCCCTGCAAGTTGAAAAGTGTTGTTGCATGTATTGCCACCCACCTTAAACGTTGTCACGCAACAATGATTTTGTTGCAAGTTGAAAAAATTTGTTGAAAAAAAGTAGACGCCAGTTCTACTTACTCTACGTATTCAACTTGTAACAAAATCATTGTTGCGTGACAATGTTTAAGGTGGGTGGTATTACCTGCAACAACGCTATTCAACTTGCAACGCAACAATGTTGCTGCAATTTGTTGCTCGTATTAACTATTGCTGACTATGTTAATCAACATTTAACTATTGTCTTTTTTTTCAAAGTTGTGGTCGACGATGGTTAAATCCGAGGTTAAATCTTGTTTAGCTACTCACTGTCTAATCTATAAACATTGGCTAACTAAATCACCGTTCTGCAATTAGCCCTAAAGAAATTGATTAGTGAAAGAGAAATTGAAAGAACGCGATGTGTACCTCGATTTTCAAAATGGTCTTCGTCTTGGGTTTTTCTTACGAGCTAAAAATAACAAATTGAGTTATAACAAATAGTAAATAATAACAACATTGCATATCTCAGGGATATTCTCTTGAGGAAAAAATGTTTGGGATTGGAAGAATTACTTTAACAGTTTGTCCATATTTCACTTCGTTCTCAAGTTTTTTAGATTTGTTTGACATGTAAATGAGCTGAACTATGACGCGAAGTTATGTACAGATAAACGTGAGTTATAAAGAAAATCATGTATATCTTCGACGTTATCGAACAAAATTTGGTCTTGTGACGTTTAATGTGTTGAGGTCCATGTAGTTGCAAAGTTTTAAATTATATTGTTTAATAATTCCAAAGATTTACATGATTTTCCAATAACTCGCAATTATCTGTACATAACTTTACGTCATAGCTTATCTCATTTACATATCCAACAATTCTAAATAACTTGTGAACGAAGTGAAATATGGAAAACCTGTAAACGTCATTCTTTATCACTTTCAGGAGATCGTGAAGATGAAACAAACTTAATTTTCATTTCATTTCCTCTTTAAATGTCACACTATTTCTCTTGAAAATGTCATCTTGGCATGTAGTTAGTCATTTACCTCGAGATCTTGTTTCAACATTCCTTGAGCACGAAGACTGTTCTTTACCAAATCTCGCAATGCCTCGTCTTTGACGACCACATCTTGTTTCACTGGCTTGTTATTAACTGTTTCTATAACTAAAAGTGGAATATCCTTCTTTGGGACCTCAGCTTTGTTCACGGGTGTAATATCATCATCTGTGTGCAGAAAAAGATACAACAACAACAACAAACAAGTCAAGGGCATGTTTGTGATACTTGAAAACATATGATGATGAATCCAAAATTTCGAATACAAATTTCCTGCGATATACTGGACGTAATTAAAATTTTTCATTTGAAATACATTTTATATTAAGTATACTAATCAAAATATCGCGGTTACGTATAGAACAAATGAGTTGAGATCACATCAAATAAAGTTTTAGCGTATATACCCCGCAGATGAATAAAGCTTTTAGCGCAACCTGATTGGCTCCCGAGATATCCTGATTGAATCTTGTAATATCGTGCACTATTCACTTCTGGACAAAAAAAAGTTTGGTCGATGTTTCATGTATCGGTCACCAAATGATTAGAGTTGGGGGTGGAGTTAGGAGTGGGGGTTAGGGGAACTTCGTTTGGTGATCAATACATAGAAAACCAACATAGAGTTGCGGCCAGTATTCTTTTTTTGTTCAGTAAATGATCAGCATTTTGCTGTCGATAAACACGGTTTGTGCATGTAATAGAATAAACTCAACCGAATTAAGTAGAGGTGTCCAGTGGTATGTTTCCTTAGTTATGTCTATTAATAACATATCCAAGAGTTGTAAAAAACTATTTCGTCAACAAATATCGAGTACGCCAAGACGAGCGGCGTTGTCTTGCAGGAATGTAAAGCTTCCTTGTTTCACATAGAGTGGAACCCTGTTGTATTCAACTGTTAGGGGAGCTAGAAATCTGTTTGTTATAAGCTGAGGTAAATATCCATACTATTAACCGACACTATTTGTAAGCTGAACAATTGTTAAACACACCCTGCTCTTAGTTTGACGAAAATGGATTTTTAAGTTGAATAATTACTAACGTATTAGAAAATTACGTGTACAATTTAGTTCTAGATTTGCTATATTATTTCAAACATCCACCGTCAATGTTCTATTGAGATATATTTATGAATTGCACGTTATTATTTAACCCCTTCAACAACGGCGTCACAATGACGAATAAAATCGCCTGGCGTTAAGAGTAAAACATTAAAAGGGATTCAGGGTTGAGAGGGTTAAATGTACTCTAAGTAGTGAATTCTACCTTTATCACTTTTCACTTGCTCTGCTTTCTTGTTTCGGGTTCTTGAGCCAAGAACGATCGGTGAAAAGTCCTGTATAAATATATGCATGAAAACCAATCAATAAGTGTATATTGTTAAAGCAGATAGAATAAAACAAGGTTTTATTGTATGGCACAGATTACTTCCGGGAAAATCACGCTCTGTAATTGGTTGTTGACGTGCCAAGACTTCTCCGTAATGCCGGCGGGTATTATTAAAATTGTTATTGTAATATAATATGCTCTACGGTCGGAAACAAACAAAAATCACAAAAAGCAGCTTTAAGAAACTTTTACTCGCACACTTTAAAGGCTGCATGCCAAGATAGTTTCACAGATAATGGAATGGAACTGGATAGGAAACTTAAAACGGTGTTACAAAACTGGAAACGATGTTTGCACAACTTGCTATGGTAATTATACACTTATAAGCAGCTAATTGCACTTAACGGATGGTCCACGTCATGGCTAAAATCAGACACCACTGAACTTAAGTAATATTTAACAATTAGTCACCGAAGTCGAGGTGACTATCGGTGAATATTTACCGAGCCGCGAAGCGGCGAGGTAAATACACCGATAGTCACCGAGACTGAGGTGACTAATTGTTTTAGTATAATTTCAGAGGTTGATAAAAAACCAATAACGTTGAAACAAAAACTTTTAAACAACTGATTTCATTTTAACAGTGGTGATTATGTTTATTCACAGACGATGTTAGCAAGCCACAGTCTTTGTCAGTAAATAATTTCAAAAAAAGAGTAAACAACTTCCTACTTTGGAATTGAACTTGTACATACATTCAAATATATGCTAAAAAGACTTTTATTCTGGTGTTTTGGATCCTGTGTTACGGCTTTTTTGCACTTAATTCATATTCAATATGTTCTTCACTCATGTCGAATTTTTCGAAAACATCGCTACGACCAAAATCTAGCCAAAACATACAAAAAATACGAAGAAATATAGAAAATATACTTCCTTACCTTTATAAAGTTTTGTTTTTACGATATTTGATATGTACAACATCTCAGTGATAAATGTTTTCAGTATTATGCTCTTTTGTTTGTCTCAAAAACTACAGACCCCATTTTGAAAAAAAAATCAACACTTCAATGAATCGACAAATTCTAAAATCTTATACTTCAAAACGAGGGGGAGACTGAAACGAGTAAAGTCAGTGAAGTGTTGAATAAGTACCAGTCTCTTTTCCAAAACTATTTTTGAAGAACAATTTCTTGTGATGTAATAGTCACCGCGCTAGGCGGTGACTATCACCGCAGATTCACCGCTGAGCGGACCAATCAGAAAGCTGGAAAGCCTCTTTTCCACTATGAAATTATACTAATACACTATAGACCGTTTTCACTCACGTGATCGGTGGCCCATTGGGGTGGTGAAACAATGCAAAATATTTGAATAAGAAAGAGCTAATTCCCATACCGTACACCAATATGGCCGCCATTTCATTGTTTTGGTACACCAATATGGCCGCCGTGACGTCAGATGAAAACGCTCTATTGTTTAATTTTAGCAATAGCTGATGACCACCTGTTAGGTGATTAGTCGCTTATAAGTGTATAATTACCATAGCAAGTTGTGCAAACATCGTTTCCGGTTTCGTAACATCGTTTTAAGTTTCCTATCCAGTTCCCCTTCCATTATCTATGGTAGTTTTAAAGACATTACTGAATTTAATTTCATAAGTAGTGTACGTTAGGAATTGAAAATTTATGCACGATCCATTCTGATATGGTTGGTAGTTAACAAGATAAAAAAATTCTACCTGTACACGTCACAAATTTAAAATGTAGCTGAAAATAAGACAACGCAACAACCCCTTGCGTTCACTGTTCCCGATCAAGAACACTATATTCCGTCGTAAAATCGTAGCTATAGCTGAGGCAATGCTGTTTTTCAGGCTTGCGTTATCAGAAACAAATAAAATGTATACGTAAATCTTAAAACTAATGGCATACACTATTTACAGCAGCTGATTAAACATTCATGAATTTTCTTCATAAATTATTAATGTTTGGATAAGATACATTTACATATTGTGATGAATTGAGCCAACTTTTGGTTTAACTCCATGTTATTAAGAAAGCGGAACCGCAAGCAGAGTGTTCTGTGGGTTCATTGTCCTTAATCTTCTTCCTATGCTACATTTCTTAACATACATCTAAATCAGAAATCGGCTCGATTAATAGCAGTGTAAACGTAGATTTAGTGAACGCAGTGCGAGATTAACAGCACGCACACCCCGCGCTTCTCGCGGCCGTGGTTCGGGGACTATACTGAGATAAGCAAACGAGCAATCCCACTATATCAAAATTAAAATTCACACTTACTTGGAAGCCATGATAGGAAGGTACAAGCATATAAGTTTTTACACGATGCTTCTCCTGGGAAGAGTCTAAAAAAACACACAGCACATTCAGATAATATTTGGCCTTCATATGACGTCATATTCTTCTGTCACTGTAAAAACCTCACGTTAAAGGTGTTCGGACGTATTTCGTTGCTAGGCAACTGGTTGCTAGGGACATTACTTCCGGTCGGAGAAATCGTTTCACAAAAACATATTTTTGTACTTATATACTGCAAAAAGGTATAAAATTAAAATGATAACAAAAAAAACGAAAAGAGCCGAGCACGTTTGTGAGAAAAAGTACCAAAACAAAAGAAAACTATTCCTTTGCTGTAGAATGTCGCTGGCAAAAACACTTGAAGAGCTGAAGAACTCCGGTACACAGACGGCAATAGATGGAAAAATAAACGAAGGACGTCGTCACGTTGAGATATTTGGAATGAATGGCGGAATTTAGAAATCGGTAGAGCTGATTAACCATAAATCAAACATTCCGAAGACAGTGGACATCAACTTTTAACTTTGTATGTAGAACAAGACGACTTTTCGAGCATTCTTGTCTTGGAACCACGGCTAAACTCGCAATTTACCTGGCAAGCTCCGATCAGGCAGGAGGAGGGCTCGCGCCTGATTCTTTCAGGCTAGGTTGAGTGGCATGGAGTCGCAAAAACATGAGCTCACAAGATTCCTATAATTTCCGCGAGTATTTATCGAATCGTTACTTTTCTTTCGTTTACACCTAGGGAAAACATATCTTCCAAAAAGTACGCATGGATTTTATGATTAAACCAAAAATGACAAAGATATTCTATTTCTTGTTAAAAATATCCCTTAAAATTTCATTAAAACGGCCATAAAGTCATTAAGATTTGCTCAATTGAGAAATGCATGCGTACTTTTTTGCACATAACAATTCTGGTTCTAGCGAAACTTCTTTAGTTAGCAAAACTTTTAAGTTGGCGGAAATTATAGGTTTTTTCTTATCTCAATGACATCACAATGACGTCACTGTATGACGTCATCAAACGAAAGAACTTCATTCATATATACTACGTGCAGAATATATAGCATTTCTAGCATGGGGATCAAATTTGTAAAGCTCTAGAAGCTCTGTGGTCAAATCAAGTTTTCCCTAGCAACGGGTCAAAATAAATATGTCTGAACACCCTTAAAGAGCAAGCTAATTAAGTAATATTTAAAACACGAGCAGGAGTGTTTTATCAGATTTAAAACCACGAGGGCGCAGCCCGAGTGTTTTAGATCTGATAAAACACGTGATGCGAGTGTTTTGAATGGCTTCAAAAACGATTCGTTATTGGATGTTATGTTCATTAGTATTCTTTATATAAAATTGTATGTTCATTAGTATTCTTTATATAAAATTGTATGTTCATTAGTATTCTTTCTGACGTCAAGAAGTTTTATCAGGTATAAAACCACGGACATGGTACTGATTTCCTTTGTGTTTTCCTCGTGAATTATTAATGAGTTTTTGAAGGTGAAGTAATACGAGCAACAAATTGCTGCAACATTGTTGCGTTGCAAGTTGAATAGCGTCGCCGTTGTTGCACGTATTACCACCCACCTTAAACATTGCCACGCAACAGTGATTTCGTTGCAAGTTGAATCAGCATATTTCCGCAGCAACTAGAACTGGAGTCTACTTTTTCCAACAAATTTTTACTTGCAACAAAATCATAGTTGCGTGACAATGTTTATGGGTGGTAATGCATGCAACGTTTTGCAACTTGCAACCCAACTTGAAGAAAAATGTTGCCCGTATATCACGTAACTTGCAACAAATGATTCAAGAAAATGTATGCGAGCCCTAGACTCAGCATCTTAGGATAGTCTAGGCCGGGTATGAATAGTTTTTCTCTTGACAGAATTGGGAATATTTTCAGCAAAAATAGAAGACGCATCAAATCAAACTTAGTTCGAAGGATTCAAGAAAGCATCAAACTTGTAGAATTTCAAGTGATTTCGTTTGATAATAGCAAAGATGTACAACCTTCTCCAATAAGTCATTATGCACATTTATTATATGGCTGGGCTTGTTTTCGGGTCATTACGCCAAACGGCGCACACTGATTGGTTGCTGAGAGGTCCGGGAAAAAGCCGTAATGCCCTCTCGGCACTGTGAGAGGACATTACGTCCTTTTTAATGGCCTGCATACTAGTTGATTTGAATGAAAATAAAAGCGAATTAGATATATTCGTTGGAAAATTTTGAGCAATAATACGTCCTGAAACATCAGTGTTTCTTTTTATAAAAACTTCTTATTTAAAAGCGCGAAAAATAAAAGCCTAACAGGTGTAAACATGAAGCGAAACGAACAAGCTCAAAAGTAAGAACTACGGTGAACAGCGACACCTGATCAAGACAAACGTAGAACTAAAAACAGATAAGAAAACAAACCAAAAGCCATATAATAAAAAGCTTACTAACCTCGTTTTCTCGGTCTGTACGGGAAAGTATTTGCCCTCGGTTTCTCTCGCACAAACCTCGCTCCTTCGTCGCTCGGTCTGTACTGAAAACCTCAGGCGAATACTTTCCCGTACAGACCTCGAACTCGGTTAATAAGCCTTTATTATTATATGGCATGAATTACTTCCGGTAAAATCACGCGCTGTGATTGGTTGCTGACGTGACGAGATTTCTCCGTAATGCATGCGGGCATTATGAAAATTGTTAATCCATACAATTGGAAACAAACAAAAAATCCTAATAAGAAACTTTTATTGTCGAAAAACGACGAAAATAAATGAAATAAAGAACGATGAACATTATAATAACCAGACAAGAAAGAAACAACAGAAAATAACGCTAGTTTGGTGTTCTGACGAAGTTAAAGGAAGCGAAGACCAAGAAATACAAGATTGATTTTGAACTACTTAATAACCTCGACCATTCGGTCTTTACGGTAAAACATTAAACCTCCATCTTGAAGGTAATATTTACATATTAAACAAACTGAAATATCTCAACAACGAGTAAGAAAATCAAAAACTGCAAAAGATGTTACTTTCTCATTTTAAGTGTCCTTTCAAATTAATTTTCATGTCATACGTACTAAATGTTTTAAAACCCTTTTTCTTACAAATTTAACTATAAACGTTATTCAGATTATATCAGTTTATAACCAAGTACTAAGAAATTAACGAGACAAATAGTACCTCGTATGTCTCAAATTTTCGTGCCTCTCATTAGTCATACGCTACATTTCTTTATTCGCAAATTTATTTTTTTAATTGGTTACACGATCTTGTAAAAGATGCACCGTACATGTTCGGTTGATTGGCGGGTTTTCGTATTTTATTGGCCAGCGGTTTTCCGTCCCAATGTTGGCCCAGCAACGTTTATATGACGTTTGTTGGAAATGGCGGCACGTTCTCTTGCAAACGTTTTTATGTAGTTTGTCGGCCATGGCGGCAAACACTCTCTTCCTGTCAACGTTTTTATGACGTTTGTCGGCCATGGCGGCAAACACTCTCTTGCTGTCAACGTTTTTATGACGTTTGTCGACCATGGCGGCAAACACTCTCTTGTCAACGTTTTTATGACATTTGTCGGCCATGGCAGCAAACACTCTCTTGTCAACGTCTGGCGGCATGCTCGCTTCTAGTTTTTTAAATTGTTGGCTGTATATAGCTCTTGAAGTACAAGAGAAAGCATTATAATTAACAAGAACTTCATTGTGAGTAATTCTAGCAACAACTATAGATGCTAAGAAGTATGTTTATATTGTAAACAAATAGCAATGTTCATTTTTAAGACTGAAGAGAGTGTTGCAAAGCGTTCAGTGCGACAAGCGATAGCATTTATCGATTCCCAGACATTGCCATAAACGAAATTACGTAATGATAAAATGCTCAGTGCGTGCGATTGAATTCACTCATTATCACAACTCGTGAATAAACATCACACGCGGCAAATAAAGTTCAGTAAGATAATAAATGCGAGATTTCATAAATACAGCCACGACACAGTTGAGCCCGCGTCCCTTCTAGCAACACGTCTCTAAGCATGAGTTTATGGTGTGGTCTAAGCAAGGTTTATTGGCAAAATATCTTCTCGTGCTAAAGAACAAATGGAATTAAAAAATATAACTTGATGTTTTAATAAATATAATATAGAAAAACTTGAAGTTAGTTACGAAGTTCTTAAAAAGTTGCTCCCACAAGTTTCCTCATGCAGTGTGGTTAGGGTAATAAAACAAATGGAATTTTCTTACAAGATGTGCTTACTTCGCGGCAGCACATATAATAAAATTGGAACGATACAGAGAAGATTAGCATGGCCCCTGCGCTAAGGATGACACGCAAATTCGTGAAGCGTTCCAAATTTTTAATTCCCCCCCCCCCCCCCCCCCCCCCCCTCCTTAGTTTCTTCATTGGAAGCTACAAGTGAGTTCTTAAGCCTCGGTTTTCCACGAGGCGGAATTTTGCGCGCGGAGCGGAATTTTTCTTTGTCTTGTGATTTTTCGGGTGGAACTAATTAGAAAAGAATTAAAAATTCCACTCCGCCCGCAAAATTCCGCCTCGTGGAAAACCGGCTTAAGACTCCGTTAGCGCACAAAATATGAAGTCCCATACGCACTTACCACGATGCACTGCGGTCGTCGGTTAATTTCTTGCACAATGAAATTTCGTGAATTAAAGGTAATTACAACTGCGACAAGTAAGGCTGTTTCCCACCGAGCGATATTTTTCGAGCGAAGCGACTTTTTGCTTTTGTCTTGGCTGATTAGTCCCACCTGAGAGCTTACGAGTCAAAAGAAAATGTCGCTTCCTACGACATTTTTCGCCGAGTGCAAATCCAGCCTTAATCTTTTCTGTTGATTTTATCGAGGTTTTTATCTCGTTGGAGTTAGTATATATTAAATCGGGCTGTTTTTCTACTCAACATGTACCTAAACCAGACGTTGGCGATATTTATCGCATCAAAAATCGCACGAGTAAACGGTCCTTAATAATTGCTGCAACATTGTTGCGTTTGAACAGCGTTGTTGCACGTAGTATTACCACCCACCTTAAACATTGTCACGCAACAATGATTTTGTTGCAAGTTGAAACATCATGTTGCAGCAAGAAAAACTGGAGTCTACTTTTTTCAACAAATTTTTTCAACTTACAACAAAATCATTGTTGCGTGACAATTTTTAAGGTGGGTGGTAATACGTGCAACAACGCTTTTCAACTTGCAACGCAACGCAACGAAGTTTCTGCCCTATTACCTCACCTTAAGGCCTAGGTCAAACGTCGCTCTTCTCATGCGTCATGGGAAGGCGCATGAGAAGAGCGACGTTGTACCTAGGCCTAAGAAGAATTTTTACTAGAGTTTTAAAAATTTCAAAGTTGGAAATAAAACCTCGTTTCTTAATCGGATCAATATTAAACCATAGGCATAGTCTAGACAATTTTGCATTGATAAACGATCATTCCGAATACGATGCTAGCAGGTGAAAAACCTCCTCAATATTCAGTTTATTATTTATTAAAATACGTAAAAACCTACCCGCATTCTTTTCTGGCACTTTTGGTGAAGCTTTCAAATTCGTTGGAATATTAGTGACGTCTTTTACTAATTTCGTTTTCTTACATTCCTTAGTAGTACTTGGACTGGTCTTTGGTACTGCAATACAAAAATAATACGTTACGGAAATATTTCACGAATTCCTCTCGAACAGTGTTTATATTTCCTGTTAAATATTTACATATAATAGATCAAAGTCGTACAAGATCTAATCATAACTATAAATTGAGATACCAGGACATGTTCCTACTAATTATTTTAAGTACTCTTTTTTTAATATATATATATATATAGCTACTAATTTATAATATAGCTACTAATTATTTTAAGTACTCTTTTTTTAATATATATATATATATAGCTACTAATTTATAATATAGCTACTAATTATTTTAAGTACTCTTTTTTTAATATACTGTATATATATATATATATAGCTACTAATTTATAATATAGCTACTAATGGAATAATGAGCTATCTTGCAATCTGATTGGCTGCATTACTAACTGTATAATCAGCTCATATACAACGAGTAGTGAAAAACAAAATGGCGGCGTAGTTTTCTTTCTGATGAAACTGGCTGGTTTTTTCAACGTATAGCTCAGAAAAACGTGAGCTAAGAAGAGGAAACTAACATTTAACACAAAATACATAACCCAAATGCACAATTTACAAAGTTAAGATGCTAAATCCACTTTAAAAACCGTCTTAAGAGTTTACAAAACCCCATTTGAATTGTCAGGTTGACAATAATGTTTTGTCAGACAAATTAAAATCCACAAGAATTGAACTAACAACACATATTTATGAGTACAACCATTATTATTACTCAGCAAAGTGGGTTTTTGAAGTAAATAAATCATTATGGATAAAAACTGTGTTATTCTTTCAGGTTAGAAATATTGAAAAACAACGCGTAATTTTCGCTATTAAATATATTTTTAGCTTCTTTGTCCATTTAAAAAGCCAAAGATTCACAACCACGACAGATTAAGAAATAAATCTCCCACCTTTTTGACTTTTCAAAGCTGTTTTTATTCTTCCTTCAATCTTTTCAACGTATTTTTTGGCTCTGAGAGAAAATTCTGAAGCTGTTTTCAACTCAGCAAGAAACTTGAAACCATAAACTACAATACGCATGACGGAAGCTCATATGTGATGGATATTCAATTAAGATAATTTATTGCAATAAATCAACAATTTTGCATTAATTATCATAACATATTTTGCTATATTATAAAACAATTATACCATTCGCTCTCGTCGTATATGAACTCATAGCCAACTCGGCGCTGAGCTCATATACGACTCGAGCTCATGGGACAATGAACTCGGTTGAAGAAAAATGTTGTCCGTATTACGTCACCTTAAACAAGCAAAATATTTTTGGTACCTTGGATGCAGATGGGTTTTTTGGCCACCGGATGTTTGTGTAAAATCCCTGGTCTTACTTTTTCTGTTGGCTTTTCGACAACATGTTCGTTTAACTGCACTCGGCGCTTTTTCCTGTTTGGCTTAATTTCAACGTCTGAAATACAAAAGCATAAAAAGCTAAAAGGCACTCACAATCAGCGGGTTATTAGAGATGTTTAAAGGGAAACCAGCCATGCCGCTAACCAGGCTAGGTCACGAGACCTACACATGTATCAATAAAAGGCTTGATTGCATAATATAAGGATAATGAGCGCAATCATGCATTTTGTTATCATTTCTTCATAGTTAATAGAAAAAAAAACATGGTTTGGAAACCCGGCAAAGTCCAATTAACTATCGAACCTGAAGGTGCACAAATCCTTTGTTTTAGCTTTATCAATATTTAAACAGTGCGGTTGAGTGTTAAATACGTTTACTTTTACACGGAAAATCTTGCGGTCAGATATTTATAAAATTCTCAACAAACTTTCAACTAAATTTAACCGATTAGTCCTTAGACTGTGGCCAACCTCCCTCCAAATTACATTAAAATCAGTTCAACACTTTGTGATATCCTAGTGACAAACAAACAAACAAACAAATAAACAAACAAACAAACAAACAAACAAACAAGCAAACAAACAAACAAACAAACAAACAAACAAGCAAACAAACAAACAAGCAAACAAACAAACAAACAAACAAACAAACAATCAAACAAACAAACAAACAAACAAACAAACAAACAAACAAACAAACAAACAAACAAACAAGCAAACAATCAAACAATCAATCAATCAATCAAACAAATAATGAAACAAGCAAACAAACAAACAATCAGTCAAACAAACAAACAGAGATAAAACATAACCTCGTGATGGAGTAATAATGAAAACAAACCAAAGAAGCAATATCAATGTTACGGTTAATTTTACGACGTTGATTTTCTAGAGGAATGGGTTCGAGTAAGCAGTCTTATACTCTCCACATGGCTTTTTGATATTTTATTAGATCTGATATGGTCTGATATTTTCCTGCATAGTGGTGACCGTTAATAAGAAGTTATAGTAACCAAGGTTGTCGTATAGTTCAGCAAAGCAGTGGCGTCGGCAAAGGGGAGAAGGGGGCGCCCCCAATCTTTTCCAGAGTGGCTACAGGCTTCCAGATCCGTCCAAAACCGATGAGAAATTGCTGGGGGGGGGTCAGCCATTCTGAAAACCAATATTCGACAAAGTGTAACTAATGACGCACTTCAATCAAGGCAGTAAATGTCGTCACTTTGTAACAACGTACGCTATTTTGCCTCCTCCCCATAAAAATCCTACTGAAGCAAAGCTGTTCACACTCTAGTGAAATATAGTAAGGTTAGATATTCTGCCGAAACAGAGAACGTAGGAGTCTAACGTTTCGACCGAAGGCCCTTCGTCTCTCTCTGACCCGCAACTGGGTCAGGTTAGGTTATAATTTAAGCGTCAAACATATACTTATTTTCTTTACGTATATGTGACTAATATTAATTTCAGTGCAATAAATTGTTGGATTGTAAGAACGTTGTAATCAATAATGTTATTGCTGAAAACGTGTGCATCACGCTCCTGATACCTGTGAAGTTCACGTGTAACTGATCAACGTGGTTGCTAGCTCAAACGACGAAACTGTAGGAGGCTCATTAATAGAATATATGTAGAATATGTTGTGTTGGAAATCATTAACGTACTTTGTTGGACTTTCTCCTCAGGTTCATTTGGTGTTTCAACAGCTTTTGCCTAAAACATAAAAAAACTAAATTCACAAGTGCTCCCGAGGATTGCTCATTTACTTTACTCTAAGGAAGAACTTTGATTCGAAACGTAAGCGTTTCGTTCTTTCAAAAGATTAAAATTTTCTATAGATCGTAACACTGCCTATACGCAGCATTCTGCTTCTTTGTTCATGTATGGCACGACCTTGCCAAAACACCAACGACTGGACTGGACTGTTTCGAAAAAAGTTGCATCATGCAGTCTGGAGTACACTATAGTTTACGAGAATCTAAAGAGAAAACTACAGTTCACGTAAAATCGTAAAATCGCGATAGAATTACTCAAGAACTCTCCGAATCATGTACATAAAATGTCCTGAAAACTCACAAACTCCTAATCAATCAATCATAACCATATCAACGTTGAAGTAAATCAGGAACTTAACACCAGCAAGAAGATACTCATAGACAAAATGACAAAAGAGTTCAATCGACAGTCATTTTTAGTTCCTTTTTACCTACCTGACGCTCCGTAAACAACAAAATATGATTGGTAACTAACCTGCAAAGATGATTTTTCTGTGTTTATTTTTGGCTTTTTTGCAAGTGACGTAATGTCGTTTCCTGTAAATAAAACCAAGATTAAAAACTGGGTTGAAGTTGAAACAGTCACGCACAAGTTAAAACTTAAAATAAGAACAAAAAAAGTCGTGATTCCCGACAAAATATATGCTTTGTGTCGGATACAACTCGTCGTCATTATACGTGCATTGTTTGACAGCAGTAATACAAAGTTCCAACAGTTGAAATATACATTATACAATAACGTGACTTCTGTGTGCATTTTCCTTGGTTACTGACCGTGATCTGTTAAAGGACACACACACAGATGACGTCAAATCACGTCAGTAGACTTGTTTTTCTTTTTT
The DNA here is from genome assembly GCA_035771165.1 of Paragorgia papillata. Classification (NCBI taxonomy): domain Eukaryota; kingdom Metazoa; phylum Cnidaria; class Anthozoa; order Scleralcyonacea; family Coralliidae; genus Paragorgia; species Paragorgia papillata. Next base: position 1,480,933 of record JAWNZC010000440.1, read on the forward strand.
CATGCCCCAAACTCTTCAATAAACCACTTTACGTTTTTATTGTATAAAAAAATAGATTAGATTTTCCCGTGCGTGTGTACTGTAACAGATCACAGAAGACGTCACAGCGTGTAAAGAACAACAGTCACACTACTCGACTTCATCTCGTGTTGTACTTTTTTGTTCTTTACACGCTGTGACGTCATCTGTGATCAACACCGCTGCCAAACGTTTGCGCATGCGTGAATTCTCTAGAATACATATCAAGAGAAGCCGTGGCGACAACAACCAGACAGCGAAGACTAAGTAAGACTCGACTATTCATTTGTGTTTTAAAAAAAGGGTAAAGAAAATTACGAAGGGGTAAATTCAGAATATGTTACAATATTGACAAAGAAGCCATGCACAAATTATCTACCTTATCTTTTCGGTAGTATACTTATAATTTTAACTTTTGTGTCGGACTCTCGGACCAGTCCAAATATTTCAGTGTTTTCCCGCTCTTTTTCTGAGGACGAGCTCGGACGTCGCGCATGCGCAAAACGTTTGGCAGCGGTGTTTCTGTGATCTATTATAGTACACCAACCTCGTTAACAACCTGAAATTAGGAGGGCGTGAAAAGACCCAGGGCCTTCTCCCACCTTCCCAATTTCAAAAAGGCCCTGCGAACGAGGGTGTAGTACACACGCACAGAAAAATGTAATCTATTTGTTAATTAACATATTTTACCTACCATCATTGACAATCTTTCGTTTTCGTAAAGCCTCAGCTTCACTATTTCTGTTGAGCTGCAAAAATTTCACATTAAAATTTATGATGATTATTAAAATTTATGATAATTATTAAAATTTATGATAATTATTAAAATTTATGAGTAAAAACCATAAAGAAAGAAAAAAACCCAAAACAACACATTTTATCAACGGATCGCACAGAAAAACAAAAATATAAGATATCTCGAATTTAATGTTTTCGTTTTTACTTAAAGAAAGAAAACCCCCCAAAACAACACATTTTATCAACGGTTCATACAGAAAAGCTAAGAATATAAGAAATCTCGAATTGAATGTTTTCTTTTTTACTTAAGGAAAGAAAAAACGCAAGAAACAACATATTTTATCAACGGATCACACAGAAAAGCTAAAAATATAAGAAATCACCAATTGAATGTTTTCTTTTCCGCTTTAGCTGCAGGATGTTTGAATTTAAGCAGAAAGCAACAGAAAAGATAATGTTTACGTTTTTCTATCCATTTGCGCAGCGTACGTTCAAAGATTTCAAACATCAAATCGAATCTAGAGAATTGATTGACCAATGACGCATATCCAAGGCTGTGAGTACATGCTTTGTTAATGCAATATATTCCGACGTTTTCCCGATCTTTAGGAAAGAAGAAAACCAGACTATTCTTACAATTAAACGTCATACAGTATAACATTTTAAGCGCATGAGATGACGTTGACAACTACAGTATGGTGTAATGTCAAGAGTGACGTCGCATCCGATATTTTCGAAAGCTTGGAGGCATTTTTGACAAACGCCGTTTTGCGGATTTGACGAGATTTCCAGTTAAGCACGTAAAAATCTCACAGCTTGTTAACACTTTGAAGCCTGAAGATGAGTCTTTAGTAATTTATTTGGCTAACGCCAGACGATTTTATTCAGCACAGGGAGAAGCGTAGGCCTCAAAGGGTTAACAAGATGTGTTTACAAGAGGCTGGTAGCAAGGTTGTTAACAGGTTGTAACAATGTTATTCATCCAACAAACTGCTACAACCTTGTTAGCATAAAACTGTTGAGAAGTTGTTAGTTGCAGCATGGTAACAGCTACTGTTGGAAAAACTTGTGACAGGTCTGTTGGAGTCATCAATCTTGTCACAAGCTGTCAACAACCTGTTACGGACATGTTAATAAACTGGGACAGCCAGTGCGAACACGTGATGGTGACAACTGTTGGAACCTGACCGGTAACCAGTCATCTCTGGAAATTTGACATCTGCAGTGCCTGATGGGAATTCCCATAATGCACCGTCGAAATTTACCAACCTCAAATTCCCGTTGCACCTGCAACCCCCCCCCCCCCCCCCCCAATTAATTTAATACGGGCGAAATCTTAGACAATACAAAGATCACTGGGTACGAGAAAGTGTCGGAAGAGCCTGTAATAACTTGCTTACAATGCGTGTAACAGCTTGCGCGTTTTTATGTGTGTACAAAAATAGCAAAATCTTCATAACTTTAAGAAATCTTTCGTCGAAATTTTGTCATTGGAACTACATTATCGTCTAGTTAATAAAATAATAAAAATTATAAATAAAAATTATAAATTAAAATAAAAAAATGAAAATAGGAATAAAAAAATAAATGAAAATAAAAACAAAAATATGAAAATGGAGTAAAATGAAATAACTAAATAAATATCATAAATATGTATTTTTTATTGTATATACTACTTTCAGCTTGGCGTTTGTAAAGTTATGTTAGTCTTTGCTGTACAAGTTGTTGTAAGTTGCTCAACTCAAAACCCTATCCAAACAGCCAGAGCGCCCGGCTACAGTGGCTAGCACCCGAAAGATTGCGAGTTTGAGTCGTTTCCACAGCTCAAAGTTTTCAATTTTCTTTCTTCCTTTCATAAGAAAACCGCTACTCACATTGATAGTAATAAGTAAATAGATTACCTACTAGTTGATTATGTTACTAATTTAATACTATGGATAATGACTTACTGAACCTTTAAGTTTTTAAGTAGCTTAGTTGTGATTCAAGTAGCCGATTGTAAATTACCTCAATGAGTGAGATTTACAATTGTTTGTTTAGAAAAAAATTCATTAATAAAGTTTCCATTATTATTATTATTATTATTATTATTATTATTATTATTATTATTATTATTATTATTATTATTATTATTATTATTATTATTATTATTATTATTATTATTATTATTATTATTATTATTATTATTATTATTATTATTATTATTATTATTATTATTATTATTATTATTATTATTATTATTATTATTATTATTATTATTATTATTATTATTTATTATTATTATTATTATTATTATTATTATTATTATTATTATTATTATTATTATTATTATTATTATTATTATTACATAACATTTTTCATATTCATTTCATCTTTAAGCTCATTGAAGATATTCAAAAGCAGAATAGTTAGAGTTGTACTCGACATACCTGCGTAACGTTTATTTTTCCATTTCTCTTCGACTTATTCATCATCGTATTTGGATCATCCCTCTTTGATTGTTTGGCTTCCATTTCCTTGAACAAAAGCAAAGCTCGCTGCAACGCGCGTTCCTCGCGAGTCAACAGAGCAGGATCTCGAAATAGATTTCCACTATCGTCACCATCTTCCGAAGAGTTGACGACTTCTTCCGACAAACTTTCACCATTGGCGTGTACTTCATTTCGTTTCTTTGTCGGTGATTTCAAAGCTGAATGTTCAGCATGCTGTAATGGTCGTCGAGTGTGGGGTGGTCTTGCTACGGCAGATGTTAATTCACACTCATCAAGTGGTTCTGTTTTTACTTTAATCGGAGGATTTTCGTTAAATTTTCCCTTCTTGGCATATCGCAGTCGTAAAGGTTCCTTCGTTCGTGTAATCCTTCTCCTTTTAGTCTTGTTCAACATCTTTGCCTTCTCCGTCTGGTGTCTCTTTCTGTTACTTACCCTGATATTAGCTACAGCGTTCTTTGCTTGAGCTGACAGTGTTTTCTCTAAAGAAACTGAACGAGAAACGTTAGCTCGGATATTTGAGTTGTTTCCTTTCTGTAGGGCCTTTATCTTTTTAAGATATATTCCTTTGTTTGTCTTTGTACTGGCCATATTATTTTGAGCAGACTGTTTTACTTGTAATCCAGTCATCCCGCTAACTTTCAACTCATTTGCATTCTGTTTCTTTAACTCTCCTCTCGTTGCGAACATTTCTGGAGCAGTTCCACACACAAATGATGGTACAAAACTTGACTGTCTTTTCATTAGCACTTCGGGATCACCAGGAACAGTGGTCACGTGAGCAGTTTGGTTGCCAGCAAAGCTTACTGGGATTTCTGTTGGTTTACTTGCACGAGGTATTTCTGCAATCAATGCTGATTCGCTGTCAAAAGACAAACTCATTGTCTCCTGGCACTTTAAGTTATGTGACTGTGCAAACGTCTGCGGTAGTTGCGCTTGAGAAGTATACCTAGTCGTAGGATTATCGACTATTTTACAAGCATTATTAGGGTAAGGTAGGTTGTACTGTACAGTTCTTAACGGTGATTGTAAAGTAACTCCGCTTGTAGAACGCGAAACATCGTTGCTGTTATTCAGCGGTATGGCATGAAGTTCTCGGTTCCCTGCTTCGTTGTAATGGACCTTAAAATTATGTGTCAAGTAGATCGGATTTCCAGGTCTGGTTATCAACAGTAATTGTTTTTGTGGAAGTGGAGGATTATTTGAAACACGAGTTGGAGAATTCTGAACAGCAGTGTTAGTGTAGCGCAAGTCATTGTGAATAAGATTTGTAGGAGGGAGTTTGTTTATTAGTAATGGTATTTGTTGTCTGTCTTGCTTCGAAACGTTTCTTTGAAGAACATTTTGATAAACCACTTGGTTAGCAGATGAACAAGGAGTAGTTTGTTGAGGACTAGCAAGATAAGTCGTTGAGCTTGAAGGAACATGTAACTGTTCTCCCGTTTGAAGAACAAAGAAAGTTTTATTATCACGTTTCACTTCAGGTTGTTCAAGTTCATTTAACTTTTTCAATGGCGGCAGTTCAATTAATTCAATGTCATCATGTTCTTCTCGTATAGTGCACATACTTACAAATGAAGAACTCTCCTTCTTCGTCTTGGGTTGTTTCGTTATCACCGTTTTATTTTTCTTCAGATTCGTTATAATATCTTCAACACGTGCCATCTTTTTGACACGTTTATCTTTACTAAATGACTTCTGGGGGCCTTCTTGAACAACTGTCTTGTTCCCACAACCGTTTACAAGCTTTTCTAAAAAAAAAACCACCAAATAACACGACGGTGTTACAAGTTTTTGTAAGCAATAACAATGATAAAGATAGTGACGACAACGACAATGCATGGTATGGTGCATGGTATGGTGCATGGTATGGTGCATGGCATGGTGCATGGTGTGGTGCATGGTATGGTGCATGGTATGGTGCATGGTATGGTGTATGGTATGGTGTATGGTATGGTGCATGGTATGGTGCATGGTGTGGTGCATGGTATGGTGCATGGTATGGTGCATGGTATGGTGCATGGTGTGGTGCATGGTATGGTGCATGGTATGGTGTATGCGTGCATGGTATGGTGCATGGTATGCTGAATGGTATGGTGCATGGTATGGTGTATGGTATGGTGTATGGTATGGTGCATGGTATGGTGCATGGTATGGTGCATGGTATGGTGCATGGTATGGTGAATGGTATGGTGCATGGTATGGTGCATGGTATGGTGTATGGTATGGTGTATGGTATGGTGTATGATATGGTGCATGGTATGGTGAATGGTATGGTGCATGGTATGGTGTATGGTATGGTGTATGGTATGGTGCATGGTATGGTGTATGGTATGGTGTATGGTATGGTGTATGGTATGGTGCATGGTATGGTGCATGGTATGATGCATGGTATGGTGTATGGTATGGTGCATGGTATGGTGTATGGTATGACGCATGGTATGGTGTATGGTATGGTGCATGGTATGGTGTATGCGTGCATGGTATGGTGCATGGTATGGTATGATGCATGATATTGTGCATGGTATGGTGCATGGTATGGTGCATGGTATGGTGCATGGTATGGTGCATGGTATGGTGCATGGTATGGTGCATGGTATGGTGTATGGTATGGTGCATGCTGTGGTGCATGGTATGGTGCATGGTATGGTGCATGGTATGGTGCATGGTATGATGTATGGTATGGTGTATGGTATGGTGTATGGTATGGTGTATGGTATGGTATGGTGCATGGTATGATGCATGGTATGGACCTCAAGAATTTTGAAATATTTTGCTGAGTGACTCACACTGTACCTGGGTGATCGGTACAGTCACTGATAAACAATATGGTAAATAATTTGGCTTGTATATGTAAAACTATTCAGCGAACTATTTACCAAGAATAACCGTACAAATAAATACAGCAGAATTGTCTTAATAAATTTATCAAATCAGGTAATGACCATCTTTAGTGAGCAGCATGTATACTGCAACATTTCTTTTATATACTGATGCAAGCACGGGGAGCACGGGAGGTGTGTGCTATTAGGGCGCTGCCTCTCACCAATAGTTAAGCCCAGTTAGACGGGGTTAGTACTTGGATGGGTGACCGTCTGGGAATAGCCCCGTTCTCGGGGTGGGGACTCATGTGAGTAGAGTTTAGTTGGTCTCTCCTGTGCTTGGAGGGTTTTTCGCCGGGTTCTCCGGTTTTCCTCCCTCCGTAAAATCAACACCTATAGGTCTTAGCTGTAAATGGAGGACCCCACCAGCTCTGCTGAAAAACTTATACTCCTTAAATAAAGAATAATGAATAATGAAGCAAGAAGTGCTTATTTGTTACTGGACTTTATGAATTAAATTTATAAAGTTTATAAATATTGCTGGTGTGCACCTTACGTCATTGTCGCCATGTTGGATGTAATATATCAACGAGTTTGACAACCTCGTACCCAGGCTCTTTTCAACCCGCCGCGCGGAGAAAAGCTACCTAGAAGAGACTCGCGCCGCAGAGAAGCGAAGCAAAGAAGCAGATCGCAGACGGTAAATAATTCACCATTTCAAATTCTATTCCTTCTCTAGCTGCTCAAGATTTCGACTATAATGCTTATTCTTATACACAACTTGTTTTGATGTGAATACTATACGTAAATTACCGAGGTGTGGAGCAGAGAGAAATTCGAAGCATTCGGACGATCGTCGACATTTACCCAGACGGCAGTCTGAAGTTTTAATTTGGATAAACAACCTAGACAACCCCCGAGGAAAATATCTCAACGCTTTGTATTTTTACGATTTATTTGGTGTGATGTATGTTGCCGATAATTTTTCGTTACTTTGTATCTTTCACTTGTTTATATCAAAAATTTGCCTCGTCCTGTGCGAGAAGAATCAGTTTCTGTCTCCGTTCAACGACGCAGTGTAAATAGTATAAGACTTTCTCTCCGCTCCACACTTCGATACTTTGCGTCGTATTCACATCAAAACAAGTAGTGTGTGTAAGGATAGCATTATAGCAAAAAACCTGAGCAGCTAGATAAGGAATCCGAATTTAAAACGGGAAAAATATTTACCACCTGCGGTCATTGCTTTTCGCTTTTCTACGCCGTCAGTCCCTCGTACGTCACCCGTTTCTTGTGAACATAATCAGAAATCATAGCCATATCGTACCCAGTTAGCGCTGAACTCTTGAATCCAAGATCGAAGTATTTTCTCAAACGGTAAAATCTTTCAGGCAAGAAGTTTAAATCATCTCTACCACCCCAGTCCAAACAAAATTTGTCACAACCAGATTTTGGTAGTCACGTGACCATGATATACCACGTTACCTGTTTCTTGTGAACATAATCAGAAATCATAGCCATATCGTACCCACTTAGCGCGGAACTCTTGAATCCAAGATCGAAGTATTTTCTCAAACGGTAAATCTTTCAAACGAAAGCTTCAAATCCTCTCTACCCCACCCCTGCCCGGGGCGCGCGGTACAGTCACTGATAAACAGCGTATAGTTGGCTTGCGTATGTAAAACTATTCAGCGAACTATTTAGGCACTCAAGAATAACCAAATCGTACAAATAACAAGACATTCTCTTAACAAGTTCATCAACTCAGTTAATGACCATCTTTAGTAAGAAGCGTCTACACTACAACATATTTGCTTTATTATGCAAGCAAGAAGTGGTTATTAATATTTCGGTTTCTGGACTTTCCGAATCTAATTTAAAAAGTTTAGAAATATACAAAGTCAAAGTCTTCAGTGCTGATCTATATAAATGTTCGTCGATCGAATAATTGTTGTTGATCGAATATTTGTATTAAAGCACAACCTCAAAGTCAACGAGGACAGCAGATTCGAATATGCCGTTTGAGTATAAATCGACAGATACAACAATTAAATTTCCACAAATCCAAAACGTGTGGACAAGAAACATAAATGTGCTATACTGGACGGTAAATATACTTCCAACAATCAACAGCATTCGAATATTTTTAATGTATGTATCAGTACCTGTAACCGCAGAGCGGGTTTCTGTTTATCAGTTTATGATCGTTCGCCGCCTCCGGCTTCATTTCTGGCGATTGATGGCAACAAATATGAATTATCCAGCAAATGTCGTAAATTTTGAAATATATCTAATTTACCCCTCTAAGTTAACGTTACCGGACTTGCAACAACCTTGACGTTTATAAGAACCGAATCAACCGCTCCCCCCAGGACGGGCGAAGCTCAAATTATCCACGTGACCAAATACTCCAAGAATTCGTGGAGTATTTGGTAATCACGTGACCAGCCTTTGCCAGGCACGATCGGAAATCGCATAGAAAATCGGCCACTTTCATGGGGCAGTTCGCAGTCCACGTGCGTGCTGGCTCAAGTGAGTTCTAATGGCTTCGTACATCGTGAAAATTCCACGAGTTGTCAACAAACCGTATTCTATGGCAAGCCCAACATTCGTGCTATGCGCTCGTGGAAGAATTATGGTCGAGCGACGATTTTGAGCAGAGGTGTTTGACTTTGAGCTCGGGGAGTCCTCGCTGAAGTGTGCAGCCTGTCGGCCGTGTATTGATGACGTTTACACGCAAGATATTCGTTCTACGCATGCGTAGCTAATACGGGTCAGCCCGTATTTCGCGAGCCTCGACAGCCGCCATTTCCGATCGTGGTCTTCTCCTTTCGCCATTTTGAAAGCAGAGAAGACCCTGGGTACGAGGTTGGGTATTTTCTCCGCGCGGCGGGTTGAAAACAGCCTGGGTACGAGGTTGCGAGTTTGAGTGTTTCATCAGGGGATCAACAGCAAGGAATTTTGTCTGCGCATGCGCTCGTGGAGATTGCGAGAGTCGCGTGAGTTGTCCCCAGGACTTCAAAAACATAAACAAAGATGGCGGTAAATTTCTTTCCCCACCACCCTTATTTCCCCCAGAAAAGGGTGTATAGTTTGTAAAACGGCTTGTGAAAGGACACTGGAAATAGAAAGATATTTTAGTGAATCGTACGATATTAAATTGGGTGACAACGACTTGAGTACGTTGTGGTCAACATGCCGTGGCTTCAAATGCATGAAAATATTTTGAGGCAATAGGGCAGATTTTGCAGAAATTGACAATATTTGCATGTCGTCGCTGCAATGAAATTAGTAGCGTAGGCATGTCAAACTTTATTGTAAGATCTGAGTGAGACAAAAAAACTGATTATATATTTCTATGTACGAACGGAATTATACATAAATTTAGCACAACGTTGTGGCAGTTAAGAGGTCTTGCTCGACATAAGACAGAATCTGAGTACGTTTTAAAGACAGCACTAACTAGTAAACAAGTCGTCGGATGAAAGGAATAAATACATAATTTACCCACTTCCCCCAATTTTCCCATTACGAAATACCTCTCAGATATCAAAAGCAGTAATGGAATAAAATGAAACCAGCATTTAAATTTTGGGGAAGAAGGCAGATTTGAGTTATAGTCCATCGAACATTCGCTATCAATTTGACTCCAATGCGGCTTTTTCGTACCACCACTCCATCTTCGATACTTATACACCTTCCTGGCTAAATGTCTTCTTTCACCTATCAGAAGAACGTCAGTGTCTCCGACCGACAGATTGTTAGTAAATCTTGAAGATATCTTGGTCGTCATTATCTTCTCCACATTTTCAAAATTTCGCCACAGACGATACAAAACACGATGAGCCAGCGATATTTTTTAACACAGCAGACAAAATTCCCTGCTGCTCAGGGGATCCAAACACGAAAAAATATGATGAAAGCACGAGGCTTTTATTGTTTTCGGGTGTTTGGATTCCCCTGATAAAACACGATAAACGAGTTGTTGATATGGCACCTCAACCGAGCGATTTCAATTGGAAAATGCAATTAAATCCCTCATGAGATTTTACTCCAACCTCGATCCCAGGGCCTCTTTAAAATATTAAGGGCGCGGGAAAAGGCCCTGGCATCGGCTAGTGGACTCTGCATTTTCATTGGTTGATTGCTTTTCTTAAACATTCCTCAGGAAACGTAATTATGCATAGTTTTGTGCCAATTATAATCAAATAGCTTCAATGGAACCACCAACGGGACCGATGAAACCGCCCATTACAATGAACTTCTCCCACGAGACCGCTATTACTCCAAATGTTTTGCATACTAAATTAGACTGCTAATTTATTACACCCAGTATTTCTGGGTGCTGTGACCAGCCGATGCCAGGGCCTTTTCCCGCTCTCCCAATTTCAAAAAGGCCCTGGGAACGAGGTTGATTTTACTCATGAGTGTGTGTAAAATTTATTCATACATCAACTGGTTTATTTTGCATAGATAATTGAGATCTTAAGAATTAGAACACCCGGTTTTCATTTAATATCTTGGGTTTTACTGGAGTATCCAACTTCAATCAGGTGATTGAATGAACTATTGTAATTGGCAGATTATCTAATTAATTATTAATGAGTTTGAGATGAATTTGACAAACGTTTTTCATCATCTGCAATTACAATTTCATCCAACATGACGGCAATATCTCATGGGATTGGTTGCACATCCCCTATACCGAGTCAAAGTCTTCAGTGCTGATCTACATGTATGTTCGTCGAACGTGTTTGAATATTTATATTAAAGTACAACCTCAACGAGGATTCGAATATGACGTTAGAATATATAAAATCGACAAATTACAACAGCAATTAAATTTCCACAAAAATCCCGGCTCTTTCTTCGTGTACGGGACACAGAATATGTCCGTGAATACGTCACAGCTACATTTTGTAGCAGACAGAGTTTTGGAATCAGTTGAATTGCTCCGTTCTTTTAAAAACCGCGCCAAATTTTGCATAATAAACGTTAATTGAATTTTAGTTTTTTAAACGAAGCAATCCAACTGATTCCAAAAGTCTGTGTTCGGTACACGAAATAGAACACCAAATCCCAGACGTGTGGAGAAGAAATATAAATGCTATATTGGACGGTAAATGAATTTCAAAAATCAACATCATTCAAATATCAAGTATGTGTAGCAAGCAGTACCTGTACTGCAGTAGTTCTATTGAAAGTGGCTTTATACTTCGTCGCCTTCGGCTTTATTGTAGTGACGAGTGACGGCAACAATTATGAAATATCCAGCAAATGTCATAATATATACATTAATACTTAAAACACTGTCAGAGGAACACTAGATCTGAGATGTCGAAAATTACAGTACCTTGATTTAAGCCAGTATTGGACCACGAACACTTGTCCATTGGCCATTGTCGAGCTGGTTTAGGATACGTCTTTTTCATTTTGTAATAAGAATGTTCTTCTAGGATGCGAGACGAATTATTGCTGCCGCTGTTGTTGTCGTCATCTTTACCCATCTAAAAAGAATGTCATAACGCATGTCAAAATTATAGTGTAAAGAATTGAGGAAATGCCTTGCTCTGCGAGACTTAACCCGACAACTGCTGTAAGACCTGGACCTCCTGTCGAACAATAACGTTTCTTTACATCAACCCTTTAATTCACATTATTGTTGTAGATCACTTGATCTATTTACTCTTTCTAACGCCAGACGATTATATTCGTCAAGAGAGAGACGTCTATAAAGGCCATGCATGGAAAGGGTGGCGAAGAGTTGCCTCTCACCGCTGCGATCCAAAGTTAAGCCCGATTGGACGGGGTTAGTACTTAGATGGGTGACCGCTTGGGAAAAACCTTGTAACGGGCTCACGCGATTAATTAGGATCTCACTGTGGATTTGAAACTCGCGTAAACTAAATGTACAAAGAAGAATCGATTTGGTTTAGATGTAAACGAATCCTAACGTTGATTAAAATCTCTTTCTGTGGCCGAGAACCCGAAGAAAAACCCTCGAAGCACAGGAGAGATCAACTACAATAACTCTACTCACATGAGTTCCACGCTTAAGCCCAGTTAACCGGGCTGGCCCGGCTCATATAAACAGCCCCTTAGTCGTATGGCCATACAATGCAACTTTCTTGATTTCTTCTTACTTTTGCCTTATTCCGAAAAAATTCCTTCAACAGTTTTCAGGATATCTTAAAAATTTTCATTTGGAATCTATAGTTCAGTATAACAGTCATGGCGCTTTATTATATCAGGAAATGCATAATCCAATGGTAGAAAACATACATTTATCACATGTTTTATTGGTCAAACCACAGATACTACCATTTACAATTAACCGTTAGGCCAATCTCGTACTCAAAGCCCAGGATAATCCGTTTCAAATCGTTACGTTATTGGCTGAATAGCGAGCATGAGTTGGTCTGAAGTGACCGGAAGTAGAATTAATAAACCAAAATAACAAAGATGTCGGACGGCAAGACTCCAGTGAAGACGTTGCCGCGATCGATATCTTCGCCGTATGTGTGTAGATGCTGTAATTCGAGCTTCGCCAGCAACCCCATTGACTCGTTTGGGGAAAAGTCAAACAAGGAGAACATACTATCCAGATTCCGCTCGGATATTTACGCATGCGTACCTCAACCGGAATAACAAGAATCCTGTGATTTGAAACCAGTGTTTGAAACGGATTATCCCAGAGTCTCTCGTTTCCCGGGTGGGGAACGTGGGCTCTGAGAACTAGATTGCCGTTAGGCGTGATCGTTTTTTCGCGTTTGTTTGCGTTTGAAACGTTCACGTTGGGCGTAACTTGTTCGTTATTTGAAAGGTGTAACCAACTGATTTGAACCGTGAATGGACAACCGTTTGACAAGTCCCGCCCACATGTTTGACAAACGTGAGAGAATGTTTTCGAGTGTATTTTTCAGGTACATTTACAAACGACGAAGTCGAAATCGTTCGATTTTTATGGGAAAGGATGGAGTTTATCGGCAGCCGATGACGTTGAGGATAGAGCAACTGTCGATTTTTGTTTTGGCGTCGAAAAGTTGACTGCCGATTGTGATTTGGGTGAGAAAACGTCGTTCAAGTAAACGTGTTGGCAAAATTTTGACGAAGTGTCCAGCCTTCACCAATATTTTAAACAGGTCAGTTCGAGTCGATCACGAAACGTAATTCAAATCAATATTATTATCGCAAAGTTACTACAAACAACAACCAAGGTAAGTGTATTTTGTTTATGCATGCTAAATTCGCTCAAAATAATTTTAATACACTGAAATAAGCAAAATACACTTACCTTGGTTGTTGTTTGTAGTAACTTTGCGATATAAATAATATTGGTTTGAAGTACGTTTCGCGATCGACTCAAACTGACCTGTTTAAAATATTATAAGGTGAAGGCTGGACTCTTCGTCAAAAAATTGCCAACACGTTTACTTGAGCGACGTTTTCTCACCCAAATCATCTACATCTGCATTTTATTAAGTCGGTAAAAATCGGACGATTATCACACCAACTACCACAATCGGCAGTCAACTTTTCGACACCAGAACAAAGATCGACAGTTGCTCTATCCTCACCGTGATCGGCTGCCGATAAACTCCATCCTTTCCCGTAAAAATCGAATAATTTCGGCTTCGTCGTTTGAAAATGTACGTGTAAAATGCACTCGAAAACATGCTCTCACGTTTGTCAAACATGTGGGCGGGACTTGTCAAACGGTTGTCCATTCAGGCCTGGTTCATACGTCGCATTTAATTCAGACGAATTTAATTCATAGTTAGCTTCGTCAACTAGTCGACGTAAACTCGAATTCATTTCATACGACGAATTTAATTCAGTGACGAGCAAGGAAAATCCCGCTAGATCGCGCCAAATACGTCCAATACGCATGCGAAGTAAACAAAAATCTGATCACGGGCACAAAAAAATGTTATCATAATTCATGCATTTAATTCGATGCGACGATACAGCGACGTCTGAAACCAACACGCATTTCAGACGTTGTATCCGTCTCACCGTGACGGATACAACATCTCAGACGAATTTAACTCTTCAGGCGAATTTAATTCGTTTCATACGTCGCACTACAGTCGCATTTAATGGATGGAGTTAAATTCGTCTGAATTAAATGCGACGTATGAACCAGGCCTCCCGGTTCAAATCAATTGGTTTACAGCTTTCAAATAACGAACAAGTTACGCCCAACGTGAACGTTTCAAACGTAAACAAACGCGAAAAAACGATCACGCCTAACGGTTGATTGCAAATGGTAGTGATATAGTCAGGCTTCATTCCTTACAACGAGGTCAGGAGAACGCAACTCAGCAACGAGGTTAAAGAAAAGTGTAGTGTATCATTTTATCTAGAATTATCTATATATAAGTCTGAATTGTCAACTGGCCCAGAATTTAGAATCCAGAATTCTACAAAACGTGTAGATAGAAATTACATGCGCAGCATGCGACGCAGACAACTCCAGCACGAGTGCTATATACATGTGCCTAGTCAACTCCATTCTTCATGGCACAGTGGTTAGCGCACGTGCCTTTCACCTCTGCGACCTGGGTTAGATACTCGCTCAGTTCAAGTTATCTGATTAAAAATTCGCCTTGACCGCATGTGAGAAGAGTGCTTCCAGTTTGACTCTACCAAACCCCCCAATATAATTGAGTCTGAGTCATTACCAGGCTTCAAAAGTGAAGCTCGGGATTTTACTGATTCACCGTGTAGACTGAAGAGTATGTTTGGGGGACTGGAGGCGACTGAATAGCGACTTTATTTTTACCCCTTGAGTTAGAGTTCCAGTTATGAAAACGGAGCGTCAACCAAAGACTCAAATTAGCACAGAACTATCTTTTGGCCAATAATCGCCGTTAAAAGTAGCGTGCTGCGTAGGCAGTGTAGAAACAACAATCGAAATATAGTAAGGTTAGATATGCTGCCGAAATGTTTCGAGCGAAGGCCCTTCGTCAGAGAGAAACGTAAATAGTGTAAACAAACAACGAGCTTATATAAGAACGATTACCGTCGATTAGTAAACCATCTCTCCGTTTATTTGACACTCTCTCCTTTTTTTCTCATCGACGGTAGGAATAGCAAATGTCTTTCGCATCTCATTATTGATTTGTTATTGTTATTTTGGTTTTTGGCTAATTTTTTCGCATCGCATTATTAATTTGTTGTTGTTATTTTTATCTGATTGGCTTATTTTTGGTCACATGGTTACCTTTCTTAATAGTGAAATAAAAGTAGCGTGCTGCGTAGGCAGTGTAGAAACAACAATCGAAATATAGTAAGGTTAGATATACTGCCGAAACAGAGAACGTAGGAGTCTAACGTTTCGAGCAAAGGCCCTTCGTCAGATAGAAACCCATGTTCTCTGTTTCGGCAGTATATCTAACCTTACTATATTTCGATTATCTTTCTTATATAAGCTCGTTGTTTATTTACACTATTTACGTTTCTCTCTGACGAAGGGCCTTCGCTTGAAACGTTAGACTCTTGCGTTCTCTGTTTGGGCAGTATATCTAACCTTACTATATTTCAATCGCCGTTATATATGCGTGCGGACAACGTAAGAATTAAAATACGCGGCAAAAATGTCATGCGCTTATTAATGAACAATCGATGTGAAAAATACGCGGCTTAAATGTCATGCGCTTAATAATCAACAATCGATGTGAAAAATACGCGCCATAAATGTCACGCGTTTCCGGAATGCGGAAGTTGTAACGAAGCTATTTCGCAATATTCAAGTGCGGAGAATCCAGTTTACGCCGTTGTTGCATTTTAATAAAAACTTTGTTGCACTAAAAATTCTCAAATTAAAATCATCAAACCACTATATTGTTGATCGAAGAAATAAGGTAATTTAGCTAGCCGATAATCCTGATACAGATAAACTGAATGACGATCTAGAAGTAATAAGATACGAAGTAATCGTTCTCACATATAAAATCTAATATGAGTTACGTCGCAAATGTTTCAAAAAACAATTTTAGATTAACAGTGGAGAATACTAGCTACACGATGTACTGTCGCAATTAGTTATAACGCATATATCGTAATCTTAGTGCGAACGAATGAACATTCTGAACATTAAGCAATACGTAAGCACAGGCTGTCAGTTGATATCCAACGTAGAAAACAAGAATGTCTTTTAATACAAGTGAGAATTTGCAGTAACATCACGTTTATTATCTATTGCTAAGCTTACAACCTGTTCACTCAGGGCTTCATCAGAGCAAAATGCCAACATCGTGTTGACTCAGACCTTCATCAGAGCAAATGCCAACATCGTGTTGACTCAGACCTTCATCAGAGCAAATGCCAACATCGTGTTGACTCAGACCTTCATCAGAGCAAATGCCAACATCGTGTTGGCTTACGTCATATAAACAAAAACAACTTAACAACCAGAATCACGCAAAGGACACAAAGAATTAATCAGAGTGTCTTTTGTGTCACCCAACGCGCAGTTCTTGAATGCGTACGACGTTTCTGCGTACATTAAATTTCCATTTTCTCGTAATTGTTGTTGAAGTACCGTATTATAGGCCGCAGTCGCGTTTTATCATTTCAAATGAACAAAATAAACCAGAATGTTGTGCGACATGATTTCGGTTATCTACGTTACTTAGCAAACCTCAGGTTTGCTTTGCGCGATTATCAGATGAAAACTTCACAAAATAAACGAATAAAATATCTGATTGAAAAATTCTGGAATTTGGCTAGCTTCGCAGAAATTGAAGCGAAAATGAAAAATACGATAGAACGAAAGACGATTTTTAACGTGACATTATAGCGCAACAAAATTTCGTTACTGCTCCGTACCTGGACGTCTGTTATATTTTTTCTGTGAGTTCTCAGCAGTATAGAGATTATAGATTAGTGATCCAGGGTTGTCCAGGGTTATATGTACGTGCACGCAACTATGGAGTACTTGCGTTTCCATGCGTTTTACATAAATGGGTTAATTTATACTAAATTCTGAAGAGACGCCGACGGAGGAAGCAGATTTCGTTAACTGATTGTTCAAGAATAGCATTTACTGATTAACCTAGAGAGTTGTCTAAACAGAGCCAGGGTAGAGCGAAGTGTGAAACGTGACAACGCACTACAATGCTAGCGACGCATACTGCAGAACGCGATATTTACGATCGTTTTTTAGCACACGCGTAAATTACAAAGTAAAATATATTTCATTCTGTCAAAGAGCCTTTGCTTGAAATCGTCAGTGTGTCGCTTTTAGCATTTTAATATTCTGCCTTCTCGTACTACTTTTATTATCCGGCATGTAATCATGGAACCGAATCAAGTTTGTTTGAAGCAACATTTGTTGCAGAGGAAATACAGTAAGGTTGGATATACTGTCGAAACATGGAACGTAGAAGGCTATAGTTGCGAGCGAAGGTCCTTCCTCACAGAGAAACACGCTTCTCTCATGATGACCCGTAACGTCATTTGAGATGAACCGCTGTCAATGATTGTTAACACGATCAGAGTATATCTGTAAATGATTGTTAGTTTGAACGCAATCCTTGACTTTAAAAAAACCTTGGGTACCTTATTGCTTTCACTTCCGGAACGTGCCTCTGGGGGAAATAGAATCGTCTGGCGTAAGCCAAAATAAAATGTAAAAACTACAAAGCTTTTCAGACGGACAGAAATTAATATTCAACTAAAGCACTCAGCTAGCAGACTATGTTACGTATATACTATATAGCTTCAATCAGAAAGCAGAACCAATGACTTTCAATGTTAAAAAAAACTAACTCTTATGTAATAAATGGCCTCTTCACGCTTGACGTCACTCCATATATATTTGGCGGCGAATAATTGCAAGAAAACTGCATGAAACAGCTGTGGTATATAGATATATAGTAAGGTTGCATATACTACCAAAGCAGGGAACGTAGAAGTCTAACGTCTCGAGCGAAGGCCCTTCGTGAGAAACGTTTCTCTCTGATGAAGGACCTTTGCTCGAAACGTTAGACTCTTACGTTCCTTGTTTCGGCAGTATATCTAACCTTACTATATTTCACTGTGTGGTATAACATTAGAGCTCGTTCACGCAATAATCTGATTGGAATACTGACTTGTATTTTCAAAGAACCAATCTTACGAGTGTTGCTTACAATCGCAGTTAGTCGTACCTTAAGACAGCGGAAGAAGGATAGACCTGGAAACTAGCCGTGACCATGTCTCGGTCAACATCGACAACATGTCTACGGAACTACGAGACGTAGAATAAAACGAATTATCAAATTTAACGTAACTTACATTGTCGTATTATTTAACCGAAATAAAGTTTAGATATCTGAATGTGTTAGATGGTACTCGACGAAGGTCACTGCAGCTAAACTATGACTATGTTGTTAAGATAAATCCGAAGACAGAAACTTAAACTGTTACGATCGCCGTGATATCATCGTGATGATAAATTCCTACCAAGAACGAATGTTCCTTCGAGTTGCACAATCTCATGACACTTCACAGAATGTACGAGATCTTTTGAAAATGCCAACGATAAAATTTGACATAGCTGAGCATTGCTAGCCACAGCACGAACATGAGCACAAGTGCCAGTCTCTTTCCGACATGACAGTAAATCTAGTTCGACTTCGTGTCCGCAGTCTGACACGCTAACATCACGATTCTGACGTGAATTGTTCGCCTTATTTCGATCAGCCAAATGAAAACATCACTTCACAATGAAGAATATATGAGAATGATTTGCTGCAGCTAGGAGAGATGATTATAGACCATGAATCAACACGAGACTCCGCGAATAAACACGGACATTCGAGAATGTTAGTTCGCGATCGTGATGCAAGTCAGCACTGCAGAACGTTTGCCATGTTCAGTTGTACTTACGTTTTAGGATAGTGGATTATTTACCTGATATATTAAAATAAACCACACTGAACTTCTTTTGATGTCCTTTGAGCTGTGCTTATTATAAACTCGAGAAAAACATTAAGATACCTTACACAAGCTCTCACGTAGGTCACACTGATCAGTGAAGATGGCGGAACACACTACTAGCTCAGTAGCTCACCAAACTTTGATCAATTGTCATGATGTTGATGTCGTTCTAAGCCAAGAACACTCTCCAAATAAGTCTACGTTGCTATCTTGTTTCTTCCAGTCCCTTCTAACCAAGGGATGAAATCAATTCGTTACTAGATATATATGTTGGAAGTCTTCTTTGCGATCGCGATGTACGAGAGAGACCGTATGTTGACCACCAGCCTCAATCTCAAGTTTCGAACGTGGAGGATGAGATCAGCTTTGCACGGACAGCGTTCGGAAATAGTCGGATAAAGTAATCTAATGATAGATAGCACAGAACTGCTCAACAGAATTTCAAAACTTGCTTATCCAATCACTCTGCTAAAACAATAGTCAATAACTACGCAAAATATTTCTTAAACACAGAAAATTAACATTTGAAGCTTGTTCTCAATTCGTCGGTACAAGGTCGGTGAACATTCGGAAGATCTTCGAGAGCGCTTGCGATTCCAGCATTTGATAAAATGGCGACTAATTGTATCACAAGACCGTGTCGAGCAAGGCTGATTTTATTTCTTTTCCTGACATGTCATTTCAATTCTGGTATGTCCATAATGATTTCTAATATCTTTATTTTCTTATTAGCTTTAATTTAACGTCTTTCTTTTCCTTGCTGCTGCTCTTGTTTGCTTTTTAAAACTGACGGCAAGAAAACTGATTCAGCGGCGTATTAATATGTTGCGTGTCTTTGTGCAGACAGATAATCTACTGTGCATTGTTAATATGTAGTATGTTTTTTTAAATGTAGTTATGGTAGAGAGTTTAATTTCTATTAGTTTGTACTAGGAGTATATAATTAATAATGGCTGTATGTCATTTGGCTTCATGCTCGCTCTCTGGACATCGCCATCATAATAATTCTGACAGTTCTGTCAAATTTTGAAGCTCATTAACTTCAAATATGCAACTTGTATTTTATCTACAACTGCTAGTACTTCGTTCTTAATGTAGGTTTACACAA
This sequence comes from Paragorgia papillata, assembly GCA_035771165.1. Classification (NCBI taxonomy): domain Eukaryota; kingdom Metazoa; phylum Cnidaria; class Anthozoa; order Scleralcyonacea; family Coralliidae; genus Paragorgia; species Paragorgia papillata. The sequence goes on from JAWNZC010000440.1 coordinate 1,501,035, forward strand.
TTAGCTTTACCGAAACATTTATTTCAATCCGTTTCGGTCCACTATTTACGTAATATTTCATATACGCCGTAGTTCTAGTTCTGACAGGTGATGCCATAGGTCCAAATTATCACAAAACATGCGCAATACAGTTACCAATACTGTAGGATCGATGAAAGAAGATTACAACTGTTCAGTTAAAAATTGTATAAAGTGCAAATGCAGCCAACTGTTACTGTGTAAAGTATGGTTTAATTAATTTAGCTTTCATTTTGTAGGATGAAAGCTATGTAAACTCATTAAACCATATTTTACACAGTAACAGTTGGCCACATTTGCACTTTTTACAATTTTTTACTCTACATGTACCGTATATATATGTTACTGAAGGCTACCTTTATTGATCTGTTCAGTTAAATTTGGTTACTGTGATAAACGTCTGTGATTAAAGTCACTCATAGTTGTCATTTTCTAGTCCTGACAGAAAAATGCCTAGTACCAAAATTTGATCCATGTTTGTACATACCTTCTTTCATTATTTAATCAGTCAGTACAGCACTAACCTAACTGGCATTTGTTTTCGAGACTTGATTTTCTGCATTGAACCAGCTTTATATATCTCTATGCATGCTGAACATTGAATATTGAAAGCATTTTTTTTTAATTTTAACTATTTAAAAAGTGTAAAATGTCAACTATGATGCATCTGTCACATGAGAAACATCAGTATGGATAACTCTCTCATGGGAGTTCTGTTTTCTTATTATTAAATAATTGTCTTATTGCCTTGCAAAAATTGCATTAAACTATAATGCTGATTCAGCAATAATCATCACATGTCCGATTATAAATAATCGCACATGCGAGATTATCACTTTTATTAGTGGTGGAAAAATCAATAAAACACACTATTTTATATAATAAATATGCATATTCTGTCCACGGGTGCACATTTGAAACATTTGCTGGCTTTTAATGAAATCTCTCCAGGGGCCATCATGGCATTTTAGAAAAAAATAAAACTCTTGTGATGGTGAACATGACTACAAGTTTCCCAATTATGACTTAATAAGAAATGCAATGCAGTCAAGAATTCAGTATTGCTCAGAACAAAAGTTTACAGTACTTTGTACATTCAGTTAATATTTGAATAGTTTCTGTTAATTACCTAGTGACAGTACTTGTGTACATGTACATAGTGAAAGCTTCTTGGGTAAGAGACTGGCAAGTGATTAGTACAGTAGTTTTGAAGGGGTAAAAATGCATTACTTTAACTAAGGAGGCATAATGGGGGCATCTGCTCCAAGTGAGTTTTTTTTTTTTGGGTGGATGATGGCACTTAGTGGACGTTTTATTTCACACAATCACATGTACAGTGTTTTGAAATGCATTACTTTAACTAGCATCTGCTCCAGAGTTTTTTTTTTGACATTTAAGTTACTACGTCACATAAGATATGTATATATTATAAAAATATATAGAGAGAGAGAGATAGAGCATATTCTAACTATAATTGCACAATTGTTAATAAATGTACCATCCTATTTAATATCCACTCCATCATTGCACCTTTTTTTCCTGGGACTGAACATTTTTTACCCCCCCCCCCCCCCCCCCCCCCGAGTGGTGCAGGAGCCTTGTTATGCCACTGCTTGGCTGTTATCTGTGACATTTAAGTACTGTAAGTCACAAATTGTGCCATGATGTTATGTCTCTTGTTATGCCACTGCTTGGCTGTTATCTGTGACATTTAAGCATTGTAAGTCACAAATTGTGCCATGATGTTATGTCTCTTGTTATGCCACTGCTTGGCTGTTATCTGTGACATTTAACTACTGTAAGTCACAAATTGTGCCATGATGTAGAATATGTACTCTGGGTAGGTTTGAATTTTATTTGGCTTTATCCTTAGAACTCAGTGAACAAAAGTGCCAATGAAGAAAATACATGTACTGTAGTCACATATGCCAAGTACTCTTAATGCTTCAGATTTTGATCGAGTCAGAAAGCTGGTATTGAAACATTGAGCAATCTAAATTGAAGTTGAAAAAATTAAGTTTTAAATTAAGATAAGTCTATAACTGATCTAGAAACTAGTTGTTCACTATAATTTAATTTAATGACAGAAATCATACTTTACATTTAATAAATCTCAAACACAAAGTAAAGTTTTGTCATATTTAATTTTAATTTACATGTATAATAACTTATATACACTGTAGTTTAGGCTGTTGCGGTATTGAAAAAATACCGATATCGGTTATCGAAAGAAAAAACCCGATAATATCGATATATCGATATTTTTCCGCGATGGAAATTAACTATATTTTAAGCCTAATTTTTCGCCATCAATTGTTTGGATTTTTATGTATTTATCCATCTCCTTCTGCAATCGATCGCGCGGCGACTGTGATGGCGATGATATCTGCGACGACTTCCGCATGGTGGTCAGGGAGCCAAGCGTCTTCTTGACTTTCTGACGTTTCTGTGGCGGTGGTTGACATGGCTCGTCTTCAGGAACGTCACTTGAAGCGAACACAGCTTCTTTTAAAAGAGGTTTCTCTCTGACGAAGGGCCTTCGCTCGAAACGTTAGATTCCTACGTTCTCTGTTTCAGCAGTATATATCTAACCTAAGTTACTATATTTCGATTGTTATTTCTACACTGCCTACGCAGCACGCTACTTTTATTTCATTCTTTTAAAATAGCTTCTTTGACGACAATAAGCTCGTTTTGGCTTTTCAGTGACAGTGTCGTCGTTCACCATCGCCAGTAAAGAAGTCTGGAGATTGTCGATTGAGTCGGTATATACTGCATCTGTCACAAACATGTTCTATTTATTCTAGCTATGACTCATCGCGTGCGAAAAAAATTTCTAAAGACTGCGATGGGTCTATCCTCGACACTGTCGAGTCGACAGCCCGTGAAATGTGCGCTTTGGGAATTGAAACGCATTAGGTATTCAGGATGAGTCATAGTTTGACAATAGGTGGCGTGATTTGCCGCAAAGAGAGTCCCGAAACTTCCGCAACAGAAGTTCAACAAAAAATCAAGCCTCAAAACAGTGATAATCGGTTTTCGCGCGTCTAATACCGATAATATCGTAGATTTCGATATTTTCGGTAACATTTCGGTATTTTCGGTATATCGATATTTTCAAATTTAAAATACCGAATAACCGATATTTGAAAAAAACGGATAATTATCGATATATCGATATACCGCAACAGCCTACTGTAGTTGATTAAGAATGTGTTGGTTTTCGTGAAGGAGTAAGGATTAACGAGACAGAGATTCCAGGCGAAAAACGTAATTTTGTTGAAAATATTAAAGCCCAGACAAGTACTGTATTTTGAAAAAGCCCCTAACATTGAAGAAATGGAAAATGAAAATATGTATTGAACTAACGTTTCGTCGCTACATGCATTATCTTCAGAGTGATTAAATTATTACAAATACAAAGACTTTATTTACATAAGGTTACTAACGTACATGTAACGTTGCGCAACGTAACGTAACGTCGCACAACGTATAATTAACGTAATGTCGCACAACTTATAATTAACATAACGTCGCACAACGTATAATTAACGCAATGTTGCGTAACGTAAAGTTGCACAACGTATAATTAACGCAATGTTGCGTAACATAAAGTTGCACAACGTATAATTAACGTAATGTCGCACAACGTAACGTAACGTCGCACAACGTATAATTAATGTAATGTCGCACAACGTAACGTAACGTCGCACAACGTGTAATTAACGTAATGTCGCACAACGTATAATTAACGTAATGTCGCACAACGTATAATTAAATAACGCAATGTCGCGTAACGTAACGTCGAACAACGGTAACGTCACAATAGGGCCTTTCATACGGGCCAAAATAAGCCTCGAATAGCCCGTAATCAATAAGCCGCGAAATAAGCGCATGGTTGAAGCTAGTGCAAAACAAGCCGCGGCTTATTACTCGGGCTACCTGTCTGTGGTGGCCGATCCAGGTTTCGGCTCGGTTTTTCTTTTTTTTTGGGGGGGGGGTCACGATTTCGCATTTTTGTACTTTTTACTTCCGCTACTATTCATACTTCTGGCGAGTTGTTAGCCGTGTGGTGGAATGAGGCCGTGAGGCATGTTGTAATTTCTTTGCTCCTTTCGCTTTTGGAATTGGTCAAAAAGTTGAACAGCTTTGCCTTTTGATCAAGGTGTTTTTGCACATTGTTGGTAGATTTCGAAATAGACTGACTGACTTTGTAGTTTAACAGTGATCAGATGTGGCTGACAACTGTCTTCATCGTAAATATGTTCACCAGTGTGAAGTTTGCACCACATTCAGTCTTCAATCTGATCTTCCTCGGCCCACTCCTACCTTTGCTCGCGCAGTATAGAGCCTCTGCGGAGGAGAGAGGGCTTCGATTCAGGCTCTAATTAAGCACCTCTGCACTTTGCCAGTAGCCCGAGTGAATGCCTGATCCAGGCGTCTTGTTCAAGAATTGACCGTTTATACACGAGCTGTTCGCGACTTATTTAAGCCGCGTCTTATTTTGCCCCTTATAAAAGGCGCTAATGGCATGTGACGTCAAACAATGTAACGTAACGTCGCACAACGTAACGTAACGTTTAAGCTCTGGAAGCGCTGACAGCATAGCATGGTATCGAACGTTAAGAAAGAGAGGTTTTTGCGCAAGTTTTAAGTTGAAACTATACGTAAGATTCTTTTAATAGCGCTCCCTCGTGATGACGTCACTATTTAAGTTTGTCCGCTTTTACCCATAATTCTTGCAGTCCGAACAATAGATAATGCCTCATTTGCAATAATTTGAAAGTCAATTTTGGTTTGTTTGTCCGCATTTTGTGCTATAAATAGCAGATCAACGGTACGCTATTGGTCTGTAATTTATTGAAAAGACAAATATTCGTTGCACTGAGCAACGGGTGTCATTGGCAAAAACTTAGTCACGAGTTCTGTGTACATAATCATAGTGCTAATCAACCGGGAGAAGAATATTACAAGTAATATTTGGCATTTCACTTGATTCAACTGCATTTTACAACTGTCGTTAGTTTTATTGGACTGAGAATTGAGACAAAAAAAAATTGTCGTTACAAATCAAATCAAATTTATTTCCATGTCATGATAATAGTAAAGTTAATTACTAACAGGGGACACATGATGTTCGTTCATATGAAATATTAGCCAACTTAGGATGGAAAACTTTAGAAGAAAGAAGAGAGGAACAAATTACATCCTATGTAAGCAAGGCTTTAAACAATAATTGTCCTCCAAATATTACATCTGTGTTCGAAATTTCGAATAATACTAACTATAACCTAAGAAGTAATAACAATATGCTGATGTTGTCTAAACCAAAAACCAACGCTATGAACAGAAGTTTTGGCTACGCTGCGGCTAAAATCTGGAACAAACTCCCTAGTTTGACAAAGAAAAATGTTTTAGAAAAATGTAATTAGCAGCGACTTGATAACACCATTATTTTTTGTCACTATTTTTTGTATCTTAATGTTTTTAGATATTTTGTAAATAGTTTGTAATATAATATTGTAATCTTTTAGATTTTTTAATTTTTTTTAATATTTATATATAACAATAATAATATTCAAACACGGCCTAATGAAAAGCAACCATTTTTATTTTTATACCATTGTATTTCTATTTATTGTACTTATATCTTAAGGTTGATTAGTTACCGTGTATAAAGATTTTTAAATAAATAAATAAATTACATGCGGATTAAGCGACAAATGACACGGATGGCTGACTGGTAAAGAAAAACCTCAAGGGGCTTGTGTGCTCGTATAAATATAGTATATAATAGACCTCTTGCCGAGAGATCTCCTAACTGGTAGTTCGACTGCATTTGCATATACACCTACTAACCTATATGTACTATACATACATGTTGCCCATGTGGTGTACAGTACCTGTACATAAACTCTTATAACGTACATATACGTACATATGACCCATACGGTATACCATAAATTCGCTGTCTTGAAACGACAAATTCCATCATCATTCTCCTACGAATAAATTCACGCGAATTCAATTTTCCCTTTTTTATGAGCTCTCGGTTGGAATTTATTTAATTTTTACAATAACGATGTTGGTTCGCGTGAAAAAATTCGCAAGTGGAAAACCGGCTTTAGGGTGCATGGCCTGTGGCATGGCTTTAGTAACACTTGGCTTTCAAACACTTTGAAATTGCAATTGATATATTCTTAATCTTGATAGGTTACCATGACCTGTGGCATGGCTTTAGTAACACTTGGCTTTCAAACACTATGAAATTGCAATTGATATATTCTTAATCTTGATAGGCTACCATGGCCTGTGGCATAGCTTTAGTAACACTTGGCTTTCAAACACTATGAAATTGCAATTGATATATTCTTAATCTTGATAGGTTACCATGACCTGTGGCATGGCTTTAGTAACACTTGGCTTTCAAACACTATGAAATTGCAATTGATATATTCTTAATCTTGATAGGCTACCATGGCCTGTGGCATAGCTTTAGTAACACTTGGCTTTCAAACACTATGAAATTGCAATTGATATATTCTTAATCTTGATAGGTTACCATGACCTGTGGCATGGCTTTTGTAACACTTGGCTTTCAAACACTATGAAATTGCAATTGATATATTCTTAATCTTGATAGGTTACCATGACCTGTGGCATGGCTTTAGCAATACTTGGCTTTCAAACACTTTGAAATTGCAATTGATATATTCTTAATCTTGATAGATTACCATGGCCTGTGGCATGGCTTTAGTAACACTTGGCTTTCAAACACTATGAAATTGCAATTGATATATTCTTAATCTTGATAGGTTACCATGACCTGTGGCATGGCTTTAGTAATACTTGGCTTTCAAACACTATGAAATTGCAATTGATATATTCTTAATCTTGATAGGTTACCATGGCCTGTGGCATAGCTTTAGTAACACTTGGCTTTCAAACACTATGAAATTGCAATTGATATATTCTTAATCTTGATAGGTTACCATGACCTGTGGCATGGCTTTAGTAATACTTGGCTTTCAAACACTATGAAATTGCAATTGATATATTCTTAATCTTGATAGGTTACCATGGCCTGTGGCATAGCTTTAGTAACACTTGGCTTTCAAACACTATGAAATTGCAATTGATATATTCTTAATCTTGATAGATTACCATGACCTGTGGCATAGCTTTAGTAACACTTGGCTTTCAAACACTATGAAATTGCAATTGATATATTCTTAATCTTGATATGTTACCATGACCTGTGGCATAGCTTTAGTAACACTTGGCTTTCAAACACTATGAAATTGCAATTGATATATTCTTAGTCTTGATAGGTTACCATGACCTGTGGCATAGCTTTAGAAACACTTGGCTTTCAAACACTTTGAAATTGCAATTGGTATATTCTTAATCTTGATAGGTTACCGAGTGTATGCAGCAAATTCAAACAATTTAATTCTTCATTGGAATGATCCGTACCAGGTAAGTAAAAATTCAATTATTAATAATCTTTGTTTTTATTGCTGATTTTCGACTAGTGACGAGTATATAATTATGTTTTCACTCAGTTTATTGCATGTTATTGAAGCAACTCTTGATTTTAATCTTATGAACACTTAATGCATGCAGTAACTTAGTGCATGTAGTTTAATGTTATTCAACTAATTATTCGGGTTACCTATGGTAGGCCGGTACCGTGTAAACGGGGTCTAAAAAGTCTCATCCAATAACTGTTTATTATTATACAACTGCATTAAAAACTGTTCAAATAACGCTAAAAAGTAGTGCAAATATACAGCGATATTTGGATAGTTAGTTATTTGCACTGTTTGTTTGGATTGTTAGCCAATCAAATTTATCACACGGGAGACTACTTCATGTATGCTTATTATTTTGTCCTGGTGCAAGTCACACTTCTCTGGCCTTTTTAAAGTTTTCTTTTTCCATAAACATTTGTTGATCACAGCAGTTGTATAATAAATCTCTTATGCGAGCTCGTCAAAATACGGCACAACTCGTAAGAATATACAGCGATACTACACACCAAAACATCTAATAAGATCTATTTATCTGCTAGGTTTGTTATTAGAACGTTGTCGTTTTATCTTCTAACTCTCGTCATGTTATACTTTATTTCAGTGTCTAGTCTTCTATTCGATCCTAAGGATATACTATTCTAAGACACCAGTTAAGATTTTGCCGGGGTGGGTGAGGGTAGCCAACAACCCTCTCTACACGAGTCCAGAGCTCGGGCAGTCTCACAAATACTAGCGAGGTTAAGTTCGACTTCGGATGCGAGTACCAATACTGAATAGGGTTCTGATCATGCGCAGTAGATCACTTAACGACGGCGTATGGGATTTCGGTAGTCAACACTTCCGAAGTAGACCGAATTTCGGAAGTCAGTTTGATGGGATGATGCAGACCGAATATGGGATCTGGTCGCTCTAATTTTCTTAGCTTTAGCGCGAGAAGAAGCTCTTCCTCGTCTATAATGTCATCATCATATGCTTGCAGAATTAAGATGTCTTCGAGGTTTATATTACCCGCCATGTTTCACAGTTTCAGTATTCGTATTCGAATTCGCAAGCTTATCGGATTTCGAATATGACAACGAATCGGAAGCGGAAGTGTAGAATTTCGGTATTGGTATTCGCATCGGAAGTCGCACTTAACCTCCCTAATAACCCTGTCTAACCGGGCTTAACCTCCCTAATAACCCTGGCTAACTGCGCTTAACCTCCCTAATAACCCTGTCTAACCGGGCTTAACCTCCCTAATAACCCTGTCTAACCGGGCTTAACCTCCCTAATAACCCTGTCTAACCGGGCTTAACCTCCCTAATAACCCTGGCTAACCGCACTTAACCTCCCTAATAACTCTGTCTAACCGGGCTTAACCTCCCTAATAACCCTGTCTAACTGGGCTTAACCTCCCTAATAACCCTGTCTAACTGGGCTTAACCTCCCTAATAACCCTGTCTAACCGCGCTTAACCTCCCTAATAACCCTGTCTAACTGCGCTTAACCTCCCTAATAACCCTGTCTAACCGCGCTTAACCTCCCTAATAACCCTGTCTAACCATGCTTAACCTCCCTAATAACCCTGTCTAACTGGGCTTAACCTCCCTAATAACCCTGTCTAACCGCACTTAACCTCCGTAATAACCCTGTCTAACCGGGCTTAACCTCCCTAATAACCCTGTCTAACTGGGCTTAACCTCCCTAATAACCCTGTCTAACCAGGCTTAACCTCCCTAATAACCCTGTCTAACGGGGCTTAACCTCCCTAATAACCCTGTCTAACTGGGCTTAACCTCCCTAATAACCCTGTCTAACTGGGCTTAACCTCCCTAATAACCCTGTCTAACGGGGCTTAACCTCCTTAATAACCCTGTCTAACCGGGCTTAACCTCCCTAATAACCCTGTCTAACGGGGCTTAACCTCCTTAATAACCCTGTCTAACCGGACTTAACCTCCCTAGTAACCCTGTCTAACCGCACTTAACCTCCCTAATAACCCTGTCTAACCGGACTTAACCTCCCTAGTAACCCTGTCTAACCGGACTTAACCTCCCTAATAACCCTGTCTAACTGGACTTAACCTCCCTAATAACCCTGTCTAACCGGGCTTAACCTCCCTAATAACCCTGTCTAACCGCACTTAACCTCCCTAATAACCCTGTCTAACTGGACTTAACCTCCCTAATAACCCTGTCTAACTGGACTTAACCTCCCTAATAACCCTGTCTAACCGGACTTAACGTCCCTAATAACCCTGTCTAACTGGACTTAACCTCCCTAATAACCCTGTCTAACTGGACTTAACCTCCCTAATAACCCTGTCTAACTGGGCTTAACCTCCCTAATAACCCTATCTAACCGGACTTAACCTCCCTAATAACCCTGTCTAACCGGACTTAACCTCCCTAATAACCCTGTCTAACCGGGCTTAACCTCCCTAATAACCCTGTCTAACCGCACTTAAGCTCCCTAATAACCCTGTCTAACTGGACTTAACCTCCCTAATAACCCTGTCTAACTGGACTTAACCTCCCTAATAACCCTGTCTAACTGGACTCAACCTCCCTAATAACCCTGTCTAACCGGACTTAACCTCCCTAATAACCCTGTCTAACCGGGCTTAACCTCCCTAATAACCCTGTCTAACCGCACTTAACCTCCCTAATAACCCTGTGTAACCGCGCTTAACCTCCCTAATAACCCTGTCTAACTGGGCTTAACCTCCCTAATAACCCTGTCTAACTGGGCTTAACCTCCCTAATAACCCTGTCTAACTGGGCTTAACCTCCCTAATAACCCTGTCTAACCGGGTTTAACCTCCCTAATAACCCTGTCTAACCGGGCTTAACCTCCCTAATAACCCTGTCTAACTGGGCTTAACCTCCCTAATAACCTGTCTAACCATGCTTAACCTCCCTAATAACCCTGTCTAACCGGCTTAACCTCCCTAATAACCCTGTCTAACTGGGCTTAACCTCCCTAATAACCCTGTCTAACCGGGCTTAACCTCCCTAATAACCCTGTCTAACCGGGCTTAACCTCCCTAATAACCCTGTCTAACCGGGCTTAACTTCACTGGTGAGAGGCAGCGCATTAACTAACGGCACACGTCTTGTCATGCTTCCCTAGGTCTGAGAGCCTATTTTTTTATTGTGATGTAAACTATAACTAGCAAGTGTTGTTGAACTTTCAGACCTCTGAGGTAGATGCTGGCAGTCTATCATTTACTCACGTGCCAAGCTCAGTGTCATTTCGTTCAACAGCTGAAAATATTCAATTACAAGATGTGCCTCGAGTTATTTCTTTGGCATTGGGATTCTCTTCTCTACAGGTAGAACATATTTTAATTTGTAGTACTTGTAAAAAAGTATATTTGATCTGTATTATTGTTTGCATAAAGCGATGTCCATTTGTACTTACATAAATATCTGTGTTAAGCAAGAAAAGAGAGTTGGTTAGAGGAATAAGTTTGGACTATAAAAAAACTATTTTGTACTTTAGTTGCTCGTCTAGGTTAGAATAGTCCTGAGAAAGACTGTTACGCCTGCATTCTAAAAGCTCACTCACACTCAATGAGTGGCCCCTCACACTCAATAAGTGCAACTCAACACTCAATGTCTCCACCAGTGATCTCTATATAAACTGGATTGCTCATCTGGCTCCAAAAATGAAGCCAGCGGAGATGACTAATTGGGAGTACCAAGATGGCCGCCACGGAAACTTTGTATGTTTTCATAGCACGAAAAGAGACGAAAAGAGCCACATTAAAAATATATCTGCCATTGGTATCAAACAAAGAACACTGTACAAGGTTTAGAAGCTTAGTTTTTACATTTGTTGGTATTATTAAGCAGTAAAACGTGTTATTTCGTAGTTTTTTTACTCTGCCCGGTATTAATCGATAAACTTGCCCACATCACAAAACTCGTAAAAATACAACAAAAACAGTCAATAACTTAATTATAAAACACTTTATGTACCTTTGATAGTAAAATATATCTTTACAAAGCCTTGAAGTATGTTAGTTGACGATTTCGAACTGTATTTGCTTGTATTTTCTTTCCGTTTCCTAGTCTCACTACTCTTAAGCCCGCAAAGAGTACTGGACAGCGAGTAGTAAGATAGCGGATCTGGCTTCAAAATTTTGACTGCTGAACAGTAGGAATACGCTATCCAGTATATATAGAGATCAGTGGTCTCCACTCACCCACACCGAGTATGAGCCTTCACTCTCTATAACCACTTAATTGAATGGTTGAATGGTTAGAGAGTGAGTGTAGTCTCATACTCAGTGAGGGTGAGTGGAGACTCATTGAGTGTTGAGTATGAGTGAGCTATTAGAATACATGCGTTAGTGGTGATAGTGACTGACGTTTCGACGGGAGTCACTACCACCACTAACAGTCTTTCTCGAGACAACTTTCTCAAACATGTTATAATAATCCTAGGTTCAAACCATTTACTTTGTACTTTAGTGTTTACATATACTTTGCTAAAATGATCATGCCAGGTTGTCGTTGCAAATAATCTAATAAAAATGCATAATAAGAAATCAGAACAGCACATCAGTCAGAATATACATCTAACCAATCAGAGCACAGTCAGAATATACATCTAACCAATCAGAGCACAGTCAGAATTACAGAATATACATGTAGCCAATCCGAGCGCAGTCAGAATATACATCTAACCAATCAGAGCACAGTCAGAATACACATCTAACCAATCAGAGCACAGTCAGAATATACATCTAAGCCTGTCAGAGCACAGTCAGAAACTCATCTAACCAATCACAGCACAGTCAGAATACACACCTGACCAATCAAAGCACAGTCAGAATATACATCTAAACCCATCAGAGCACAGCAAGAAGCTACGAAATAGAAACAACAGTTGTTCGAACTTCGGGAACGTGTTTGACAAGAGTCTTTCCTATTCTTTATAAGTTAGCACCCCTGTCCATCTTAGTGGCCCTGTCCAAGTTAGCGGCTCTGTCCAAGTTAGCACCCCTGTCCAACTTAGCGGCTCTGTCCAACTTAGCGGCTCTGTCCAACTTAGCGGCTCTGTCCAACTTAGCGGCTCTGTCCAACTTAGCGGCTCTGTCCAACTTAGTGGCTCTGTCCAACTTAGCGGCTCTGTCCAAGTTAGCGGCTCTGTCCAACTTAGCGGCTCTGTCCAACTTAGCGGCTCTGTCCAAGTTAGCACCCCTGTCCAACTTAGCGGCTCTGTTCAACTTAACGGCTCTGTCACGGCAGGGGTGTTGCTTTGGACAGATGAACCAATTCGAACAATGTCCAGCATATTCCTATAATGTTGATTTAGGATGTTGACTGGAAAGGCTTGTTGGCTGGTAACATTTTTCAGCGTCCTAAGGCTAATATCTTATTTATAATCGAAGGTCTTGAAAAAGGTAAGTTGTAATAAAATAATTGTAAATAAAGAAGGAAGAAATCAAGAAAGGAGAGTGGAAGGAGGGGGGAGGAAGGGAGAAAGGGGAAGGAAGGAAGGAAAGAAGGAAGGAAGGAAGGAAGGAAGGAAGGAAGGAAGGAAGGAAGGAAGGAAGGAAGGAAGGAAGGAAGGAAGGAAGGAAGGAAGGAAGGAAGGAAGGAAGGAAGGAAGGAAGAAGAGAGAGAGAGAGAGAGGAAGGGGAGAGGAAGGAAGGAAAGAAACAAGGGATAAGGGAGGACGAGGGGGAGGGAGGGCGGACGAACGAACGGATGGACGGACGGACGGACGGACGGACGGACGGACGGACGGACGGACGGACGGACGGACGGACGAACGAACGAACGAACGAACGAACGAACGAACGAACGAACGAACGAACGAACGAAGCAAGCACAAGTTAAGCCATTCATCACTCTGTTCTCTCTAAGAAGTATTCTAAACACTTTAAAAACAAAATCTTACACTTATATATACTCTATGTATAAAATATTAACTGACATACGCTTTGAAACAAACTGGGTGATACTGTAGCTGTGTCTATATGACTGGATAAAAAGAGCATTTGCTATCATATTTATTTAGGAACTGCATTACCATTTTCTGGAAAGACGGAATCATATCCCATAGTTAAGGTAGGATAGTATGTTTAATATTGATTGATTGATAGATTGATTGATTGATTGATGGATTGATTGATTGATTGATTGATTGATCGATCGATCGATTGATTGATTGATCGATCGATTGATTGATTGATCGATCGATCGATTGATTGATTCATTGATCGATTCATTGATTGGTTGGTTGATTGATTGATTGATTGATTGATTGATTGATTGATTGATTGATCAATTCATTGATTGATTGATTGGTTGATTGATTGATTGATTGATTGATCGATTCATTGATTGAGATTGGTTGGTTGATTAGAGTACATTTTTTTGTATGCCTTTCATTTTAAAATTGAAACATCACAAAATTGGTGTAGCTGTTAGTTTTAAAAGATGTGTTGAATCTATTGAATCTATATAATAAAAAGAATATTACACAGTGGCTTGAAGATATGAATTTTATCTTCTCGTGGCAAAAACAATATTTTACTCATTCGCTACCTACGCTCATTCGTAAAATATTGTTTTCTCCCACTCGAAGATAAAATTCATATCTTCGCACCGCCGTGTAATATCCTCTATATATTATAATGTCCTCTATTATAATATATATTGTAATATCCTCTATATATTATAATATCCTCTATATATTATAATATCCTCTATTATAATATATATTGTAATATCCTCTATATATTATAATATCCTCTATATATTATATTATCCTCTATTATAATATATATTGTAATATCCTCTATATATTATAATATCCTCTATATATTATAATATCCTCTATATATTATAATATCCTCTATTATAATATATATTGTAATATCCTCTATATATTATAATATCCTCTATTATAATATATATTGTAATATCCTCTATATATTATAATATCCTCTATATATTATATTATCCTCTATTATAATATATATTGTAATATCCTCTATATATTATAATATCCTCTATATATTATAATATCCTCTATATATTATAATATCCTCTATATATTATAATATCCTCTATTATAATATATATTGTAATATCCTCTATATATTATAATATCCTCTATTATAATATATATTGTAATATCCTCTATATATTATAATATCCTCTATATATTATAATATCCTCTATATCTTATAATATCCTCTATATATTATAATATCCTCTATTATAATATATATTGTAATATCCTCTATATATTATAATATCCTCTATTATAATATATATTGTAATATCCTCTATATATTATATTTCTTTAAATTGTCGGCTGGCCTTGGCTTTTCTATACAAATGAATTTTGTGAGCTTTGAATTCAAGCTAGTGTTTGGTGTAGTTATACTGTGTAAGTAATACTGTGAGTGTGTGTGTACTTTGATCAAGGCGTATTTCTCATCCTAGAAGCGCGATGTGATAGCTCAGAGCTCTTATACTTCTTTCGTGTTCAAGTGACGTCAAACGTTTGTGTTAATAGTACAATATGCAGAATACACAGGATGTTTTATTTGTTTTATAAAATGACAATTAAAAATTATAAATAAAAAAGAGATTGTTTCAAGGTTTTTCGTGCGTATATTTTACAAACGTTGTTGCATTTTCGTTTACTGTAAAAGGTTTTGTTTGTGATTTTGTAGAAAGAGGCGGACTCTTATCTTGACATAGTTCGCATTTCTCCAATACGTAGTTTTATCAGCCACATATGGAACATTCTTCAAGAAAAACCACTGGTGATTTCATTTTCAGCAGAAAACCAGGTAAGCTTGTCAGGTTTTCAACCATGTACGGTGTTTCTAAGTGAACTAAGTGAGTAAGTAAGTAAGTATATATTAGCAGCTGAACTGTATGGGATTTAGACAGACGTGAATCACAAATAGATAGCCTAGTTTCTAGGCCTTTCGTTTCCGCCATGAGCTTGGCCAAGTAGTTGGTTTGGGTCCTTGGGAAGACTGGGGAGAGGCTGGAAACGAGAAGGCCTAACAAAATTTGCAAAAAGGTCCTGCCCAGAATTATTTTGGCCCTTCGAGTGTTCCTGGGATCTAGTACATCAACCGTAAACAACACTGAGTGACGGTATAAAAGCATAAGGATGTCTACGCAGATTTTACCAAAGATCTTGGCGATCGAAAGAGGGAAATTATGGAATATATTCCAATTGGAGCTCGAAATGAAAATTTAACTGTTTAACTTTCAACTTTTGGCGGTTGCTGAAGGAAAGCTAGTGATAAGAAAGATAGGCTAGTGAAACTTCGTCGATCCGAGGTGAACAGGCTTGTATTATTTTATGCAGATGGAAATAGTAAATGTCGGAAAACACTTAGGACGTCATAACGTCGTAACGTCATAATTTATCACAACTCTTCCTCAATAAACAACCAAGCGGGTCCGTTCGGATCACTTCTGAAACGCGTTAACCGAGGAAGGCCTAGAAACTAGGCTAACAGATAGACTTGTTCAGGTTTATCAGCTATCTTAAAGGTGAATAACAGTCCGTACTGCGCATGTTCCGCCATCTTTGTTTTGTGAGTCTCACAAACAAGACATTCGTAAATAATTACATGAAGTACTCACCTCAGTGTAAACTGCGCGGAGCAACATGGCAGAAAACCAAGTGATTCGGCGAGGATATCTCTTCGAATTTCGTCTATCTCCGCTAAAAATGTTTCGTTTCAAGTACAAGTAATGAAGAGGAAGCAAGAAAAGCTTACAATCTTGAATAAGGTATCAATATATATATTTTTGTAAATAAAGATGTAAACATTAGTTTCGTACATGCGTAGAACGGATTGGAGAGACCTTTAAAGATTTGATAACATTGAATGAGAAGTTTCTGTAACTTCCATTGGTCCATGTGCACGAAGGGAATGGAATGTAGCTCTCGGGTAAGCAGACGCTAGTTGGGGAGGTAAGCGAGCCATAAGAACGTCTGCGAAGGAGGCTACTGTTTAAGCTGAGAAAAACGATCGTAAAGTTTATGTAAATCAAGACAAATTTGTATCCGATTTACAACACGTGATTAAACGTTCATTTTCTTCATGAATTATTAATAATTTGATAGGTTAAAAATATCTCCCATTTACAGAGTAAAATTTGCCTTTGTTACAACGTTTTTTGCGGCTTTGTTGGCAAGTCGTCTTGTCATTTAATCTGTTTATTTGTTTGTTTGTTTGTTTGTTTGTTTGTTTGTTTGTTTGTTTGTTTGTTTGTTTGTTTGTTTGTTTGTTTGTTTGTTTGTTTGTTTGTCTGTCTGTCTGTCTGTCTGTCTGTCTGTCTGTCTGTCTGTCTGTCCGTCCGTCCGTTTGTCTGTCTGTCTGTCTGTCTGTTAGGATTAAAAGTTTTATTAGAAATTTCAATATTAAAAACACGATTGTTTTCTATCTACTTGATCATCTTCAGGTGTTCACATGTTTTGTTTATGTGCTCTCACTCATATTGTCCTTGCTTTAATTACGTCATTGTTGTTTTTTTAGTTTCCTCAAGCTGCTTCAGTGACTGGGGTAAACTCTCACACTGTCACGTGGGATTCTAAGGTATATATTCCATTATTTTTGCGTCTACATGTTGCGTTTATGCAGCCGCGTGTAGCGCTATGTCAGCAGGTTGGAATGTTTCTATTCCTGACTATGTTTCGTCAAGCCACAGGTCACCCAGACGCGTGATTTGACAAGCGACCAGTAAACTGGTTCTCAGGGCCTTACGTGTTTTGCGCGACGGCCGAGAAGCATAAGATTATGTTAGCCTGAGAAATTCCACGTGTTATACAAATCTGTATCGTTTAACACTCCTCGTGAAACTTGTCTCGCTTCTTTTGCTTTACAAACCATTGCAGTTTCATGAAAAAATTGCACCATGTAACACGCAGCACCTTTAAACCTGTAGACTCATGTACGCATTGCGTACCTATGTTTATTACTGTAGTGATTAATTTTGACTATGTATTGGTTAACAGTCCAACCCTCTATTAAGATATAACGAATTTGGAGTACCAAGAATGGTCGCCTCGGAAACTTTGTGTGTTTTTGTGGCACGAAAAGTGCCACATTAAGAAAATTTCTGCCATCGGTATCAAACAAAGAACACTGTAAAAGATTTAGGAGCTTAGTTTTTGCGTTTGTTGGTATTATTTAGCAGTAAAACGTGTTATTTCGTTGTTTTTTACTGTGCCCGGTAATCGATAAACTTGCCTATGTCAAAAAACTCGTAAAAAATCAACGAAAACAGTCAATAATTATCAATTATTGGACGAATCTGAGCAAAATATCATGATTTGTCAGTGGCGAGCTACTAGTTATTTGCCGATGCCGAAGGCAGAGGCAAGTAACCAGTAGCGAGACACTGACAAATCATGATATTTTGCGATACACGAGTTCAATAATTGATTTATCATTCATAAAATAGTTAAAAAATTGAAATGCCTGAAGTTACTAGAGATCACCATTCTTCTCTCTGTCTTCGGCATACTAAAATCTTCGTAAAACTTTTTGTTGGCACGAGCCTTGCTTTTTATCTCACTAAATCCTCCTTTTAACTATTTCTTTTCTGAAGTATATTGTCGTTATGAATGCTTCCAAATATTCTCGATTACTTCCTCGATTATATCTATGGATTAGCCCCCCGCAATCACCGCCATGTTTACGAAAATTATTTACCGTCAGCAGCGCTATCGCTAGTGCGCATGCTCATCAAATTATTTGCAGCAGAAAATTATTTCTCACTTATTTGCAGGTGAATTAACCAATCAGAATGCGGGATAGAACCCAAATGAATGATAAGTTCATTTATTATATGGCTAGATTTGTTTTCCGGTCCGTACGTAAAATGACGCATGCTGATTGGTTCTGAGCGATCACCGAGCGGTCAATACGCTTTTTTCTCAGTCCTGTAAGTTTTGGCGGGAAAATTTCTGAGTTGATTTGAATACAAATAAAAGAGAACTAAGGTATCTTTATTCAAATATTCTGAACAATAAAATATGTTGGAACATTACTGCTGGTTTTCTTCAAAGTTGTTTATCTAAACAACACGAGAAATAAAAGCCGAACTGGTGTAAACAAGAAGGCCAAGAAGCGACACGAAAAAGTTAATAGGTAAGGTAAACAGCATACTCCGAAGACGAAAACACTCGAAACTTAAAAATAAAATGAACCAATAGCCATATACTAAATTCCTTATTAACCTCGTTTGCTCGGTCTGTACGGGAAAGTATTTGCCCTCGGTTTTACCGCACAAACCTTGCTCCTTCGTCGCTCGGTCTGTTCGAAAACCTCAGGCTTCCCGTACAGACCTCGCACTCGATTAATGAAATGAGTCTTTAATGATGAAACTATTTATATACTTTTGGTATACTAAAACTTGACTTTACAGATACTTGAAGTATGTAGTTGAAAATTTCGGACTGTATTTGGTAAACTCTTACTACTCTTAAGCCCGCAAAGAGTACTGGACAGGGAATAGTAAGATGGCGGATCTGGCTTCAAAATTTTGACCGCTGGACATAAGGAATGCGCTATCCAGTATATATAAAGATCAGTGGGTTCGACTGCATACGAAGAACATCTTTTTTTTTTCAATGTAGTTTTGTTGTGTTTTTATTACTTGACTGGTAATAGGAACCTTTGGAAGTGGAGAATGAATGTCGTGTAGCGCACTGACAAAGTCCCATGACTAGTGACTATAAATTGCAGTTTTGTACATATGTTGAAAACATTTGTTTTTTTGTTTTTTTTAAAGGAACAGTCTTTTAAGGACAGTGAACTGAGTTTGGATATGGCAATGTCAAAAACTGAGGTATTGTCCTTGGTGTATACATACACTCTCTCTATTAGTAATACTATCTTTATTTTGTGTCAGTGTTTTTCGACTTATTATACTTAGAAATATTTGGTACCCGGTGCAAGTTTCTGATGGTCTGTAGAGCTTTCTCTACTTGTTCGGCATGGTTCATCACTCGGAGTAACACCTTAATATTATTCTTCACTCGGAGTAACACCTTAATATTATTCTTCACTCGGAGTAACACCTTAATATTATTCTTCACTCGGAGTAACACCTTAATATTATTCTTCACTCGGAGTAACACCTTAATATTATTCTTCACACGGAGTAACACCTTAATATTATTCTTCACTCGGAGTAACACCTTAATATTATTCTTCACTCGGAGTAACACCTTAATATTATTCTTCACTCGGAGTAACACCTTAATATTATTCTTCACACGGAGTAACACCTTAATATTATTCTTCACTCGGAGTAACACCTTAATATTATTCTTCACTCGGAGTAACACCTTAATATTATTCTTCACTCGGAGTAACACCTTAATATTATTCTTCACTCGGAGTAACACCTTAATATTATTCTTCACTCGGAGTAACACCTTAATATTATTCTTCACTCGGAGTAACACCTTAATATTATTCTTCACTCGGAGTAACACCTTAATATTATTCATCACTCGGAGTAACACCTTAATATTATTCTTCACTCGGAGTAACACCTTAATATTATTCTTCACTCGGAGTAACACCTTAATATTATTCTTCACTCGGAGTAACACCTTAATATTATTCTTCACTCGGAGTAACACCTTAATATTATTCTTCACTCGGAGTAACACCTTAATATTATTCTTCACTCGGAGTAACACCTTAATATTATTCTTCACTCGGAGTAACACCTTAATATTATTCTTCACTCGGAGTAACACCTTAATATTATTCTTCACTCGGAGTAACACCTTAATATTATTCTTCACACGGAGTAACACCTTAATATTATTCTTCACTCGGAGTAACACCTTAATATTATTCTTCACTCGGAGTAACACCTTAATATTATTCTTCACTCGGAGTAACACCTTAATATTATTCTTCACACGGAGTAACACCTTAATATTATTCTTCACTCGGAGTAACACCTTAATATTATTCTTCACTCGGAGTAACACCTTAATATTATTCTTCACTCGGAGTAACACCTTAATATTATTCTTCACTCGGAGTAACACCTTAATATTATTCTTCACTCGGAGTAACACCTTAATATTATTCTTCACTCGGAGTAACACCTTAATATTATTCTTCACTCGGAGTAACACCTTAATATTATTCTTCACTCGGAGTAACACCTTAATATTATTCTTCACTCGGAGTAACACCTTAATATTATTCTTCACTCGGAGTAACACCTTAATATTATTCTTCACTCGGAGTAACACCTTAATATTATTCTTCACTCGGAGTAACACCTTAATATTATTCTTCACACGGAGTAACACCTTAATATTATTCTTCACTCGGAGTAACACCTTAATATTATTCTTCACTCGGAGTAACACCTTAATATTATTCTTCACTCGGAGTAACACCTTAATATTATTCTTCACTCGGAGTAACACCTTAATATTATTCTTCACTCGGAGTAACACCTTAATATTATTCATCACTCGGAGTAACACCTTAATATTATTCTTCACTCGGAGTAACACCTTAATATTATTCTTCACTCGGAGTAACACCTTAATATTATTCTTCACTCGGAGTAACACCTTAATATTATTCTTCACTCGGAGTAACACCTTAATATTATTCTTCACTCGGAGTAACACCTTAATATTATTCTTCACTCGGAGTAACACCTTAATATTATTCTTCACTCGGAGTAACACCTTAATATTATTCTTCACTCGGAGTAACACCTTAATATTATTCTTCACTCGGAGTAACACCTTAATATTATTCTTCACTCGGAGTAACACCTTAATATTATTCTTCACTCGGAGTAACACCTTAATATTATTCTTCACTCGGAGTAACACCTTAATATTATTCTTCACTCGGAGTAACACCTTAATATTATTCTTCACTCGGAGTAACACCTTAATATTATTCTTCACACGGAGTAACACCTTAATATTATTCTTCACTCGGAGTAACACCTTAATATTATTCTTCACTCGGAGTAACACCTTAATATTATTCTTCACTCGGAGTAACACCTTAATATTATTCTTCACTCGGAGTAACACCTTAATATTATTCTTCACTCGGAGTAACACCTTAATATTATTCTTCACTCGGAGTAACACCTTAATATTATTCTTCACTCGGAGTAACACCTTAATATTATTCTTCACTCGGAGTAACACCTTAATATTATTCTTCACTCGGAGTAACACCTTAATATTATTCTTCACTCGGAGTAACACCTTAATATTATTCTTCACTCGGAGTAACACCTTAATATTATTCTTCACTCGGAGTAACACCTTAATATTATTCTTCACTCGGAGTAACACCTTAATATTATTCTTCACTCGGAGTAACACCTTAATATTATTCTTCACTCGGAGTAACACCTTAATATTATTCTTCACTCGGAGTAACACCTTAATATTATTCTTCACTCGGAGTAACACCTTAATATTATTCTTCACTCGGAGTAACACCTTAATATTATTCATCACTCGGAGTAACACCTTAATATTATTCTTCACTCGGAGTAACACCTTAATATTATTCTTCACTCGGAGTAACACCTTAATATTATTCATCACTCGGAGTAACACCTTAATATTATTCTTCACTCGGAGTAACACCTTAATATTATTCTTCACTCGGAGTAACACCTTAATATTATTCATCACTCGGAGTAACACCTTAATATTATTCTTCACTCGGAGTAACACCTTAATATTATTCATCACTCGGAGTAACACCTTAATATTATTCTTCACTCGGAGTAACACCTTAATATTATTCTTCACTCGGAGTAACACCTTAATATTATTCTTCACTCGGAGTAACACCTTAATATTATTCTTCACTCGGAGTAACACCTTAATATTATTCATCACTCGGAGTAACACCTTAATATTATTCTTCACTCGGAGTAACACCTTAATATTATTCTTCACTCGGAGTAACACCTTAATATTATTCTTCACTCGGAGTAACACCTTAATATTATTCATCACTCGGAGTAACACCTTAATATTATTCTTCACTCGGAGTAACACCTTAATATTATTCTTCACTCGGAGTAACACCTTAATATTATTCATCACTCGGAGTAACACCTTAATATTATTCTTCACTCGGAGTAACACCTTAATATTATTCTTCACTCGGAGTAACACCTTAATATTATTCATCACTCGGAGTAACACCTTAATATTATTCTTCACTCGGAGTAACACCTTAATATTATTCTTCACTCGGAGTAACACCTTAATATTATTCTTCACTCGGAGTAACACCTTAATATTATTCTTCACTCGGAGTAACACCTTAATATTATTCTTCACTCGGAGTAACACCTTAATATTATTCATCACTCGGAGTAACACCTTAATATTATTCTTCACTCGGAGTAACACCTTAATATTATTCTTCACTCGGAGTAACACCTTAATATTATTCTTCACTCGGAGTAACACCTTAATATTATTCTTCACTCGGAGTAACACCTTAATATTATTCTTCACTCGGAGTAACACCTTAATATTATTCTTCACTCGGAGTAACACCTTAATATTATTCTTCACTCGGAGTAACACCTTAATATTATTCTTCACTCGGAGTAACACCTTAATATTATTCTTCACTCGGAGTAACACCTTAATATTATTCTTCACTCGGAGTAACACCTTAATATTATTCATCACTCGGAGTAACACCTTAATATTATTCTTCACTCGGAGTAACACCTTAATATTATTCTTCACTCGGAGTAACACCTTAATATTATTCTTCACTCGGAGTAACACCTTAATATTATTCTTCACTCGGAGTAACACCTTAATATTATTCTTCACTCGGAGTAACACCTTAATATTATTCTTCACTCGGAGTAACACCTTAATATTATTCTTCACTCGGAGTAACACCTTAATATTATTCTTCACTCGGAGTAACACCTTAATATTATTCTTCACTCGGAGTAACACCTTAATATTATTCTTCACTCGGAGTAACACCTTAATATTATTCTTCACTCGGAGTAACACCTTAATATTATTCTTCACTCGGAGTAACACCTTAATATTATTCTTCACACGGAGTAACACCTTAATATTATTCTTCACTCGGAGTAACACCTTAATATTATTCTTCACTCGGAGTAACACCTTAATATTATTCTTCACTCGGAGTAACACCTTAATATTATTCTTCACTCGGAGTAACACCTTAATATTATTCTTCACTCGGAGTAACACCTTAATATTATTCTTCACTCGGAGTAACACCTTAATATTATTCTTCACACGGAGTAACACCTTAATATTATTCTTCACTCGGAGTAACACCTTAATATTATTCTTCACACGGAGTAACACCTTAATATTATTCTTCACTCGGAGTAACACCTTAATATTATTCTTCACACGGAGTAACACCTTAATATTATTCTTCACTCGGAGTAACACCTTAATATTATTCTTCACACGGAGTAACACCTTAATATTATTCTTCACTCGGAGTAACACCTTAATATTATTCTTCACTCGGAGTAACACCTTAATATTATTCTTCACACGGAGTAACACCTTAATATTATTCTTCACTCGGAGTAACACCTTAATATTATTCTTCACTCGGAGTAACACCTTAATATTATTCATCACTCGGAGTAACACCTTAATATTATTCTTCACTCGGAGTAACACCTTAATATTATTCTTCACTCGAGTTCACTGTCCCACAATAATCATTTGAAATGGTCTGTGAGATGTTGGTAACTGAATGGTCTGTGAGATGTTGGTAACTGAATGGTCTGTGAGATGTTGGTAACTGAATGGTCTGTGAGATGTTGGTAACTGAATGGTCTGTGAGATGTTGGTAACTGAATGGTCTGTGAGATGTTGGTAACTGAATGGTCTGTGAGATGTTGGTAACTGAATGGTCTGTGAGATGTTGGTAACTGAATGGTCAGTGTCTTACCAGCAATCTCTCTAAAGTCCCACTAGGGAACTCGGAAAATTTTGGAGTTAAATAGCTCAAGAATATTTGCACATAATTCTCATATCCGAGCTAGCATAATAATGCATATGTTCTCTTAACAACGTGCATTATTATACATCCAAACTTCATTCTCGTTTCTTATTGGTCAACATACTCTAGTTAATTCTTCATGTCCGTCAGCTGTTACGTAATTTTTCCCCAATATTGTAAATTATTGAAATATAGTAAGGTGAGATATACTGCCCAAACAGAGAACGTAAGAGTCTAACGTTTCGAGCGAAGGCCCTTCGTCAGAGAGAAACGAAGGCCTTCGTCAGAGAGAAACGAAGGGCCTTCGCTCGAAACGTTAGACTCTTACGTTCTCTGTTTCGGCAGTATATCTAACCTTACTATTTCGATTGTTGTTTAAACACCGCCTACGCAGCACGCTACTTTTATTGTAAATTATTTGACGGCTGTGGCGTTACTACCTCAAAGCGTGCGAAAATTACAAAATGGCTTGCAGTAGATTTGCCTCTGTTGACGAAGACAACTCTTTTTACTGCCAGACTTTTCTTGCATGTTAGTACAAGTGTTTTGAATGTATAATAAACAATTATTGGATCCGGCTTACGCATGGTACTAAGAATTATCCAGACTTATCCACCTCAACTTTCAAGTTTGGCAGATGACATTGATCTCGGTCTGGATTATTCTTGATATAATGCACAGATGACGTCACAACGACGGGACGCAGTCGAGTGGGTCACTGATGTTCTTACCACGTTGTTACGTCTTCTGTCCATCTATAACTGAACAGACAACAAAAAAATGGAATCTATTTGTTTTATATATAATACAAAAATTAAAAAGGTTTTTATCGGAACTCTGTCAGCTGACATGATCTGACGTGATCCACCAATGAAACACGCATAGCAACCAGGGTATTGTATAAAACTCGATGGAGCACGCCAAACCATGAACCATTCCTTAAATATTACATACCGACATTCAATGTAAGCAGTTGTAAACAATGAACACATATATTAATGTACTGACTGTACTACTTTTTATTTTCTCTCTGGTAGTCTTTTTAAAATTGATTTTTCTTACATTTTTTAAAGCTTTTGAAGAATTTTGAAAAGTCAGGCTTCGGTGAAGGTACTTTTCTTGTATGTTTGTGTTGGTTTCTACTATAATAAGATTTAGTCTATAAGATGATGATTATGTACAAACTTTTGTAGATGTTAAATACCGCAAGGATGATCGTGAGTTTGTGGTCTCTGTGCCAGGGTTAGAAGAGATCTTATTTGATATGAACCAAGTGGTAAGTTCATTGTTTAAAAATTGTTTGGTGTGTTGATTGGAACTGTCTTTATCACAAAGCCATCACTGTTGCCAGTATATTAAATAGCTAGTTACAATTATGGCAATAATGTTGTGTGATTGTAGTAATAATTTAAAACATTAGCAGCAGTGTTTATTTTTATCAGATTTAAAACACGAGGCGATAGCCGATACGAGATATCACTGCCGCAATGTTCTCTTTCTACTTTGGACATCTTTTTGTGCTTTCTTTTATACGCTTTACGATCTTGGAGAACTATCGGGGGCCTGGGAACAAAACGTTGGAGTACAGTAGTATCCGTGCATGTTGAAGATAATGGCAAATATAAATAGACTTAGTCCCGATACCCTCTCATTTTTGTAAAGTTAACAGTAGTGGGTCGTTTTCACCTCTGATGGCGCCGTTCAATCCCTCTTCATTGGTTGACTGACTTAATTAGGTTCCCAAAGCTTTTTCTGGTTTCTGTATGATCTCTGTACCTGCACGCTTGTGTCCAAACCCTAGTGAGCTGCCCAAAGCAGTCAGCGAGAAAACTTGGAAACCAAGGTGTAATTATTTATTAGGATTTAATAATTAATCCATTTTTTAATTCCCCCCCGCTAAAGTAACTCGTAATCTTAATATGCAACTACTTTCTTCTTGGTTTTTTTAGGAAGATTTTCTCTTCTTTGCAGAGTTAGAAATGATTGTTCATTTACACGATAAGGTATTGTAAAACAGTTAAATTCGAAGTATGTATAAACGTCAGTTGGCAGTCTGAAATTGTTAAAAAAATTGTTAGTACAAAGGAAACTTCCAAAGTTGAATAAGTTTCCATCTTTTAACATTTTGTAACATACATTTGTAACCAAAGAGTCATTTGGGAATGTTAGTCAGCCTTAATATATTTAGATCTGATATGCTAAGATATTACTTCTCAGCCCTGTGTTCACAGCCCTAACAAGCGTCTATCACTGCGAGAGTGCTCAAACCTTTCAATCCATCTGCCTAAAATATAATCATTATTAGGCCATGTTTCCATGAAGCGGATTGACAGTCCAATCGCATCGAAGAACGTCAATCCGGGTACATGTTTACATGGAGAATCCGATCTGCTTCAGACTGCTTGGAACATTGTTTTCGCTTTTGGAACACTATTTTCTGTGCTTCCCTCAATCTCTGCCATTTAGCACGACACGCACCAACTTCGTTCATGCGTATCAAGTCATTTTCAAGTCAAACCGTGTTTAGATGAATCAGATTGGAGACATTCTAGTTGATCTTGCTTGAATCTCAAGTCAGTCCACTCCACTGCGTGGATTGACATCAGCCATTCGTTTCGATCAGATCGAAAACTTTCAATCTTCTTCATGTAAACACAATAAGGAGAAACAACATGCGAGATTTGACTCATGTAAACCGGGGAAATAAAAGTAGCGTGCTGCGTAGGTAGTGTTGAAACCACAAACGAAATATAGTAAAGTTAGATATACTGCCGAAACAGAGAACGTAGGAGTCTAACGTTTCGAGCGAAGGCCCTTCGTCAGAGAGAAACGTAAAGAGTGTAAACAGGGCCTTACTCGCACTCCTACTTACTGTTTGTTATTAACATTTAGTTTCGCTAACCCTGCTCTAACTATTTATATATTTGATTTAAATTTGGGTCCACAGTAACTGGTTCATGTTGTTGTGGTCACCCTACCATTTAACCACAATCCTTTGCGTGCAGTAAATATTGTTTCTTGAAGAATTATTGGAAGATATGGTTTTAAAAAGATCAACTTTGGTAGGAATGAACTTCCAACCTCATGCCAGGGGGGTGGGTCGTTTACACGTTTGTGTTTTTTATCATGTCTGGATTCCGCTATCAAAAAGAGTATTATATACAAATGTTAATTTAAAGCCAAAGCAAGTCACCTGCTTAGAGGCTCTTTTTAATCGAAGAGATACAGTTGCTGTATTGCCTACAGGATATGGGAAATCGCTGATTTACCAACTGCTTCCTTCCCTCTCACTGAGAGAAATTTATACCTGCAGAGGCAATCATGTCGAAGCTCATCAATCATTCCTTCTGCTGTTGTGCTCGTCGTCTCGCCGCTGAACTCGATACCAGAATTGCCGCGATGAAACATATTTTTGCAGTGAGTTACATCGCAAATCTTAAGACACAAGCGGCAGCGCAAACTTGGAATTCCCTCACTTTAGAACTTTTTCGGTGTGGTGCAGTTGCATTGTTAAATGATACGAAATGATATGTGATCTCGTGTCGCGGCAATTTAATAAACCGAAACTATACGTTTGATGATAACACCACAAGACAATACGTACTTACCATCCCCTCCCTAATAACGGTATTTTAAAACCTCCCAGATTCTGGTAGGCACGTGACCAGCCCATGCCAGGGTTTTCGCTCGACGAGTTCGGAGCGAAAGGCGGGAGCGAAAAGCCTGGGTACGAGGTTGATGAAGTTCTTGCTTACTTAATCCCAATCTCGTTCTCAGGGCCCACGTTCCCTACCCGGAAACGAGAGACTCTGGAATAATCCGTTTCACATCGATATTTCATTGGCTGACGAACACAGTGAACTCTATATAACTCTTCTTCCGGATAACAAGAATCCTGTGATGGCGTGAACGGATTATCCCAGAGCCTCTCGTTTCCCGCCCGCTGGGTAAGGGAAAAGTGGGCTCTGGGAACGAGATTGACTTAATCCATCTTAGCATGATAAACAATGTATAGTTGTTATTTGAGCTGATTTGATGTCGCAAACCATCTTTTTTGGTGCCGTCAATTTATGTTAGCGATTTTGTTTGATATTTTCCTTAATTTTTTTAAATAAATAAATATATAAGTAATTTTTTTATAAATAAATAAATAAATAAATAAATAAATAAATAAATAAATAAATAAATAAATAAATAAATAAATAAGTAAGTAAGTAAGTAAGTAAGTAAGTAAGTAAGTAAGTAAGTAAGTAAGTAAGTAAGTAAGTAAGTAAGTAAGTAAGTAAGTAAGTAAGTAAGTAAGTAAGTAAGTAAGTAAGTAAGTAAGTAAGTAAGTAAGTAAGTAAGTAAGTAAGTAAGTAAGTAAGTAAGTAAGTAAGTAAATAAGTAAATAAGTAAATAAGTAAATAAGTAAATAAGTAAATAAGTAAATAAGTAAATAAAATAAATAAATAAATAAATAAATAAATAAATAAATAAATAAATAAATAAATAAATAAATAAATAAATAAATAAATAAATAAATAAACAAACAAACAAATAAATAAATAAGAATAGATAAATGTTATTCTTCTATGTTTTACTTTAGGTTAAGACATTAGACGACTTACTCCACGACGACTATCCAGATTTCTTTACTTTTGGAATTTCATCACTCAAGGTACCGTTAGTCGTTTGATTGTTTGACTTTTTTAATCTTGAACTAGGCAAGATTTGAAAGACATTTCGGAAGATTTTTTATTTTTATGTTATTAGTGGTTTCAGCTTGAGTTGGTAAAGTTTTATGTTTTTGCTGTACAAGCTGTCGTAAGTTAAACTCAGTGGTTTCGAGTCCCGTCTGGAGCTCAGAGTTTTTCTCTGAGTTTAACTTACGACAGCTTGTACAGCAAAAACATACGAAAAAATCTCTTTGTTTTGTTTTTATGTGGCAGTGAAGTGAGAACACGTGACTACTTGTATTCTTGCTCTAGCGTCGTTTTATTGCGGGAAGATGGACGAAGTAGTTATGCGGGATTTTTACGTTCTTTATACGTTGTGATAACTTCTGCACATCACAGTCAATTAAGATATGGTTTGGAAACTCGGCAAGCCTCAAAGCATTTATAATGAGCTGTGATTTTATGTTGAGACGCTCCTTTCCACGTCCAAATCGTGTTTGTTGTTTTTTTGCTTATTAATATTTAAATAACACGGTGGAGCGATTGAACCTAAACGCTGCTATTGCATGATTGCTTCATATACCACAAATACATTGTCTTCACATTGCATAAAGCCTGTTTTCCACTAGGCGGAATTTTGCGCGCGGAGCGGAATTTTTCTTTGTCTTTTCTAATTATTTCCACCGAAAAATCACAAAAGAAAGAAAATTTCCGCTCCGCGCGCAAAATTCCGCCTCGTGGGAAACAGGCTTTAGGTTGCAAAAACGTGGAAAAAAAAGATAGAAGAATGACTCTAGACCATATTTTGATTGATTATGTGTACATCGATGACAGTATACCAAAACCTCCTACTTCGGTAAACAAAGCCAAAATTGGCCTCCATTTTGTTTTGCCCGCAGGTGAATAGTGCACGATATCCCGATATTCAGGAGCCAATTAGATTGCGTAAAAAGCACTATTCACCTGCGAGGTATATGCTAATATGATATATTTAACAGTACGCAACGAGCCCGAGTTGTCTATGAGCTGGTAGTCGACGAGATGCAGCTGAGTTGACTATCGCTCATAGACAGCGAAGACGAGTTGTTTAATTGTTTTAGTATAAACCATTAACATTAACCATTAATGGACAAACTATTAACCTTTGAGTTAGCAAAATGCGAGTTTTTCGACATTTTTGTGTTTATTTGTTTATTTTGTCTCTTTCACTACTTATGGTCTATCAATAGATAGTGAGTAACTCAGCCAATCAGAATGCAGCATTTTTAATACACGCTCTCTGAGTGACTAAAACCCAAACATTTAGCTGAGCTCGTTAATTAATTAATTAACTTTACGTTTCTATATTTTATACGTGTCACAAAAAAGAAGTAATTTACAAATACTCATATAATTTATCATTGTAGGGACTTGTTCATCGTTATGGCAACAATTCAAAGCAAGTTGTTGCTGCTTTGCATGTTTTAAACAATTTTATACCTCAGGTTGGTGACAAACAACTTCTTTTTATTCATTTAAAATTAATTTATGTTCAACTATTTGGATCTATCGTTTCAAGTTAGTGTGATATGTGTGTATGTCTTGCAGTGGTGGCGAGGCTCTGAAACACTTTTAGGGGTCATCCTAAAAATTTTTTAGAACTGCTCATTTTAAAGTTCGTTCTGGGTCCACGTATTTAGAGGAGGTCCAGGGGCATGCTCCCCCAGAAATTTTTGAATTTTGGATATCTGAAATAGCATTTCCCGCGCTCTAAACACCTTTTAGCGAAATTTCAAAAGTTTAAAAACTGAGAAACAACGAAACAATTATATAATCTAACGTATGCAGTCTTGTTATTTTCAATAAAAATACAATAAAATATATATGATCAATTGAACTGTACGTTTCTCTGATTACGAGCTTTCGCATGAAACGCTGGAACTGCAGCATTCCCTAATCCAAATTGCACTTTGATTTTTATGCTTCTGTTTTTAAAATTATTGGGGTCAACCAACAAGGCATCTACAAATTATATGGGCACACAAATTGTTGGGCCCCACAAGGTACAAGATCATCGGGGCCGACCAACCTCTGTTCTCTTGCATCATTATTAAAGTACCTACTATCATTTGCACCTGTGGAAACTCTCTCCGCAGAGGCTCGGAGGCGGAGAAGACGCGCGAGGAATGATGGGAAGAGGGAAAGAAAAGTAGCCTCTGCCAGATAATGTTGTCAATATGGCGCCCAAATTCCGTGATGGACTAGGCACCAGACTCGGAATTTCAATTAATATTGTTACACAAGGACAGGATTTTCCAGTTTTGAATTATGCAATTAAACATGTAAACAAACGCTACCCGAGAAAGTTTATATCAAAAGACACTGGACTGTTGTTAACATAGATCTTACCTATGATAAGTTTCACGTATACACGTAGTGCATGTGGTACGTTTGCGAGCTTGGTGTAATGTAGAAAGTTAGCGCTGAGAATATTCCAGCGCTGCATGTTCGTCGGCTTTGTTTATCAACGATTCAACGTTCGATATTAAAACGTTTGTCTGTCTGGCAGCGTTTCGAATTTTTTTATTCGTTCTGGGTGATTTCCATATAATAATTCAGAACTAATAACGTCCAGAACAACATTCTAGACTTAGATCTTGAAGAAAACATTGTACTTCATGCAAACTATCGTCGCTATCTCCCATGACCAGAGAACCGCAGATTTGGTACTTGACTAAAATCTCTTCGTATTCGGTTCGTTTGCCGACTTCGAATTCGGTGTTAAAAAATCCTCCAGCGTACTTGCACTTATTGCAAAGCATTCTATATCTTCTTCTGCATTATGGTTATCGTAAAGGGAGAATAAAGAAGTCTAAATGAATTGAAATAGGCAGACACGTAAATAACAGCAAGAATCAAATAAATTCATGTAATCGCACTATTTCTTCACGATAATCGTCATGCTAACCTTTGATACTTAGATCTTGAAGGGAGTGCTGAATTTCTCCTAAATCGTCGGGTTTTTTATGCCACTCACCAGAGAACCGCACATTATCTGGCAGAGGCTTCTCGCCGCTTTTTCCACCTTCCCGACGTTCTCCGCGCGCTTTAAGATTGCCCGCGCGCCTGCGAATAGAAGCCTCTGCTGAGGAGAGAGCCTGTGGAAACACCGCCCGTCAAAACATGTTCAAAAGTTAACCGTTTTGAAATTGAATGTGATTGGCTAAGGGCACAAACATGTACGTATCGAGGGGAAACTTAATATGTTTCCAAGGAAAACTTTTATGTTTGACGTTGACATTAGAACATGTCTTGATGGGCGGTGTTTCCAAACGACTGTACTGTAGTATCTCCTCAGCGAGTTGTTCTCAACTTCCGGTGAGTTGTTAGCCGTGTGATGGAGTGAGGCCATGAGGCATGTTGTAAGTTGACTGACTGACTGACTGACTTTGTAGTTTAACAATGATCAGAACTGTCTTGTTCGTATGAATATGTTCACCAGTGTGAAGTATGCACCACATTCACACATGCAGTCTGCGATCAGTACCTCTTATCCGCGTTTTGCCACTAGCCCGAGTGAACGCCTGATCCGTTTTGTATATATACAAGAAATAACGAGAAACAAGCGTAATTATATCGTAAAAACTCTTTCTTTCCAAAAGCTCGTTCCAATATCAACGTCGCTTCCGGTAAGTAGTTACCAAATTTGACAGCGAAAAAGGACAGGAATATTACAGTCAAAGTGGAAATACCTTCCCAGTCCCACTTCCGCTTCTGTTGTTTGTTGTGTATTATTGTATTTCTGTAGTCGTTACTGAAGCGTGAGGCTATTAATCATAATATAACGAATGTTTCTCCCAAATCGATACCAACAAACCAATATTAATCAATTTTAAATTTTTCTCACGTTCCTGTAGCAGCTGCAGAAATACAGTAATAACAAACTGCAGAAGCAGAAGTGGGAAGGTATTTCCATTTCGACTGAAAAATATGGAACGATAAAATATATTTCAATTTTGCCCTGGAAAACCTAAAGATTACGAATATGTAAGATCCCCTCAGGTGAGATAGACACTTTAAAATAACGGCAAAGTTCAAAGGAATATGTGCTGGTCGTAACAGCACCTGCTTGGAAAGTTGTACGAACTTATAATCGTGTATCTTGGTGATGAAGTGTTTTTGTGGATATTTTTTTAGCTTTTGTTTTGTTTCTCGTTTAGATATCATCTTTATTCAGTCAACTTTATGGAGGACAGGCGCTTATTGAAGTAGTGAATTTACGAAGAAATAACATGTGGGTTTGTTTCTTAAATACTTGTTTTCCTTGTACCATTCTAACACGCATGGATATTTCTTAGCAGTTGGTAGATAGGGTTTTTGTGACATTGGGAGCAGTATAGATGTATGTATGTTCTTAGGGACTGTTCACATCAGGAGGCGGGCTAACCCGGTTACCGGGCTGATTTTAGAAGAATTCCTGCAAGAAGGAATTAGAATACCCTGTGTGTACAGAAAAACGAAGCAATCTTGCCTTGCTATGTCATTTTGTATTTCTCAAATAGTCGTAAGAACAGTTTCGTGATATAACAGCCCGGTAACCGGGATAGTTCCCCTCATATGAACGGCCCCTTCGTTTGTACGTTGATAATCTTCATTATCCCATGACACACCAACATTTCATTGTTCTAACAGTCACCTTAAATCTTTTATTCAACTGATTAGTGTGCATGCAATGTGATAAATAGTGTGACTTACTACTTATTGACCGAGCGTGAGGTCTGTACTAGTGAAATATCGGACCGACGTTTTTAGTACGGACCGAGCGAGCGCAGCGAAGCGAGGTCCGTGCAGGAAACAGAGGTCCGATATTTCACTAATACAGACCGAACAAGCGAGGTCAATAAGTAGTTTATTATATGACTACAAGTGTTGTAAACGTTCTGTGAAAACTTGACAAAGTGTTAGGCTCGTATTCGCCACCATCTTTCTTGCGAACGAAACCAAAATGGCATATGTTTTCCCATTGCAGATATATTGCTATCGTGTTGTGTGTATGTATGTATGTGTGTGCGTGTGTATGTATGTTAGCTTTTTGTGTAGCTGTAAACAATGCGCGACAAGTGAATCGGGCATGATCGGGGACAATCGAAGCTCAGAATTTTTTGGCGTCAACCTACGAGCTGTCAGTTTGAACGATGGAAACGAGTATTTTTATTCCGATCGTGTTTACAAATATTTCGTTCGCCATATCACAAAGTCCTCCGAAGCGACAAAGTTTTGGATTAAAATACTACGATTTTCAGGGTTCTATTCTATACGATTGTTTCAAATTCATTTATTTATAATATTTATTTATAGTTCAATTTCATAATTTAACGTTCTATCTAACTGTACGAGTTTCGTTAATGGCACAAACCTACAGACGATTCAGGGATACTTTAAAATTATTGCGTTTGATCGTACGCCAAGCGCTCATCTCAGTTCAAATAGATTTTTTTCCATTGCTATTCTATACGATTTGTTCTAATTCACATACGTTGTACAGAATTTAACGCTCTATCTAACCGTGCAAGTTTCCCAAATGGCACAAACCTACAGATGATTCAGAGATATACTTTAAATATGACCGCGTTTGACCGTATGCCAAGTAAATAGCGTAATAATGCAATTTGATATTTGCGCTCATGTCAGTTCAAATAGCATTTTCTCCGTTGCTATTCTATACCATGTTTTCTAATTCACATATGTTGTACAGAATTTAACGCTTTATCCAACTGTAGAAGTTTCGTGAATGGCACAAACCTACAGACGATTCAGGGGTATACTTTAAACACGCGGTATCCGGTGGCTCAACTGCAATGAAGATATATCCCAAATTCCCAATACGGCTGCTAGCCGTTAAATTCTATATTTCCGACAAAGTTTTTGACTAAAACACTATGCTTTTTCAGGGTTCTATTCTACATGTATACGATTTTTTCTATTTCACATATGTTGTAGAGTGTTTAACGCTCTATCTAACTGTACAAGTTTCGTGAATGGCACAAACCTACAGACTATTCAGGGAATCCCAGGGATACTTTAAATATGACTGATTGCGTTTGACCCGATAATTTCCATTTGATATTTGGCACTCATCTCAGTTCAAATAGATTTTTCTCCGTTGCTATTCTAGTTTTTCTAATTCATATTTGTTATCCAGAATTAACGCTCTATCTAACGGTATAAGTTTCCAAAATGGCACAAACCTACAGACGATTCAGGGGTATACTTTAGACCCGCGGTGTCCGGCTCAACAGCCGTATTGGCATATACCTTCATGCAGTTATGCACTAAAACATTTCGGAGACAGGGGATATTGCTGATAAAACTGGTAAGTATTTTTAACGTGACTTATAGTAAACTTGTGAGTGTGATCTACCACAGTTTTTGTGAGTCATGATAAAAAATTATTTTGGTCAGAGAACGTGTACTTTCTCTTTAATTATCTTGTAAGATCTCGCTAAAATCTTATAAGATCTACGTGTAAAAATCTTATAAGATTTTTCTTAAGATCTTACAAGATCTCGACAAGATTCTCACAGTGGTGGGTTTAGCGCAGATACATGTACGCATAGCGGACCTTTTGTTAAAGTACTTTCCGTTTAGCTAGAATCCTGAACTTTCTACCCCAAATAGCATTTTTCAATTGCTTTTGTTTGACATAATCGCTCAAGGTTGTACGTTACGTAGTTGAATAAAAAAAAATTTGAAATTCTATAATATTTGTGAGAAGTAAATGTTATATTATTACGAACATTGCTACAAACATTTTGAACATTTTAAAAAGTTTCACATGACATGGAAACTTAAACTATACATCTAATGAAAGCTTAACACAATTTCTAACAACATACCTGTACTATATATTTCAACAATGAGTAGTTCTGAAATTATTATCCTTCTTGTTGCATGTATACTGACATGACGTTCATTTTGTTTATAAAATTCTCGCAGCGGTCTGGAACGGCAGATTCCAGACCGCTCAGGAACCAATCAAATTGCTGGATTTGACTTTCCAGACCGCTCGCGGGAATAGTCGTGTAATAAAAGTGGTTATCATACTTTTTTAGATAGAAATGAGTGTCATAACCACTTTTAATATTCAATTTTCCAACACTGATGTATTTTGCGAGTTCTGATTGGATAATTTGTACCACGTGATACCCTCATGGCAACGCTCTCCATGCGTTATTTATCGTGCAGTAAATGTTATATCGCATGGAAATTAATACACGGTTGCCAAATTCTTGAAATAGTGAAGCTACACCGAGGGATACAAAAGATTGAACAGCTTGGAATATTACAATTTCTTGAGGTGAACTACAATCAGTGACAAAAGTGTTGGGACACTTCAACCTAAAGGACAATATTTTCCGCTCCAATTATCCCCCGGCCCCCCTGTTCAATGTTGGAGACACTTTAGGCGCTCGTTTCAACGCTCACTGAGTTCCTTACTTTAAATTCAACATTGAATAGGGAGGGGGAGGGAGGGATATAATTTACTACCAAAATAATTGAAAGAAATATTAGGTAAGTACCAAATATGCGAGATGTCCCAAGGTATTTTGTCACTGATTGTCTGAAAAGCTATTTTTTTTATATTGTAAAAAATGCCGTTACAGCCAACTTAGGAGCGTACTTTAAAGCCAAGAAAGCTAAAGCAATGTTATTGTAGACTAAATAAACTATTTCTGTGCAAAATTCAGTAAGGAAATATGATATTCAATAGTCAAAATGGCCCCCTGTTGTGCGTCTGTTCTGTCCACGGTTCTCACTACGGTTCTCACCAGAAAAACGTGTATTAGAACAAAGATTGTTGTTTAAAATGACATTTTCTGCACACCCGCCTTGTGATATGTTAGTTTTCAATAAGAAAATAATGCATATTTTCAATTCACGCTTTTCAAATGCGTTTTTTATAACGATGCTCGCTATATTTATATAAATAACTTGATGCTATACTATCTCTTTATACTGCGGAAGTGAGAACCGTCGCCACTTTACCTCTAAATTATTTTATTTTGTCGATGCAATACCGGTTAAAACTCATTAAATGTAAAGTATACCATGCAGATGATATTAGAAAACAGCAGCACTGACTATTTGTAAAGAAACAAGCGTAAATTAGCAAACTAACGTCCACGGTGTTCAATGAGAACCGTGGTGAGAACCGTTGGTGAGAACCGTGGACGTTGTGACATTTGTCATGACAACCGTACAAGCGTTGTATTACGTTATATCTCTCTAATAATTTTCCGCAAATATTTCGCGTTTTACCTTAGTATGTATTAGTAATGTTGTACGTAACATGGTTGCTAATGAAAACCTAGAACAAGTTTCAATATGTTTTGTCCCTTTCGTGCCTTTAATAGACGTTGGTAGACGTTGAGAATTTCGGATTTTTAAACCTAGTATCACTTCTCTAATATTTGTTTTTGTGCTGAAATTAAAGTACGCGTATGTTCTACAGCAATTGTTAAAATAATAAAAGGTCCCTACCTCAAATAGCGTTATTGCTAATACCGGCGCAGAACCCGTTAAAGATTGCGCAACTGGCTAAACTAAACATGTTTTAATTCTCGTTTAACGCGACGCCCGGTAGATGAAGAGTGATATTGCACAAGTTATACTCTACACATACATAAATAAATGCGCAATCGAGTGATTGTAAATTTATTAAAACTTCGTTTTAGGTAAATCAAGCATTTTTAATTGCATTGCTGATAACGCACCTATTTTAGCCGAAATCTTTTTGCATAATACGTGCAAAGACGCCTTGAGCAGTAAACTGACTTTAAAACAACAAAACTGCCAATTTAATAGCTTAAAAATGCCCATAAAAATTTTGTTAACAATAAATTGTGAACATCTTTGTCAAATATAACTATTTTTAGAAAAATAACTGATTAGGTAACTAGGTTTATTTTATGAACTAAAAATGTTTTCGCAGACAATCAGTGACAAAAGTGTTGGGACACTTCAACCTAAAGGACAATATTTTCCGCTCCAATTATCCCCCGGCCCCCCTGTTCAATGTTGGAGACACTTTAGGCGCTCGTTTCAACGCTCACTGAGTTCCTTACTTTAAATTCAACATTGAATAGGGAGGGGGAGGGAGGGATATAATTTACTACCAAAATAATTGAAAGAAATATTAGGTAAGTACCAAATATGCGAGATGTCCCAAGGTATTTTGTCACTGATTGTAGTACTTTAGATATTTCTATAGGAGACTCGTTCTTAAGCGAGGAAATTTAAGCAAAGATACCTTGTAAATGATCAGATTTCCCAAGCGTAAATTTCATATCCAGTGTACTCAAATGTTTAAAGCACTCTTTGTTTGTGTTTTATCGGGATTTACATCCACTCGTTCACTAACAACGAATTTAATTTCTCGTTCATTGTTAGTGAACTCGTGGAATCGCACCGTTTATTGCTTACTAATGAGTATTTTGATATAAATTATAACTAAAAGATAATGATTTCATTGCTGAAGAGTCCTGGCAGAACTTAGTACTTGATATCATTCATAGCTTCATACAACTCTTATTTTGTATTTTGATGAGTAGCGGTTAATCAAAGGTCACGAGTGTAATAAAGATTTATTTATTTATTTATTTATTTATTAAGTTTTGCCACAAGGTTCAATAAGAGTAAAAAAGTACTTAATTACACACAGTGAAACTTAAGTTACAACGTAAAATATAAAATAATGTGGCAGGGTTGCCGCAACAGCGATCGCCAATTACTGCGGTCCCAAGCAAAAAGGAAAGGCCATATTAATTATTTAGGTTGTGTTAATTATTATTTTATAAGTATTAATTATTAACCATTAATTATTGTCAAGACAATAATTGCTGGAACGCTGTATATTGGCCAAGAGTCATTTCGGAAAAAGTTGAAACATTCCCCAAGTGAATATCTGCACAAAAAATATAAAGAGCTCAGAAGTCAAGCTAAAGATTGCGGTCCTTCGTGACAGTTAATGCGTCTGTTAAAACAATGAAATGTGGGGGTGTCATGAGATAATGTTTATTGCTTTGCAATATTTGTTCTAATTATTAATTAACCCTTTACTGGGCATTGTTGCCATTTGGAAACTTATTAATTTTACTCTGGCTAACACCAGACGAATTTACTCGTCAAGTAGAGACCTGGTAATCTGCCGGTAACGGGTTTTAATTATTAAGCAAAGAGTTACTTTAAAACGTATAATAAGCTAGGCATTTGGTAGAGCAAAGGGAAAAGGTGTTGAACTGACGAGATTTTTAATAACGAAACATTTGGTACTTTTTGTACCATTATAATTGAAAGAATCATATGACGTTTCTTTTTATCTTGTTATGTATGAGTTTGGTACTTTTTGTACCATTATAATTGAAACAATCATATTACGTTTCTTTTTATCTAGTCATGTATGAGTTTGGTACTTTTTGTACCATTATAATTGAAAGAATCATATTACGTTTCTTTTTATCTAGTCATGTATGAGTTTGGTACTTTTTGTACCATTATAATTGAAACAATCATATTACGTTTCATTTTATCTAGTCATGTATGAGTTTGGTACTTTTTGTACCATTATAATTGAAACAATCATGTTACGTTTCATTTTATCTTGTCATGTATGAGTTTGGTACTTTTTGTACCATTATAATTGAAACAATCATATGACGTTTCTTTTTATCTTGTTATGTACGAGTTTGGTACTTTTTGTACCATTATAATTGAAAGAATCATATTACGTTTCTTTTTATCTTGTCATGTATGAGTTTGGTACTTTTTGTACCATTATAATTGAAAGAATCATATGACGTTTCATTTTATCTAGTCATGTATGAGTTTGGTACTTTTTGTACCATTATAATTGAAACAATCATATGACGTTTCTTTTTATTTGTTATGTACGAGTTTGGTACTTTTTGTACCATTATAATTGAAACAATCATATTACGTTTCATTTTATCTAGTCATGTATGAGTTTGGTACTTTTTGTACCATTATAATTGAAACAATCATGTTACGTTTCATTTTATCTTGTCATGTATGAGTTTGGTACTTTTTGTACCATTATAATTGAAAGAATCATATTACGTTTCATTTTATCTTGTCATGTATGAGTTTTGTTCTTTTTGTACCATTATAATTGAAAGAATCATATGACGTTTCTTTTTATCTTGTTATGTACGAGTTTGGTACTTTTTGTACCATTATAATTGAAACAATCATATTACGTTTCTTTTTATCTAGTCATGTATGAGTTTGGTACTTTTTGTACCATTATAATTGAAACAATCATATGACGTTTCATTTTATCTAGTCATGTATGAGTTTGGTACTTTTTGTACCATTATAATTGAAAGAATCATATTACGTTTCTTTTTATCTAGTCATGTATGAGTTTGGTACTTTTTGTACCATTATAATTGAAACAATCATGTTACGTTTCATTTTATCTTGTCATGTATGAGTTTGGTACTTTTTGTACCATTATAATTGAAAGAATCATATGACGTTTCTTTTTATCTTGTTATGTACGAGTTTGGTACTTTTTGTACCATTATAATTGAAACAATCATATGACGTTTCATTTTATCTAGTCATGTATGAGTTTGGTACTTTTTGTACCATTATAATTGAAAGAATCATATTACGTTTCTTTTTATCTAGTCATGTATGAGTTTGGTACATTTTTGTACCATTATAATTGAAAGAATCATATTACGTTTCATTTTATCTAGTCATGTATGAGTTTGGTACTTTTTGTACCATTATAATTGAAACAATCATATTACGTTTCTTTTTATCTAGTCATGTATGAGTTTGGTACTTTTTGTACCATTATAATTGAAACAATCATGTTACGTTTCATTTTATCTTGTCATGTATGAGTTTGGTACTTTTTGTACCATTATAATTGAAAGAATCATATGACGTTTCTTTTTATCTTGTTATGTACGAGTTTGGTACTTTTTGTACCATTATAATTGAAACAATCATATGACGTTTCATTTTATCTAGTCATGTATGAGTTTGGTACTTTTTGTACCATTATAATTGAAAGAATCATATTACGTTTCTTTTTATCTAGTCATGTATGAGTTTGGTACATTTTGTACCATTATAATTGAAAGAACCATATTACGTTTCATTTTATCTTGTCATGTATGAGTTTGGTACTGTTTGTACCATTATAATTGAAACAATCATATTACGTTTCTTTTTATCTTGTCATGTATGAGGTGTAACCTGCTGTTCGTTCTTCTACATTTCTATTTTAGTGGCCTGCATGAAAAGTTTCCTACTGAAACAAATGATATTTATGAATATCTTCAAGATCATCTTAGTTCACCATCGCTTGAAAATTTCAAAGATAATTTACCTGCCGTCAACTTACGCGAAAACCTGGTACGTGCTGGACAAGATTTTTGAGTATCGGTTATTGCTCGTTTCACAGAAATTTAATACAATAATAATTCATGACGAAACACAAAAGAAATGAATGTGTAATTAGTATTTTGAAACCGGAGGAAAATCTCCCGAAGGACAATTTCGAATCTTTCGCGAATAGTGCGAACGGACGAATTGAACGAACGAACGAACGAACGAACGAACGAACGAACGGACGGACGGACGGACGGACGAACGAACGAACGAACGAACGAACGGACGGACGGACGGACGGACTTTACTGTGATTTATAACATTAGACTGAGCAAACAAAACGTTGTTCACTACTTTTCAAAATGCACAGATGAAGTCCTAATTACTCGGGCTACCGCAGGTAGACGAGTCTAGGTTTCGGATGTGTTATTGGTAATATTGTTGGTATTGTTTTTTTTTGGGTCGCGATATTGCCCCAGCAGGCTTTGTGAAACCGAGATTACACTTTCATGGCGAGTTGTCTCTTGAACGAAGCTTTTCTTGCCATTGTATCGATGTTTTTTAATATTTCCACGACATTTCTTGGCACACTACCCAGCAGTCGTCTCAAACAAAGATGTCAGAGTAGTCGGACTGTCAGCGAATCAAGGTGTATTAAAAATAATTGGAAACTTTAAACTGAAGGAGTGAAGGACGTCAGAGAACAGTCATGTTTAATAATTGCGAAACCGAGGTTTGGCCGAGTTGTCTCCTGATCAGTGGTTGTCTCTTTTGAACGAAGCTTATATTGCCATTTTATCGATGTTTTTTGAATATTTGAAAGACATTTCACTGTTTCTCAGTTGTTTACTTGTCTGAATAGCTTTCAAGTGACCAAGTTATAGTTGATCAGTAATGCGGTCAATTCATCATAAACATGCTTACAAAGGCTTTACAATGTTTACAACTGCACACGCTGGCGATCGCGGTAGACCTAGTATACGTAAAAGATGACAAGCTATTTCAAAACAGGTTGGTCCTGGCCTTGCTGCTTTATAGTCCGACAAGTACAAAATACAAGTATAATAATATAACAAGCACCAAATAGAGCAAATACCGGCAAGATAATAAGATATCAATATGTTGAACATGTTCAGTGCATGTCTAGATATCGCGTGTCGTATTACATTTGGAAACGTGTGTTTTAAAACATGTTTAAATATTTTCTATTTGTCCGAATTTAAATAAATTCTATATCAAAATAATCGCTTGAATTTGCCGAATCCGACACTATAGGTTTTGTCTACTAAATATATTAGATCCGTTGTTTAGTTTTCAGAAAACGGCCTTGTTTACATTTCACTATTAGCAAACCTTCGGCGCTTCCTGCACGGCAGCAGTTCATATAAGACATGGATTCTATTTGTGAAAATCTATGCAATTATGCATTGCCATTGTCATGTAGTCTTGCTAGAGTATGCACAGGCTACGCGAAGCTTTCAGAAATCAGTAGCCCGAATGAACGCCTGAGCAGGCGTCTTGTTATTTTAAATTGTACCTTTTAACTTTTTGTCTTTCTTGTTTTCGTATTTTTAGGAGCAACATGCAATGGACCATTTATGCAACTCAGTTCGCAGCAGATTGTTTGCTATGCAATCAAAGTTAGAGGTAAAACACAGTTTGTTTTCAGTTTAGATTTTAGTTAGCAATCACTGTAGCAATTGGAAGTGTCCAGTACAAGCTCAATTTGATTGGATGAACTGCGAGTTAGCACGCGAGTGGGGAGTTTGTCAAAATAACAAAGAATGCCGGGAAGCCCAACATTCTCTCACTCGCGTATTGAAGTTTGGCCACCACCCAGGATGGCAACTTAGCGTTCTCGATATTTGTCGACAAAACAGTTTTGACAACTTTTGGATATATTAATGGCAAGAATAAAAGTTACAGAAACATACCTGTAGGCGCCTGTAGAAGCAAAACTGATCGCCATTTTGTTTTGTTCGAACATGAATATTACACGATATCCCGAAATTTAAGAGCCAATCAGATTGCGTAAAAATCTATACTCACCTGCGAGGTATATGCTAGAACAGGATATCTATAAATTCGGGAGCCATTCAGATTGCGTAAAAAGTTCTTCAAAGCATTTTTTTTTTCCTTAGGTCATTTGTGGTGGTGTAAATGATGAAAGTCATTCAAGAACAAGACGAGACATCTCGAGACAAAATTTTGTTGAGGTAACTTTCTTCTTTCATTTATTATTAACGAAATTAATTTTCTTGCGACACACGGTCGGCTACTTGTGTCAGCAAGTTCAATGCTGGGATGAGCCGGGGTTCAGTCAGGGTGCTGTCAGCGTACACATGGGGAGGGGGGGGGGGGGGGGGGGCACGGGGACATTAGAGTGGCACTTGGCAACCACTGTTTACGAAACGAAAAATTTCTTCGTCGAAATAAAACGAACTTATTTTCTTCATTTCGTAGCCAACTATAATTACGTTACGTTTTTTTTCTCCTCTGATATAGGAGAAGAACAATTGTACACGGAACGTTCTCAATCTGGCTGCAGTAGATGATTACTACGATGGTGAATTTCCAGCTATTTTTAATATATCCTTGTGGTTAATGATAGCTATTGCATTAGGCCTGTATGTTGTCTGTTTGGTGTTATGGTATATGGACCCTGGACGAGACAGTATTATTTATCGTGTTACTAGTCAACGCATGAAGACTGAATAATGTTTTAAAGGCCAAGATAAGGTGATTGATTTTCATGATTTTTGTAACATTTAGGTAAATTCTGAACAATGCTGGTAACAACCTCACTATTGTTAACGTTCAGTATAATATCTGAGCAATGACCCAAAATATTGTATGGAACATCCTGGACGCGTTTTGTTGTTCTTGAAGCTACAGATACTAATAACGCGC
This sequence comes from Paragorgia papillata, assembly GCA_035771165.1. Classification (NCBI taxonomy): domain Eukaryota; kingdom Metazoa; phylum Cnidaria; class Anthozoa; order Scleralcyonacea; family Coralliidae; genus Paragorgia; species Paragorgia papillata. The sequence goes on from JAWNZC010000440.1 coordinate 1,545,602, forward strand.
CCAAATATATTTAATACTTAAATATTTTGAATAAATTGTAGTGATAAGTACGTTGCATGGTTTCTTTATATTTGTATTGAGCTCTTGCACGTATTCCCAAGCTGGGTGGCATATCCATATGAACAAAATAATTACCATTCATTATTTGGTCCAATAAACGTCGGTACTTTGAAGTTGCCACCCAACATGGCGACTTTGACGTCACCTGCAAGAGCATATCATACACGAGGAGGAGAGTTTCATCAGGATATCCAAACACTGTATAGTTTGTTGAAAACCGAAGTAAAGCCAAGGTTTTTGAACCCTGATGAAACACACTCTTTTGATATAGCATCTCGAATAAATCGGTAGACTAAGAGAACATCGACGTAAAAGTTTACTTAATTTATGCAATCTTCCTATATGGCACTGATTTCCTTTGTGCCATGAATTATTGATGAGTTTGAGATTGGAATAGAATGGATGGAATGGAATTGAATAGAATGGGATTAGAAATAGAATAGAAATAGATTTCCAAACTGTTCCGTGCACGAATGTTTCTATGTATAAAATATAGAGTATTAACCGAAAATTGTCATCTAGTAATTCCATATGCTAGTTAAAGACAAACAATATATGACCGGTAATATTTCGACTCCATTTTAAAGTCATTATCAGACAAGTAAATTCGTTATTGAACAGTAGATCCAATTTTGTGCCACCAAAAATTAACGAAAACTATCTGCCATTAGTCCTGCAATCTACATTGTACTAAAAGAAAAACACAATTCCATTTGGACGCAAAATACTAATAGTACTGGGTCACTCACGATGAAATGAAGTCACTTATTAGTGATGAACAACGAAAAGCAACAATGACTGAATGATGGAAGTGGACATGCACGCAGTCTCCCTTGCAGCCGTTGTTGTTAGGATCACCCCCCCCCCCCCCCAAGGATTTGTTATGCACGGTCATAGAAAAATCCAGCATGATTGATTTATCCCGAATACTTGGACACTAATATTCTTGACATTGCCTAAATTTTAAAGAAACTATCTTTAAATAACATGTCATTCCCTTTTTTTAATGTAATTTTTTTGTATACTCAGCCATGCCTCCTTCTATATTATAAAAGTAAATAATTTAATTCGTGTCTAAAATAAAAGACATTAATGCTGTAAATTCAGTTTAGCCTAAAATTACTTGAGCAGTGTGAATGTTATGCAGAAAATCCATTGAAATGTCACTCTTTACAATTAGTATGCTTTGAAAATGTTTTTTTACATATTTCATGTTTTAATCCAAAATTATATCTAAAAAAATTCACGAGTCTTCGTTTGTTTCTGTAGCTAGCTTGAGTAATTCGACTGCTCCTTTCTTCAAATTTATTTCTCCAAGTTCAATACCACATTGTTCAGATGACTCCAGGACACTTTTTAAATGGTCAGCAACTATAATACACGATGAAGATATTTCTGATAAAAATACAGGATTGCTATGTTTTACGTTCGACATTGTTTGAATAGTGTGTGTAACATTTCCTTCAATACATTGTTCACCATCCAAACTTAATACTGATCCATGAAGACTTAACTAGAGAGAACAAGAGAACAAAATAAAACATACACATTAAGAGAAGAATTATTTCACGTCACAAAAACATTGAACACACTAAAAATATTATAGATAACATGCACAGTGCTAAAGAGCGGCATCAAAAACGTCGCTTGCTATTGATTCCGCACCGACGAACGAATTAACAGACGAACGAACCAACCGGTCAGCCAGGCAACCAGCCAGCCAAGCAACCAACTGACGAACGAACCAGCCAGCCAGGCAAGCAACCAACTGACTGACGGACGGACGGACGGACGAACGACTCACAACCAGAATATACACAAATTTATCACAATATCATGATAGAGCACATTTGAACCAGTGTAAAAATTGTATTTACTTGCGGAATGCTTTGCTTCTCGGACACGTCGTCAAGAATGATTCTGGCCCTTCGAGTTTTCCTGGGATCTAGTACACCAACCGTAAACAACACTGAGCGACGTATAAAAGCATGAGGATGTCCAAAAGATCTTAGCGATCGAAAGAAGGAAATCATGGAATATATTCCAATTGGAGCTCGAAATTTAACTGTTTAACTTTCAACTTTTGGTGGTTGCAGGCGGAAAGCTAGGCTAGGAAAGCTAGGCTAGGAAAGCTAGGCTAGGAAAGCTAGGCTAGTGAAACTTCGTCGATCCGAGGCTTGTATTATTTTATGCAGATGGAATATTATGCGGGTGCTCATCGCTCTCGCGCGTGCAGGCATGCACGTGCGGAGGAGCTCCTCAAAAAATCGTGTTTTTTCGTTTTGATTGCATCAATCTGGAATCCTAACTCATTTAAGACTTTCTAAGAGCATCGTGAACCAATTTTGGGGGTATAAAGAAGTTCTACAACTGTGAGTAAAGACTTTATTACGTATTTCCTAACATTGCTGGAGCAGATTTTATTATAACGTTATTTTTCGCAAGCCCGTTAACTGGTTACGCTTGCGCACGCCACGTGGTTTGACGTCGTCATCAACGGCGCAACGAAATCCGCGCGTCAACGATCTTCCATGTGTTACTTCAAACTTTGATTGTATACGTGTTTTGTGGAGCGTAAACTGGAACTGATGTACACAGCCGGAAATCTCACAGACTTGTTACAACCTGCAGGGTTTTCGGGCTTGTTACAAGCTGTTGACAAGTTGCAACAAGCCTGTTGATTTCATCATGCTCTAACAGACTTGTTACAACAGATCTGTTACAACGTGTTGGCCGCAGAGCCGTAACAAGTTGTTGGGACAAGTTGTAACAGACCTGTTGAGAACGTGGAATATCAGGTCTGATAGAACAACTTGTAGCAAGTCTGATGAAGCCAACAAGGTTGTTCCAACTTGTTCCAACAGGCTTGTCGCAAGATGTCATTGCCAATCTTGCACCAAGTTGACAACAACTTGCGACGGACTTGTTATTAACAACCCGTGTTTCGTTTGTCACAACAAATTGGAACAAATCTGCAGAGAATCTCAAATAAAATCCGTACAATTTATGGACGTTTTGCTGTGTGCTTTTTAGCTTTTCTGGCGCCAACAAATTAATTTGTGGTTGCTTTATCACGTTTGGTCGAACACAAATTCGTTGTGGTATTATTTTATTACATGTAAACCGCAATTTATAACAGGCTAAAGCCGCTAAACAGCTATATAATTTGATTGCTCAGTTCCCCGAAGCTGCTATAAGTATAACACGCCAGTTTTCCTAATAAATCAATACTGCATGGGACTACCGTTACAGAAATGAACAACATATTAAATAGCGGTTCACTTGAAAGAAAGAGAGAGAACGTTTATTTAGTATTTTACAACTTACGTCTTTGTGTGGGTAAAACTTCAAAACGTTTTTTGCGAACGGAAAAGTGTTTGGAAAAAACCCCAAAAACAAACAATAATGAAGAACAATTGCAGCTAATTATAAGCTAGTTTTTGCTATTTATTCAAACTATAAATGTCCAGGAGAAAGACGGCGCAACATCGGTTTCTGATATCACAACACACTACGAAGACAGCCATATCGCGGCCAGGCATGTCACGAGACATCACTAATTCATTTTGCAAAATTTTGAAAGATATCGACTTATCAAAGCTATAGGAACGTTAATACGATCATAATACACATATTTATCACTTCAATCATATGTTCAAGTTCACAACAGGCATATTTTCGGGTTTATAACAAAAAAATAGAACTTAGCTCAAAATATCTTTAAGCCTAAAACTGCATGTTTCCTCCACGGCCACGGCACTTCATGGCAAAAACGACTTTCGAATTCGAATACAAAACTGCTTGTGTGACTGATCTGTTACAGACCCTGTTTGTATTTCCAATTTAATGTTTGTGGCCAAGTTTTGTTTGTCCAAAAAATCTTTGAGTTTCAAAGTGTTTCTTTCGAACAGCTTGTAAATAAAGTTCGAAGCTTCGAGGCTAAAAATAGGAAGTAATGAGCTTGCATCATCTTATGCTCAGAGAGCCAATCAAATGCGAGAAAATATATTCACCAGCCAATGAGAATGAGATTACGAAAACAAACTTGCGTCACCATGGAAGACTGTTGGCTAAATTTTATTTTTCACAGTTTGAAAGTTGAAACAGACCGGGATCCACGATTCCACGGATAAAAGTCTATCGGTTTTGATCCGGACATAATATGTTATTGAAATATGACTCTGGTTCGTGTTAAATCACCATACGTTCACCGTTTGGAAGAAGTTCTCAGTGGATTTGCGTTTCAGTTTTGAGGAATGATAACAGTCGTTGGCAACATTCAAGATCAAATGTGTCGGGAGTGGCAGTTCATTTCTATTTTTAATTTACTTTCAAGTATCCATGCAAGTGCGTACTGTCTAAAAGGGACTGAACTGGTCCGCTGGTCCAGCACTCAACGTAAAGAGCTGTCAACTAAAAAGGGTGCATGATCAAACTGGAACTTTCAGAGTGCCAACCCCGAATGAAACTGATGCTGAGGAGTACAAACGTTCAAAAAGAAGCGGTATACTTTTATTTCTATGACAAACATTAATTTTTACTTTAGTGCTGAGTTTATTCAGTGAAATGAACGTACTAAAACATTCAAATGAGTGAGTGAACTCGCTTTCATCGGTGGACCGAATTTTTGCAATGTATTGAATTGTCTTCTGTAAAATAAAATTGCTTTGATAGATATTTGCAGTTGTGTAAATTATATTTGACTTTATTCTTTCTTATTTATCGTCTATATTCTATCTGAATTAGATTCCTTAAGTATAGAAATCACGAAAGTATTACAGGGTGTGATAATTTCGTTATTTCTATACTTAAGAAATCTAATAATTCAGATAGAATCAGTGCAAAACAACGCGAGAATAACGCGTGTTTCATCAAGCTTGTTACAACTTGTCAACTGCAGATTTGTTACGGCTTGTTCACAAGTTGTTACAGGCCTGATGACGGCAATATTGTTACGATCTGTTCACAACAAGCTTGCAGCGAGTTGTTGGAACAAGTTGTTACAGGTCTGATAACGACAATATTGTTCCGGCTTGTCAGAACAACTTGCAACAAGTCTGCAAACAACCCGTTGCAGATTTGTCACGACAAACCGGAACAAGGCATGCGAACGCATCCGGATATCGGCTTGTCCATGACAAGTTGTAACAGACAGGCTGCAGACTTGTTACAACACGTGCGTTTCCGGCTGTGTACGTGTCTCAACTTTGGAAACTACAAAACCTCCTGTTGACCTTTCTACTTGTTTTCCTGTTTTTATTTCTCCCGATATTTGTGCAGCAACAAACTCCTTCAAAACTAACTACTGATGAATCTACCGATAACTATTCATGCCGAAACACTTCTCCACTACACAGCCAGAAATCTCACAGACTTGTTACAACCTGCAGGATTTTCGGGCTTGTTACAAGCTGTTGACAAGCTGCAACAAGCCTGTTGATTTCATCATGCTCTAACAGACTTGTTACAACAGATCTGTTACAACGTGTTGGCCGCAGAGCCGTAACAAGTTGTTGGGACAAGTTGTAACAGACCTGTTGAGAACATGGAATATCAGGTCTGATAGAACAACTTGTAGCAAGTTTGATGAAGCCAACAAGGTTGTTCCAACTTGTTCCAACAGGCTTGTCGCAAGATGTTATTGCCAAGCTTGTACCAAGTTGACAACAACTTGCGACGGATTTGTTATTAACAACCCGTGTTTCGTTTGTCACAACAAATTGGAACAAGTCTGCAGAGAATCTCAAATAAAATCCGTACAATTTATGGACGTTTTGCTGTGTGCTTTTTCGCTTTTCTGGCGCCGACAAATTAATTTATGGTTGCTTTATCACGTTTGGTCGAACACAAATTCGTTGTGGTATTATTTTATTACGTGTAAACCGCAATTTATAACAGGCTAAAGCCGCTAAACAGCTATATAATTTGATTGCTCAGTTCCCCGAAGCTGTTATAAGTATGACACGCCAGTTTTCCTAATAAATCAATACTGCATGGGACTACCGTTGCAGAAATGAACAACATATTAAATAGCGGTTCACTTGAAGCAGAGAGAGACGTTTATTTAGTATTTTATATCTTACGTCTTTGTGTGGGTAAAACTTCAAAACGTTTTTCGTCAACGGAAAAGTGTTTGAAACAAAGAAAAAAATAAACAATAATAAGAACAATTGCAGCTAAGCTAGTTTTTGCTATTTATTCAAACTATAAATGTTCAGGAGAAAGACGGCACAACATCGGCTTCTGATATCACAACACACTACGAAGACAACCATAGCGGCCAGGCATGTCGAGACATCACTAATTCAATTTGCAAAATTTTGAAAGATATCGACTTACCAAAGCTATAGGAACGTTAATACGATCATAATGCACATATTTATCACTTCAATCTTATGTTCAAGTTCACAACAGGCATATTTTGGGGTTTATAACAAAAAAAAACAGAACTTAGCTCAAAATATCTTTAAGCCTAAAACTGTTTCCTCCACGGCCACGGCACTTCACGGCAAAAACGACTTTTGGATTAAACTGCTTGTGTGACTGATCTGTTACAGACCCTGTTTGTATTTCCAATTTAATGTTTCTGGGCCACGTTTTGTTTGTCCGAAAAATCTTTGAGTTTCAAAGTGTTTCTTTCGAACAGCTTGTAAATAAAGTTCGAAGCTTCGAGGCTAAAAACAGGAAGTAATGAGCTTGCATCATCTTATGCTCAGAGAGCCAATCAGAATGAGATTACGAAAACAAACTTGCGTCACCATGGACGACCGTTGGCTAAATTTTATTTTTCACAGTTTGAAAGTTGAAACAGACTAGGATCCACGATTCCACGGATAAAAGTCTATCGGTTTTGATCAAGACATGATATGTGACTGAAATATGACTCTGGTTCGTGTCAAATCATCATACGTTCACCGTTTGGAAGATGTTCTCAGTGGATTTGCATTTCAGTCGTTGGCAACATTCAAGATCAAATGTGTCGGGAGTGGCAGTTCTGCCAGTTCATTTCTATTTTTAATTTACTTTCAAGTATCCATGCAAGGGTGCGTACTGTTTAAAAGGGACTGAACTGGTCCGCTGGTCCAGCACTCGACGTAAACAGCTGTCAACTAAAAAGGGTGATCAGACTGGAACTTTCAGAGTGCCAACCACGAATGAAACTGATGCTGAGGAATACAAACGTTCAAAAAGAAGCGGTATACTTTTATTTCTATGACAAACATTAATTTATCTTATCATCTATTACTTATACCTTTAGTGCTGAGTTTATTCAGTTAAATGAACATACTAAAACATTCAAATGAGTGAGTGAACTCGCTTTCATCGGTGGACCGAATTTTTGCAATGTATTGAATTGTCTTCTGTAAAATAAAATTGCTTTGATAGATATTTGCAGTTGTGTAAATTATATTTGACTTGTCTATATTCTATCTGAATTAGATTCCTTAAGTATAGAAATCACGAAAGTATCACAGGGTGTGAGAATTTCGTTATTTCTATACTTAAGAAATCTAATAATTCAGATAGAATCAGTGCAAAACAACGCGAGAATAACGCGTGTTTCATCAAGCTTGTTACAACTTGTCAACTGCAGATTTGTTACGGTTTGTTCACAAGTTGTTACAGGTCTGATGACGACAATATTGTTACGATCTGTTCACAACAAGCTTGCAGCAAGTTGTTGGAACAAGTTGTTACAGGTCTGATAACGACAATATTGTTCCGGCTTGTCAGAACAACTTGCAACAAGCCTGCAAACAACCCGTTGCAGATTTGTCAGGACAAACCGGAACAAGGCATGCGAACGCATCCGGATATCGGCTTGTCCATGACAAGTTGTAACAGACAGGCTGCAGACCTGTTACAACATGTGCGTTTCCGGCTGTGTACCTGTTTTTGTTACCCGTCTACGTATTAACGTCAAGTGACTTAAAGTAAAGTAAAGTTGTTATTCGTGGGTTATTTAAATAGCCTGCAAAAAATTTCTGAAACTAAATAAACTGGACATATTATGCCTTGAAATCCTTCATTCTACGATACCGATAAATTTCAAACAAATTTATGTAGTTGGTCTATTTCTAGTTTTTCATATTTATGTATTTTTAATTCCTACGGGGGAGCGCCTCGCATGGGTCCTCGAGTCCCGTTTGCGCTCTTCCCGTTTGGATATCTTCATATATATTGTAAAGTATCCAATAAAGTTGTTAAGAATAGTAAACGTCGCGAAATACTTAGGACATCATAATATCACAACTCTTCCTCAATAAACAACCAAGCTGTAAAGTGAAAGTGTTTAGGCTAATCCCTGACGTCAAAAACGTCGCTTGCCTTTTCGTTCCCAGAGCCCATGTTTCTGTGTCCGTGGCGTACGATTCCGCGCGGGCTAGCATCATAGAAATATTATACCTAGAATGCGTGCTCTGTCACGTGACAGGTGTCCAAATAAAATTTATTTTGCCCTTATAGATCCGCCATTTTGAATTTCGCAAGGGGTGAGATATATATACAACAATGATCGCCTCTCAAAATAAAGAATTGGAGGACGTTTCAGGGATAAATTGGATACATTAGCATAAAATAAAACAATTTGCAAGACACTTGCTTTGTTAAACGTACTAAAAATTATAAGTTCAAAATTATATTTCGATCAATTCACCACAATTACAAAAAGCAACAAAAAGATAGGCTCATGCCAAACTTGAAACTCAGAAATTGTCTGCATCAAAGGAAGCTCGTTTAAAAGAAAAGAAAATAATCAAATACGTAATGGAAACTAGGAGAAAATCTTAAGAAAAACACGGATTTAAGATGTCAATATAAATAGGTGTCGAAAAGACTGATGTATAAAAAGTATGACAGGTGCATAAACATTTTATATTTCAAAAATCACAAGCTAGAATCCCTATTAGATTGGATAAAAAAGAACAAAACACTTACTGTCTCCTGGATTAATCCTCCACATTCAGTATAAATCACATACAGATTGGCAAGTGGGAATCATTCAAATATAATGTCAAACAGTAAAAACACTAAAACCATTTGACATTCGTATTAAAAGGCCGCTATCGTCGCCATTTCTACATCCAGAGTTTGATGTTCGAAATGTTTTGGCGAAGGATATTGCACTTCACATGCCTTTATCTTTAAATTCACTAATCCAGTAAATTTCCCGGCGTAAAAAAAACAAAGAAATTCAGTGCTGAAATGCATCCATCGTCCACTCCACACCGGTTATCAACCGCGGCCGTGTAAAAAACTGTTTTGCCCTTATAAATCCGCCATTTTGTGGCGACAATTTTTTGACTGACAGGAGATAGGAGCCCGCATTCTAGGTATATTATTTCTATGGCTAGCATACGGATCCCACAAAATGTAAAAATAAGTTTAATTTTACGAAAACTTGCTTTCTACACACGTTTAAGAAAGAAATAATTAGGGACTATAAAATATCAGTTACGTCTGAAAGACGTCTTCAGTCTTTCACCATTAAATATAATAAAAATAAATCTTTTTTTTAATGGCGATAAACTGAGAGGTCTTTCAGACAAAACTAGTATTTTATAGTTGCCAATTCTTTCCTTTTTTTTAAATGTCACACACTGGCTAACCTTATTATCTTCCAATTTAGCTGAAATGCCAACAGGAATGCCACAATCTCCATCCTTAAATTAATTAATTAATAATTTAGTTACTTGATTTTTTTTTTTATTTATTGAATTAATTAAATAAATAGATAAGTGACTAAATAAGTAAATAGATAAATAAATAAAATAAATAAATTTAGTTACCAGAGATCGTAGATAAGCTCTTTCGGCAGCACAACAAATCAGTGTTGGTAAATCATTTAATTTGGAGATTATGTTAAGAATATCTTGGTCGTTATTTCGTACTTCAACAGCTAGGGCACCCTAATAATCAGACAAGTGGTATAAACGTCTATAAATCACGGTGTCACACTGCATAATTACACTGCATACGTCACGAGTAACGCAACAACCTCTTTGATAACCGTTAATGGGAAATTTACTTGTTTGTTTTCAACATAATTTCAAGGTGTAATAAACATGACAAAGTTTGTTTATTTCATAGACCGTAGTCCCTAGGATTAAAGTGTCGTGAAATGTTGCCAAACTCTTTGTTCTATGACTAGGTTGTTAGAAATACATCACGTCATCAAGTTTCCTATCCAGTACTATCCATGGTCAATACTAATGAATGAAAAACAAAAGATTTGTGCACTTTCAGGCCACCCAGCTCACTGCCACGTTTCCAGACAATTTATTAGTGGATGGACACTTTAAAGAGGTTTTCTACAGTGATTAAGAGGAGACAGGGAACTAGTATGGAACTAGTATAATGTGCCTTACTGTGTCTATGAAGAGAAAAACTAGTTCGCATATTTTTTGTTTTAATGACTGGAAAAGCATGGCACGAGAATTCACTAAAAATTTCAGGATTTGGCGTATAGTTATCCATTTAACAATTAGACAACGAGGCCGAGTTTTCTATGAGCTGATAGTCAACGAGGCGAAAAATTGTTTTAGTATCAACCATAAACAACTTTTCTTTAACGTAAAGAAGTCTTATCAAACATTGTTCTAAATGTTCAGATAGTTTTTGTTTGCAGAAGTCTCCCATACATAATGCAGAGCAATTTGATGGCGTATGGTAAACAATCGCTCACAAAACACAAGATTGTAACTACTTTGCTTCAAATTTGGTGTACTACTTTTGGTGATATACTCCATAGGCATAAGCGAATTCATTTTCTTATTCGAAAATGTCAAACTGAATATATTTCCATTACTTTGTTTTCTTCACTCGTACAAAAATTTTAGCAGACGCCATGTTTGATTTTTTAGCCTAGTTTCCAGGTTTTGCTTGCGGCGTGTGAATATGCCGTGGCTTCTGATTGGTCAGAATAGGGGTATTCCAGCTATAAGAAGGTTTATCATTGGATAACGCTACCATGGTCTATCACCAATAGACCATGGTAGCTCAGCCAATCAGAAAGCCAGATTTGTAATAGACCACCAGTTGGTTGATACTAATTAGTCATAAGGCATTGTTGGCGAGAGCCCAAATTTCTCCAGAGTTGATATAGCTGTAACATGAGATTCTCCAACCTCGTACCCAGGGTCTTATCTCCGCTCCCCCGCCCCCACCCAGCCTGGTTCCCAGGCCTCTCTTTTTAACGTCGAGCGCCAGACCGAATTGTGAGAGGCCTGGAATAAAATGTTTTGCTTGACCCCAAATCTGGCCCCAAAACTGCCCCCAACTTATACAGGCACCAAACGGCCGTTTGGCGGAAAACAAAGGCAGATAACACTCACGTCGGTCTGCACAATTCTTTATAACATCATATAGCAAGGTTGGTCTACTGCCGAAACGTTAAAATAGCATATTTCGATTTGTATAAATGTGTTTCAACACAATCACTTCCTACGCCGAACACTACTTTATAAAGCCTCGTATGTAACAACCTTTTAACGTAATGTAAAACAAAGAAACCTACTCGTTTGCTGTCTGCTCTCAAGAAGAAGTTTGTTTAAGTGCCCTCGTTCATAAAGATTAAAGAATCCGAGCTCCAGCAGGATTCATGATAGATAAAGATGAACATTTTCCGCTAGTCCTCTCGCTCGATGCCTATTCTGTGACGTCACCAAAATACGTTCGAGAGAAAAGAGGACTAGGAACTAGTCTGGCCCCCGCCCACCGCTGCGAAAAGACCCTGGTCCAGGCTGGTCACGTGCTGCCCAAAATATGGGCAGTACAAAATAAATTTAGTGTGGGTAGGGTGGTACAAAAAACTTTCTCGACTTACCGACTGGAGTGGTGTTTATACAAAACGTAAAACATCTGGCCAGATGAACTGTCACGACTCACGAAAGGTGCACAACGGCTTGGAGAAACAATCCGAAACGAGATATAATTTAATAAGAATGCCAAAGCTTCAAAGATCAATATTTTGCTGGCTTTGTAGCGCTGGCGACATGTGTTATTGATGGGAGAATATTCGTTTTAAGCATTCGAATCGCGAGGCTTTTAACTGGACGTATTCACTTAAATATAACGGCAGCTTTCACGTGTGGTATTCAACAACGTACAGGTGAAACACATACGTATTTTATTATTTATATTGAGAGTTAGAAACAGTCTTCCATTTCATTATCCACTGTGAGGTTTACTGTGCTGCGTTGTTTTGACAAGTTCTCATGCGGACAAAATTATCGTCAGTCATCCACGAACATGATAAGTGATAAATATATTTGATATAAAATTCCAATTTTCAAGTTCATTTTAAAAAGGTTAGTCGATATCCGTACCTATTATATTTTAAACAATTGGCGAGGGACTATAATTTAATACGACGTGTTATTATTAATAGTTCGAAAAGCGGCGGGTATTTAGGTTGTTGCGTTTAAAACGATCAAAACTAAAAGATACGTAACAAGTTAACTTGAACGGGGGTTTCTTTATCGGACAAGAAGTTTGTGACAGCAAGTCAGCAAAGAAGCAGAAAAATCGATAAGACTCGCCCGCTTTCTTGAAGTCTACTGAAAATACTATTTCTTTAAGTAAACAACACAGCGCATTCAGAAATGCAGACAGATGACAACAAAGGTTCAACATTTCACCTTTGCCTTATTACATGTGTCTAGTGTCTTGCTATAGCATTATAGAATGGTTTCAAGTATTTTACTATTTTAGTACTGTTTATTTTTGTTTATTTGTCGTTGATTAATACTAGCTATTGTTCGATATTTTAATATACTTTGCCGAATGGAGGAGCGGCAACAGTTTTCGTAGTGGCGTATTCATATTTCATGATTAAGCGACGAAAGATCAAATTTGCGGAGTAACTGGAGTTTATATAAATAGAAAAATGATAATAAGATATCGATTAATCGAGTATATATTGTATTAATTTAAGCACCCAGGTTGCCGATTATAAAACGAATGGGAACATCTAAAACTTTCTTCATTGTAAACTTAAATAAACCATAGCGATTTATTATAAACTAAAAACAATAGCCGTCAAAACAACTTGTTTCAATTTTAAAATCGTATCACCGGTTTAACCATTCATTTCAAAATCTAATACCAGAAAACAAAACAAGATACATATACATGCATTTCTTCGACGATTCCAGCGAGGTGAAGCATTGATACGCAGGGGACCCTCCCACAGTCGAAATTTTTAATAGACGACACGTGACCAACCTGGACCAAGGGTCTTTTCGCAGCGGTGGGTGGGGGCGGGGGAGCGGAGATAAGACCCTGGGTACGAGGTTGGAGATTCTCTTGCAAGTTTTGGTGAATGCTCCTACCATGCTCTTCTATTGACTAAACTAAAAAATGTCAACAAGTTTGTTACTTCATACACACTTTAAGAATTGCAACGCCATTATCACCATGGTAACAATGGAAAATTACACTACTCGACAAATGTTTCATTCTACTTTATAAGTCAGTATAAGCAATATTAATGTAACTGCAGCTTAAGACTGTATACTTAATGCTCTACTTGGCAATGCGGTTACATGCAATCTTCCTCAGTTTCCTGATGCTAAATTTGGTAAAAAGCGGACGTGCATGAAATCATAGATAATAAATTTCCTGGATAGGAAATTTACGAAACCGGAAACGATGTTTGCACAACTTGCTATGGTAATTATACACTTATAAGGGACTAATCCACCTAACGGGTGGTCCCACATGGCTAAAATCAGACACTGCTGAACTTAATTACTACGGTTCCGGTTTGAGCTTGGACACACGTAATTTGACGACATACGGTATTGTTTCAATTTGAAACGAGCACCAAATTTTCAAATCAAATGTGGGCATGTTTATAACTCATCCTTATACACAATTAAATATTCGTCAAGTGAAACTAAGAACTCCACAGTGCTTTTCTGATCGGCCATTACGCTGACAAACCCCACAACGCGACGTTTGCACGAAGAAACAATGCCGTTTGGCCTTAGTAACTTCGCAGTTTCCGCTTAGCAACATGTTAGTTTCCCGCGTGAAACGTGTGTCGTCAAATTACGCGTGTCCACGCTCAAACCGGAACCGTAGTAAGTGATAATACACTATTGTTTAATAGCGTACCGTCGAACTGCTATTTATAGGACAAAATGCGGACAAACAAACCAAAATTGACTTCAAAATTATTGCAAATGAGGCATTATCTATTGTTCGGACTGCAAGAATTATGGGTAAAAGCGGACAAACCTAAATAGTGACGTCATCACGACGGAGCGCTATTTCAGCAATAGCTGATCCTGCATGCCATGTGGGACCACGCGTTAGGTGATTAGCTGCTAATAAGTGTATAATTACCATAGCAAGTTGTGCAAACATAGTTTCCGGTTTCGTAACATCGTTTTAAGTTTTCTATCCAGTTCCTTTTCCATTATCTATGGTCAAATTGAAAATAAATAAACCAATCACAGTACCTGTCCTACAGCATATAAACAATCAGGAGGTGTAAGTATCTGCATGAAAATAACAAGACAACAAATGGTAAACTGTCCAACACGGTTGGAAATTATTAAAGACGATATTTGGTTTTTGCAATTTAGAAAATATTTAAACAAGAAAACATTCTATTTAATTCTTTAGTATAAAACTGACCTAAAACGCAAGAAATATGGTTACATGATAGCTCTTTCTTTTTTAATCATTTTGATTAAATTTTACCGCCATTTTCATCTGAGCAACGCGCTGTTGTAAAATGTTGGAAAAAATCTAAACTTTTCGTACCTTGGAAGAAATGCATAATTTGCTCTGACTTCACGACGTCTTACACATTCAGTCTTACTTCGTTATTGGGAAATAGTTTTGTGGTCACTATTAGATATTTTTTAGATATTTTTTTTAGATATCTGAAGCATAGCATTTCAATACATGGTAAATTGAGAGAGAATGTCGGGATTTGGTTTGTAATATTTGTACCTAGGTTATTTTGACGGATTTGATCGCGTTGCATTGTAATAATTAGCATATTTAGTCTTATAATCTTTCCCAGTCTTCTCCCGGACAAGCAATCATGCAAGTGTTCACAAACCCTACTCGTATCGAGTTCGAGTCGGGGGGGGGGGGACACAAGCTACTGCAATCACTGAATTTGGTTTATTATATATCTAGTGACGCTCTAAACCATTGATGAAATGCAATGTCAACCTTACCTGGCTAATTCTATCATGCCAGTTCATCCTGTGAATTCCAGCCACTGCTAGTATTAATGCATCATATTTATTGTCTTCGTCAAGTTTCCGCAATCGAGTATTTAAATTTCCTCTCTGACACAACAGCTGTGTTAAGGAAAGACTTTCAAGGCAATCAATGAATGAATGAATGAATGAATGAATGAATCAATCAATCAATCAATCAATCAATCAATCAATCAATCAATCAATCAATTGATATCAGTTCAGTGGCCACGCAGTCAGAGGCAGGCAGCACTCTACGTTTCTGTTTCTAAACACTTTCTTGTCTGTGAATGCAGCTCTGAATAAGATACATAGAAGACTTTTAAAGACTTAAAAGAAA
Source organism: Paragorgia papillata (assembly GCA_035771165.1). Taxonomy (NCBI): domain Eukaryota; kingdom Metazoa; phylum Cnidaria; class Anthozoa; order Scleralcyonacea; family Coralliidae; genus Paragorgia; species Paragorgia papillata. The sequence goes on from JAWNZC010000440.1 coordinate 1,561,223, forward strand.
AGGGTTAAGTAACCAAAGAGAAACATTAAAGATAAACCTTTTTTGTGATACAAATATACTGAAAATACAAGATTTCAGAGATATACTTGGACTGACTATAGCTCTACAAGATGTAGTAGTTAAGTTTAAATAAGTCAAAGCAGTGGAAATATATACTTACATATATAATTGAATTGCAAGTATGACTTAAGTTTAAATAAGTCAAAGCAGTGGAAATCTATACTTACATATATAATTGCCTTGCATTCTATCACGAGTGGGTGGGTGGGTCAACACCGCTCGCAAAGGCGAAATATCCCAAAGTATCTACTAAATAGATACGCTGACAAGACTCTGATGAGCGCTGAGATACCCCAGTGACTGCTGACTAGCATTGACTCCTTTTTTTACCTTGCCTAAATTACATTTAGCCTAATTTAAATTGATTGATTGATTGATTGATTGATTGATTGATTGATTAATTAATTAATTGATCGATAAGCTTTGAGACGATCGAGTGTCTTGTCTGTCGCAAAGCAAATGCAAAATTGAATTATAAAAAAAATTGGCAAAGGTTTAACCAGACTGAAATATCAAACTTTATTTTTTATTTTATGGTTTCCTGATGGATCTCTCTCCTTTCATGACTCAAAAGAACCCTCCCAGTTTTTCCATGGCTTTTCTAAAATATGTCGTTAAATATTTTTTTCCAACTTTGTCATCAAGCTTCAGTGAGTCCCAAGATTTCAGCAATCTTCTGGATAACCTAACCACAACAAAAACCCAAACCCTAGTCAGATATTTTGTTTTCAGAACTTCCGAAAGAAAACTACTGTAATATAGCAAATTAACTATTAAAGAAAAGGATACAACGCTCTCGTATTTAAAATTCGGATATTTCCTCATAAGTTGTGCAATTCTTCGTAACGAACTTGTGCCAATTACACTATAATATGCAAATGAAACAGGATTAAGATATGTCATACTATAACTAAGACACACATGATTAGTAAACAACTATAATGATGCATGATATAATATAGATGCATGCCAGTGGTTCGCTAACGATATATTAATCAATTAAAATTACTCTTCTCGTACCTTCCAGCAGGCAGGGCTTCAAGAGTACGTCCATTGTACTTCTTGTGCAGAATGACAGCATCATATTTATTATCACGTCTTAAGATGAGAAAATTAATAAAATCAAATAATATAAACGAAACAAAAACAAAACAAAACAAAACAAAACAAAACAAAACAAAACAAAACAAAAAAACAAATAAAACAACATTTTGTGTCAAATTTAGAACCCTGACTCTAACGATCAAATATAGTTCATAAAATACCAACAAAACATCAGATCAGAAGATATTCAACACACTCCAACCATTGAGCTATATTACAGTCATTTCCAACTCACTTTTCACCCAAATCTTCGGAAGTTCGTTCGGAAGTTTGTAGTTCGTTTTGAACTCTGCATTTGATTGGTTGCTTGGTTCCTAGCAGCCAATCAAATGCGTAGTTCAAAACGAACTTTGAACTTCCGAAGATTTGGGTGAAAAGTCAGTTGGAAATGACTGTAATAGGATAAGGTATAGGAAACAGCTAACCATGCAAACAAAAGTTAAAATACAAATACTGTCTTGGAAACCAAAGGAGAGTTTGCTAAATATCATGCACAGTGCAAGATTGTATTAACTACTGTCTAATATATATATATATATATATATATATATATTTGGTGGTTAGATTATTTTGCTATTCTAACTAACCGGAAAATTCCTCCAATTCCCAGGCCACTTGGTAGCTGTGTAGGAAGATCTTTTAATGAATGCACAACGAAATCAACTCTGAAAGATCAAAATATGTTTAAAAAATTCCATATTTCATCATAAATAATAAAACTAGATTGCTAAATGTTAATTTGAATAATTATGTACCACGGTTTGAACTTATAAGCCCACATAAAGGGCGTCAAGCATACTTTTTAAAACTCGATCTGCCTTTTAAAACTCAGTCAAAAAGCAAGTTCTGGACATCAGTTCCAAAAAATGATGGATTTGGCTGGAAATACTTCTTTCACTAACCCACACAGAGGACATCAAGCATACTTTTAAACCTCTGTCTTTGAGAGTTGGGAAGAGTTTATAACCTTCGTCCAGGTAAATTTTCAAGTTTTCTCAACTCAAAATAGCGGGAATTTTGGCATTCGCGCCATTCATAAATAACTTTCCAGCTATGCCTGGGTAATTAACTTTGCAATACTGCTACTCCGAGTACTGCTGATTGCTTAAGCCTGCTACTGGCTGCTGCTAATTACTTTCATGTGCCTCACCATGAATGACTGCCAGTGCCGCCCACTTTTATTGGTTAGCCAATGTTTTACTGCAAAACAATACTTTTTTTAACACTCTGTTTGATCAGTTATAACTTTACCACACTCGATCTAAATTATTTTATGTGATGTTTAGCGTTTCCTCACTAGTAAACTCGCGCGTGGTACCCGCATACTCGCAGCTTTTTCCCAACTCTGCTGTCTTTTAAAACTCAGTCAAAGAGCCAGCTCTGAACATCCAAGGAATGATGGGTTTGGCTGGAATAATTTCTTTCACTTAACGGCCAAGATTCTACCAAATGCATATTATTTTTAAGGACTTTGTAGTACGCCAATGACAGAGAGCCTGGGATTAAATTCTAATTAACAAATAAAACATAAAGCTCCATCCATATGACTATTAAAGGTTCGTTTGACGTCATTTGAACACGAAAAAAGTTGAATAAAGTTCAAGTGACGTTGAACAGTTTTGAAATTTGGCTGGCTTTTCCGGCCAGCTGACGCCGTACTACGCCACGTTATGTCATTCATGATCTTCATACTCTTATAAATGCACGGAGCCCAGCCAATCAGAGCATGCGTAGAGGACATCTTATTTTATAATTTATAGCGTATTCTATGACCACCCACACGACAGCCAAAGCCATATAGACCTTATTCAAAAAAATTATTTTATGTGCATATAAATTAGCCCTTATGACCTCGTTTTAAAGTAAAAATTCTTTTGAATTTCACACATGAAAACGAGTTCATAAGGCTAATTTATATGTATATAAAAAAAATTTAATGCGGCGGCCATTTTTGAATAAGGTCTATAGTACAGTAACTATGCATATTATATATTATGATATGTGGTTAACTATACTGTACTAAATTACCTCCCAGATAGCAAGGCATCCTCCAGTTCCTTGGTAAACAATGCTTTTTCCCCAATCTGAAAAAATCCCCAAATCTAACGTAATTATATAACCTACTGATATATCAGGGGACTGAGGAACCTCTGGCTCTGACAAGTAAAATCATCTGATATTTATTAGACAGAGTAAAATACAAAAGAGGCTATTTAATTTGAGCCATCTCAGCCATCAATGGGTTCACCCTTAATTCCCTCCTAGGGGTTATCACTTGACGAGTAAAACCATCTGGCATTAGAAAGAGTAAAATAACAACGTGGCTGGTTTTGGGTGACCTACATGTACACTGTACTAGGGAAGGGGTGAAATTAGAGTTACGAATACATGCATGTAAATGAAATGAAATTAAAACACTATATAGTAGTATAAAAACATATACAGTTATGAGAATTTTTTTGGAAAATGCAATTAATATTAAAATTAAATACAATTATATCGTAAGACATTAACTCACTCATTAGTTGGCTAATTACCTTAAAAAAAAGTGTAACCTACAGTATTGTAGTTTGTGACAAAAGTATCCAATGATAACACATGTACTGGACAGTTGCATGTATGTTATACATGTACATAAAATAATTTTAATAATTATTTTTATACTGTAATTGCACTGCAGGTCACTGTACACTAATGTATCAGTCAAAATCCAAGCATACCCATCCCCCCTGGGACACTGCTGGGTCATTTGAAAACCGAATCTTTGCCCAGGGGTGGTGCATTATATATTAATATCATTTCAAATGTTCTGAGCCTTGTTCCTTTTTCTCAGCACTAAAAGGCAGTGATTGGGAGGATGTAGGTAGTTGAATTGTGTCCCTCTCCATCTGGTATTTTTATCAATGGATTCAAAGCATGACCAGTTTGGATTGTCTGTTGCCTGTTGGATTTGATTATGGAAGAGTTTAAAGCAAAAGATACAGAGTTGGTGCGTCTTGGTTGAAAAGCAAAGAGAGTTTAGTACATGTAGAGGTATTTGAAATAAGTACTCATAATAAAATGCTGATTTTTATTGGTAAATCATTCAGCAACAGATAAAGTACAGTAGAGTACAACTTTCCTCACACCACGGAGCATTTTCACCTACTTCTCATCCCTACCGCAGGAAATTAACATCATTTTTCAAAAAATTGTCAAATGCCCAGGGGTCAGCCCAGGGGGGATGGGCATGCTTGGATTTGATACATAATTCTCACAAGGCAATAAACATTTAATAAACACAGACTTGGTAGGGAATAATAATAATACTCAACCTTTGGCAAAGCTTTGTCTAAAATTTTGTCACCCAATGTTTCAAGTGTCACTGCAATAAAAATGACAAATCCCAACTGTCAACACAGGGTAAATAGTGTTACTTAGTGCTAAAACTGAGGTGGCCCAAAGCTTGGCTACCATAAAGCTCAATATTTTAACCTCATTTACCATTAAACTCAAGGTCAGGAATCTACAATGAGTAATATTTCTAAACAGTCATGCACCAGCCAAATATAATATAATAACCCTATTTGTACACACTGACATAAAAACAAAAAGTTTGGGAGAATTGCAAACTTTACCATTTTTTAGTTAACTCTGTCATTATTTATTTATTTTATAAAACAAATACCAAATGGTTAATTGATGCATGCTGGCCTACTACACACGTAAAAATGCACAAGCTGTTACATACCTGCAAGCAAGTTGTTACAAGGCTGTTCAACAGGCTGTCACCATCATGTGTTCGCACTGGCTGTCCCAGCCAGTCTGTTAACATGTCTGTAACAGGTTGTTGACAACTTGTAACGAGGCTGATGACTCCAACAGCCTGATGACAAGTTGTTCCAACAACCTGTTACTGCTCTGCGCTCAACAAGTTGTTAACAGATTGATGCTAACAAGGTTGTAGCAGCTTCTTGAATGAACAGCATTGTTACAACCTGTTAACAGCCTTGCTACGGACCTGTTGCAAACACATCCTGTTGACAAGCTGTGAGATTTTTACATGTGTAGGAACTTGCAAAAGTCTTAAGTTTGTTAATTTTTTCAATGTATTTTTGGTATATTAGAAAGATTGGTCATTATATTCAATAGCAGTGTTTAGGTTCATTCACTCAATCATGTCATTTAGATATTTAATATATTAAGTGAAAATAAAAAAGCTTATGCATAGTGAGGACCATCTCAACATAACATCACAGCTTACTGAATATATTGTATTACGGTAAGTGCTTTGTTGCCTGGCTCTTAGGGATTGGGGGGGGGGGGGGGGGGGGTGGGGGGAGTAGGGCTTGAAGTTTGCTGAGTTTCCAGACCATTTCTCAATAGCATTAATTTGAATGTAAAAGTATCAAAGTTGAAAAACCATTTGGTATTTCTTTACTATAATCAATACCTAATTAATAAATAATTAGATTACAATTGTCATAGAATAATACAAGAAGGTGCAGAAATATAAAATTTATTTCTGATATGATTTTTTTTTCAAGCATACATGTATTGTTCTGATTTTATTAGAAACATAAAAAAACCCAATTTTATATAATAAAAAAATACTATACAGCAACTGTAGATATCAAAAATTTTAAAAAAATCTTAGCTGCTGTGTATTTACCAAGTTGAAATCCATAATTTGGAAATAATTTCTTTATTTCTCCAATAATAAATTCAGTTTGTATCACAGCCAGCTAAAAATAACAAAAATAAATTAAAATAATTATCAAAAAGTGAGAAATCTATCACAAATAGCAACAGAAGCAAGTAACTTAAACATGTTTCATTTTATACTCTAGCTGGGACCACTTGTACAAAGCCTCATAGCCCAGGGCACGTGCCCTGGCCAGCCTGGTTGGTTTTGGTTAAAAGGACCCATCTACATAATTATAGTCCTTTAGCAGCTTTTCCAAAATATGTCATCAAAATTGTTTTTCCAAAAAGCTAGGTGGTAAACGTGCACAGATTTCTGATCAGGGTTAGGGATTTTGTTGTGGTTGTAAATGGTTATCAAGATTGCTAAAATCTTGAGTCACTGAAGCTTAATGACAAATTTGGATGAAACAAGTTTCATGATGGTAATCCTTTGAGTGATCAGCCTTGGTTGTTGGGACTAGTGCTGCCTCCTCCACAGGCCCTATTGCATCATGGACAGGTCACACTGTTGAGAGGGCCTGCCAGATCCTGTAAACAAAATGGTGACTGATCCCATTATGCACAGCGAGACTAGGCCCTAGAGGCGATAGTTTTGAGAGGGCCTGCAAATTTTTTCCGGCCGCTGTTCGACAAACGTACATATGGTACGTCCAAGTTCTTTCAACACTGTGATCGACCCACCAGGAAATTCGGTCTAAACTTTCTTACAGATCATGACAATGAAGAAACCAGTATGTTTTAGAATTACCAACCTTCTGCCAATAATATTTTTAGCAACAAAAAGGAATTGAAGGGGGAAATATCTGCCGAACAAAAGCAAATTCGACGGTCAGGAAAGTAACAGGTTTTTCGTATTGTTTTTTGGTTTATTTAGCTATTGAAGACTGTCAACTGACCAAGAGTTAATGAGATTTAATTTTGTTAAATTGTAGGCTATAGTGTAGTGTAATTCAAGTTTCAGTTGTTGTGGAAACCGAAAAAGTATAAACCAAAGAGTCTCTGGGTAGACTAAAGTGTATTTTCGTTGATTATTCCGGCCGAAAGTTGACAAAGTTCAACCGTAATTGCTTTCTTCAACAATTCCTGCATTTTAAAGCTAGGATTCGTATGTCATAAGTCTTCAATGTCCTTCAAAATCTTCGGATATAGCCATGGCTATTAATAATGTACTTAATTATGCAAATTTATTCCATGCCAAGTTTTGCCAAATTTTTTACAGGATCTTGCAGGCCCTAAATTTGGCATGTGTGACCTGTCCATGATGCAATAGGGCCTGTGGAGGAGGCAGGGACTAGTGGAGCCAGGGAGGCTGGGGGCTGGGAGAGCTTTAGCCTGGTACCCTGGCCCAATTTCAAAAGAAATATGGGCCAGGTAACCACTAATCTCATTCTCGCGTCATCAGGGCTAAATCCACTTATGATGATTGCAATTTCACTCATAGCCACTAAAAACGCGTGAAATTTCAACTAATAGGGAAGCAGAAGTCTTTAGTGGTTACCTGGCCCATATTCTTTGATTGGGCCAGGGTACCAGGCTGGGAGAGCTTTAGCCCCTGCATGTTCCTGTAATCCTGTTTGTAATACATTTCATCTTTCAATGCAATTCTGTTTACAGCATAGGTCGACAGTACATAGATTCAGTCTGGGCAGTCCCTATGAACTGAGTTTCAGGCAGGACCCATGAAAACAACCTATATACAGTAAAAACATTACAATCGACCATAAAGTCAGTCGAATCTCAATTCGGGCTGCCCACACTGTATTAAGCCCTAATCAAACGAGAACGCAAGTCATCGCAAGTTGGCAGTCAGAATTTCTGTGGCGGTCGTTTGAACACCCAAATTAACAAAATAAAGGTTTCATGAGTGTTTTAAATAAGTTTTAACTTTGTCACGGTACATGATATTTTCGGGAAACTATTCAGAGCGGCTGGCTGAGATAGCGTGACTGCCAACTTGCGATGACTTGCGTTCTCGTTTGATTAACAATTAAACTACAACTTTGATTTTGAATTCTTTCTGACGATAAGTCTTTCGGCAGTACACTAACTATTAACATTTCTGATTTGTATTTCTACACTGTCTATACAGCAGTACTACCTTTCTATTATTTAAGACTTATGTTAATTTACTTCACATCAAACCATAGTAACATGCATGTTTATATGAGAGCTGAAGTGATTTCGACGTTGAGAAAGAATAAGTAAAATATAAATACAATACTTTTTCAATCTTGGATACAGCTAGAAATCACGTACCTGGCTCTTTCGTGAACCCACTTTCAAAGTTCGCTTTTCATCAGCAGCCATAATAATCAGAAAAACAACTTCAACTTCGAGTACTTGAAAAATAATAATTATTTTTACAACTTCCGGTGATTAAGCCACAGGGGGGGCACGCATCATAACCCTGGGCTTTCCCTGAACTTTATTATAAAATAATGCACGGATATAAATATAACATAACTGCACATTTGTTCCACCTCGGATATCTTTTCGTCTTTGTATTTTAAAATATCCATTTGGGCCACTTGGCGGTATTTAATTACCATCCGAATATTGACAATACGAATCCGAGGGTTCCCCCGGGCGCGTGCACACCACGTGTTTGCAGCTTTTATAGCCGAGAGTTCTGTCAAGAGAACTGGGAACTATTTTCAATTCCTCACACTCCGCCATCTTTGATTTGATCAAAGTACAATCATTTTCTAGACTATCAAAGCAGTAAGCTCGCAGTGCTCGGAACGCCGATTGTGATTGGTCAATGAAAGTAAAAAGTCGCAGTGGTCGCAGCCAATCAAAAATTATTTTCAATGTATCCTGTGGCGAGAAGCGCGCACTTCACATTCTTTACTTCGTTGTTCGTATCTTCCTCAAACGACAGCGTTAAACTGCTACACCAGTTTGGATACTCTGCACCTCTGCTTTATTGGAACACATTTAAATTAACATATGGAAAAGGTAAGCCTGAATATTGCGTTGTTCTAAAGTATAGCATTGGTCAATTTCCAGTGTATGATTCGTTCATAAATGAGTTGTAAGTAAAAAGATAGTTCTATGTGTCTCGTGTTGAATGAGCGTCGGATCTTAAATGTTTGCCAACGGGAAAAGTCGGAAAAAAACTTATATAAATTAGTTAATTTATCTCAACATTTCTGATCAATTACACGTTTAAACCGTAGTGGCTAGATAGAATAACGTTGTCAAAAACCACCGGCGGCTCTGGTTTGAAAGTATGGCAAATCACTATCAGTTCATTTAACTTCCGAACAACATATATTTTCGCAAGGCCAAGGTGGTTCCGTCAGTTTACACTACAGAGAATATCAATAATACAGAATATTAATTATCCTGTACCATGAGATTTTAATAGTCTTATGAGTTATGTACTGTAGTTTATAGTCTGGCTTCCCGATAATGTCAGACGATTTTACTCGTTAATTAATGACAAAACCCTAGATGGAAAAGGGTTAACTCTTGTACAGGCTTTTCACTCGGAAGTGGGGAGATCTGGTATTTATACAGTATAGACAGAAAGTCTTGTGAAATGGTTTTTGTATCTGCGCAGCAGATATATTGCTATCGTGTTGTGTGTATGTATGTATGTATGTATGTATGTGTGTGTGTGTGTGTTAACTTTTTTGTGTAGCTGTAAACAATGCGCGACAAGTGAATCGGGCATGATCGGGGACAATCGAAGCTCAGAATTTTTTTGCGTCAACCTACGAGCTTGTCAGTTTGAACCAGGCGCTTATATACTGGGCGGCGCAACGCCAGTCAATTCGCTGATCGACGTGTGATGCGGAAGTAGACTGGCACGAGCGAGTTTTGAAGAAAATTCGAGCAAAAGCAGCAATTCGTGTATCCGAAGATTATCACTATTTTTTCGTTAAGTTTTTCATGTGAGAAGAAATTGATTGGATTTACAGATAAAATATTACTTCTATTACTGCAGCAGTATATATTTTGTGTCGAAACTAGTGTCAACGAGAATTTTTTTTGGATAATGTCCATGCCTTTTAATGCCTTTCATGGAGGCTAAACTTCACCACGAGCGCATTGTATGTTCTTCTACTACCAACGGCTAGAGATTCAGGTATGTTGAAGTTTATTATCTTACTCTTGTTTGTTAAAATTCTTGTTAAAATCGGAGATGTTCATTTTGAGATATCGTGGCTGAAACTCGACCCTTATCAATGCTTGATTTCTAGCGGTTTAACCTTTCAGATTTTGTAAGAAATATAAACAAGACGTGTTGTTTTGACATACGGCGATTCTCTTTAATCGTGTCATTGTATTCCTTAAGTTTCCGGACTGTTGAAACAAAATGATTGTAATTTCTAAACAGATTCATTTCTTTATTCGATTTATTATAATACGAGTTTTTGGAAGTATAGTCGGCGCATTGTGTGTTAAAATGTTGCCAACACCGTGAGATTTTACTGTGACATAGGTAAGAAGTATCATTTTCATATTTGGTAGAAATAAAACAATTTGTGATTGATCAATTTTTTATTTTGACCCTGAAACTTGGTGTACTGTGCGGAAGCAAGAGGTTTCTTCTATCGAACATTGACCTGTGCTTATGCATGGCGTTTGCAAACTTAAAAAAATATGTCGCGTCAGGATTGTAATGTCGTAAGCACGTTTCAGCAATTTTCAGAGTAAAAGAAAACTAACCTTGTCACATATTCTTCCACGTATATAAAACGAGCTAAATCCTCAAAAGAACTTATTTCTTCAATTGGTCAAAGCACGGCCTTATCTATCTTATACAATACCAGCAATTCAATTCATAAGAATCAATTGTACTTGCTCATGAAATTTCTTAAGAAATTTTAACTTTGCTTTGCTATATTTCTGTTGAAAACTACCTAGGTCTGTTATCTGAAAGCAATCAACCTGCAGCATTTGTTGAATCTATACCAACCAATCTTCAACAGTAGATTATTAGATTTACAAACTGTAACATGTTAATTCAAGGTGCTGTATGTTAAATCATTACATGATAACTATCAAATCCTACATGTAAATCCAAGAAATGAGTACCAGTTCTAAGCATACTCAATATGATTGATTATGCCTTATTGCCTCTTTATCACTGTCAACTGTCTATCAAGTGGTTGAGTAATTACTCTCTGACAAGCATATATCTTTTCATCTTTACAGTCTCTAGGAATGTTTACTTCCAGTTGACCAAAAATGCTGCAGAATTTGCTGGAGGATAGTTTTTTAGTGAAAAACAGTCAGTTCTGAAGAACTTGTGGTATTGGTGGAAAAATGATTTGTTCCCATGAGTGGTTTTTGCAAAAGTTTTCTTCAAGTCAACTGCTTTCTTCTTCACCTTCAACTTCATGAAAACAAGCTTGAAAGTCTTGAAATAACTCTGAGATGTATCATTCACAAATTCTTATTTTAAACCAAATTTAGTGGAATCCAATGCTGGTGCTAGTGCCAATGTAATAATTTTTTATTTATTTATCTGCTTTGTGTAAAAAATAGTTGCCAGAGTTTGTAAACAGTTATTACATTTTTAATGAAAATACTTGAACCAGTTGTACTCTCAATGTTGAATGCTTTGATACATTATCTTCACTATTAGTGTCATCCAACTCAAACTTGAAATGTTTTTTAAATCCACTTTGCTAGCCATATTTATGGTTTTGTTTTAATTTTATTTTAATGTTACCGCTTTATCAACATTTTTTTGCTTATGAATCGATATAAGGAAAAGAGTCATGTTATCAACCATTGTAACAAACGCTGACCGGTGAATATCAATTACTCGTTGCCAGGCCCCGCATCACACGTCGATCAGCTCTCCCATTGCCGTTGCACCGCCCGGTATATAAGCGCCCTGGTTTGAACGATGGAAACGAGTATTTTTAATCCGATCGTGTTTACAAATATTTCGTTCGCCATATCACGAAGTCCTCCGAAGCGACAAAGTTTTGGATTAAAATACTACGATTTTCAGGGTTCTATTCTATACGATTGTTTCAAATTCACATATCTTGTACATAATTTAACGTTCTATCTAACTGTACGAGTTTCGTTAATGGCACAAACCTACAGACGATTCAGGGATACTTTAAAATGATTGCGTTTGACCGTACGCCAAGTGATGCATAATAATGCAATTTGATAAGTTTGCGCTCATCTCAGTTCAAATAGATTTTTTTCCGTTGCTATTCTATACGATTTGTTCTAATTCACATACGTTGAACAGAATTTAACGCCCTATCTAACCGTGCAAGTTTCCCAAATGGCACAAACCTACAGACGATTCAGAGATATACTTTAAATATGACCGCGTTTGACCGTACGCCAAGTAAATAGCGTAATAATGCAATTTGATATTTGCGCTCATGTCAGTTCAAATAGCCTTTTCTCCGTTGCTATTCTATACATGTTTTCTAATTCACATATGTTGTATAGAATTTAACGCTCTATCTAACTGTAGAAGTTTCGTGAATGGCAAACCTACAGACGATTCAGGGGTATACTTTAAACACGCCGGCGGTATCCGGTGGCTCAACTGCAATGAAGATATATCCCAAATTCCCAATACGGCTGCTAGCCGTTAAATTCTATATTTCCGACAAAGTTTTTGACTAAAACACTATGCTTTTTCGGGGTTCTATTCTATACGATTTTTTCTAATTCACATATGTTGTAGAGTGTTTAACGCTCTATCTAACTGTACAAGTTTCGTGAATGGCACAAACCTACAGACGATTCAGGGATACTTTAAATATGACTGATTGCGTTTGACCCAATAATTTCCATTTGATATTTGGCGCTCATCTCAGTTCAAATCGATTTTTCTCCGTTGCTATTCTATTTTTTCTAATTCATATTTGTTGTCCAGAATTAACGCTGTATCTAACGGTATAAGTTTCCAAAATGGCACAAGCCTACAGACGATTCAGGGGTCTTTAGACCCGCGGTGTCCGGCTCAACAGCCGTATTGGCATATACCTTCATGCAGTTATGCACTAAAACATTTCGGAGACAGGGGATATTGCTGATAAAATTGGTAAGTATTTTTAACGTGACTTATAGTAAACTTGTGAGTGTGATCTACCACAGTTTTTGTGAGTCATGATAAAAAAATTATTTTGGTCAAAGAACGTGTACTTTCTCTTTAATTATCTTATAAGATCTCGCTAAAATCTTATAAGATCTACGTGTAAAAATCTTATAAGATTTTTCTTAAGATCTTACAAGATCACACAAGATCTTACAAGATCTTGACAAGATTCTCACAGTGGTGGGTTTGGCGCAGATACATGTACGCATAGCGGACCTTTTGTTAAAGGATGCATTGGCGGTCATTGGAATTTATGCCAAAGGCACACGTCGGAAAGCGCCAATCAGTTAATTTATCTCTAGTCTCAATCTTTCAAAAAAAAACAAACTCAATGTGTGGTCCGATCTTAGGTTGCGTTACAAAGTACAAAACAAGGATTTCAAGAGTACTAGTGACAACCGCGCTCTTCCTGAAACGCTTCCTTCCATAAAATGGGAGACTACATCAATCATATCGTTTACTACAACGAGCTGTGGATGAACAATACAACAGTAAAAGAAGACTGGGTGGTAAAGACCCCAACGGATAACTGGTGGGTTATGAAAATAACGAAAAACAACACAATTAAAAAGGTGTGGATGAGCAGGAACGCTCAAAACGTCAAGGAGATTTACTTTCTTCTATCTGAAATTTGGGAGGTGGAAAAACCAAGAAGAAACGACGAAGAAAATCAAGAACAATAACGTTTAATTTAAGAACATAGAAAGATTTTAAAGGTGATCAAGAAACGAACATGGTTTCAACAAATAAACTGTTTATAGTTTTATTTGTTTTATATATATATTTTTTTACATCACTTATATTTTTATCTCTTAAAAGAACTTCAAAAACACTCGATATCATAAAATGTTTTTTACTATCCTAATTAAATGTCATTTCTATAACTAAATCATTTGTTCATTGTTGTTGTTATTTTTTTTTAATCAATTGTTTGTTAAACTCATTTAAATTGTTTGTTAAACTCATCCGTTCATGGGTTCTTTTCCTTGTTCACCCTCACGCTTGATCCATCCTTGTCCAACGTCACGGTTGATCCATCCTTTAAATGAACCACAGTTTTTTTTATCATAATCGCAATAGCAACATCCTCCTCCTCCTCCTCCTTCCTGCTTTACTTTATCTTCAAACTTCTTAATCAGTTCATCAACACGACGTGACTTAGCCTGGTTCCCTGGCCCAATTTCAAAATAAATAAGGGCCAGGTAACCACTAATCTCATTCTCGCGTCATCAGGGCTAAATCCACTTATGACGATTGCAGTTTTACTCATAGCCACTAAAAACGCGCGCAATTTTAACCAATAGGAAAGCAGAAGTCTTTAGTGGTTACCTGGCCCATATTCTTTGATTGGGCCAGGGTACCAGGCTAGATGTGACTGAGCATAACATAAAAACAAACAAAGAATTATACTTGCAGCATATATATATTTCCACATATTCTCTTGAAGTATTTCAAAGAAACACGCAAGCAAGACAAGAAACATAATGAAGCAAAACAAAAAACAAATTGCGCTTTTATATTCTTACTTCATTCCAAAAAAGCACTAATAAATAAATAAATAAAATAGTCTTAAAAAAGCTAAACGATAATAAAAAATAAACGTTAATAAATTAAAAATCGGCTTAAAAAAGTTAACGTTAATTACATAATCAATTCCAAATAAGGTCATAAAAGGTAATAAAAGCTAAAAAAACCATAAAAAAATAACAATTAAGAGAAGCTACGCAGTTTTTTTATTATCCACTCACTTACAAAATGGAGACTATCGAAGCATCATTTAACAAAGAGAAATGTTTAATTTGTAGCGATGAATTTAAAAGACTTCCATCAGGAAAACTATTCATATGGCGTGACGCATATCAAGATCATCTAGCCAGATTGACAAATGAAACCAACAGCGCATACCATGCACTGTTCAAATATGTTGCATATTTTCCGAACAAGAACGAACTAGAAGAATGGTTTGCTACAGAGAAACCAGCTTCAGCTGATTACGCAGCAGTACACCAAGCGGATAGAACTATACTATTTACAATATTTCCCTATGTTGAACACTTTATTACGCTACCAACAAGACTCTGTCTTCAATGGATCGCGATAGCCTCACAAAAGGAAAATGTAACACTAGACTACCAACTATCAATACAAACTGAATGTGCTTTTTTAATTGAACTTTCATTAGAAATGATTGTCATATCGAAATGTGATGCGATTCTAAAGAATATATTATCAATTTCATGTAAACATGAAAACAAACATAACTATGAAAGGATTATCAACAAAAGAAGAAATAAAAGGAAAAGAGAACTAGAAAATACGATCCATGAGCAAATAGAAGAAGCGTAAGGTATGTAAAAAAAATTATTACCCTTTCTTCTTGTTCTCTTTTTGTTTTTTCTTCACACTCTTCAAATAAATAACGCATCGCTTCAGGATTATTATTAAAATATTCAGCAAACGACGCGCAAATTCTTCTCTTATTCTCCATTGCCATCTCCAGCTCGGATGGCTCCATTTTCAAAGTATAATTAAAACTCTTTTATATTCTCTCTTTATTTTTTTTTCTTTTAGATGGAAAATTGTACTAATTGTTTAAGCAATATGGATTGTGAAAATATATTTTGTTTCTTTACTTGTCGACAATGCGAAGTTAATGCATTTTTTTGTAAATTTTGTGCAGAAAATTATTGTAAAAAAGTTAAGGTTAAAGTCTTTAAACGTTGTGATTGTATAGAAAGACAACAACGCTGGTGGAAAAGATATAATCTTTAAAAAATAATACTTGTAACAAAAAACCATGGAAATCTACCATGGAAAATAAATTTTTACCTTTTCTCAATCTCTCAGTTCTCCTTCAATTTTAAAATATAATCTTTATAAAACACAACTTTCCCCAAAAACTTATGAAAATCGTCTCTCTTCAAAGTATCCAAAGTATAAAGATTTCCCAAGGGGTATCCATAATATTTTTCAATCTCTACTGCAGAAACCACTTCAAACAAAAGTTCCATATTTATTTCTTCTTCACTAGTATCTTTAGTAACTTCCTCATTATCTTCACCTCCACGTATAATAACTTCCTCTCCACTACGTAATATCAAATTACTATCAGGATAAAATTCCCTAAAATAATTTAATTTTTCAACTGATAAAAACTTCTCCTTCGACTGATCTGAGAAAAACTTCGTCCATATCTCTTCAGCCATTTTTTACAACTGACTAAAAAAAAATTTTTTTTCTACAGTTAAAAATATTTTTTAAAATGAAAAAAAAATTTTTAAATATAAATATATTTCTATAAATTAAAAATATTTTTTTCCAATTTTTCGACATATATGGAGAAACGTAAAATTTCAAAAAAACAGAAACAAAATACAAAAAAAACAAACTATATATTCAATCGCAATTATTTTTATTTAATTTTTTTCTTAGGGAATCACAACTTTCACGCTATCAACGTTCACTACTTCTATACTTCAAAGAAAAATTTATTTTCTTCATTTTTTTTCATTTTTTTACACACACACCAAAAAAAATCCCCAACCCACCCGAACACAAACCACACCCATGAATTAATTAAAAAAATAAACAGCCAACACCCACTCTCTAGCACCCTCCGTCCAAAATCGACTTTAATTTATTCCTACTTGCACCTGATTGGTTGAAAAAAAAAAATAAAGCAATATGATTGGTTAATCACTAGTACCCAATCTCCAACACACAAAAAAAAATAGTATTATTAATAACACTACTGTTAGCCTCTGGGCTTTCGTATGCCGAGATTTCGCGCGCGCGCGCGGCAAAATATAACCGAACGACGAGAGGCAGAGTGCAACAGAAATTTAAAACTGTTTGCGCTACTAAATGCTATTGAATTTGGTATTAAAATAAGTCGACACAAATATCGCGAGACACACGCTGTTCATGGAACCATCCCGGGTCTTGACGGCCCTGACTTCTAATAGTTCATGTTCTGCATACCACGTGTGATTTGGCTTAGTATCTCATTTCAAACTGCAGTGAAAAGCGTAGGCAGTGTCGAAATATAGTAACGTTTGAGTTACTGCCGAAAATATTGAACGTAGTTTCAAACGTTTCTTCACGTTTCTCTCTGACGAAGGGCCTTCGCTCGAAACGTTAGAAACTACGTTAAATATTTTCGGCAGTATTCAAAGCTTACTATATTTCGATTTGTATTTCATTTAATGTTTACTCCTATTCAAATTTTCATGAATAGTGAGACTTTATAAGCAAAGGGAAATCAAATTACGTCCTTAACCATAAACAAAAACTTTAAACAAAATTTTCTCATTTTGTAGGATTTTATTCTTCATGCAAGAAAAGATATTTTACAAACGACAAAAAATTTAAGTGTTTGTTGTTCAGAGTGCGGTATGTGTTTTAAGCATATATAGAACTTTTTAATATAGGACACGTGGGCTTAAAATGATTGAGTTGTGCACATCCAGGATTTTATTGGTAAAATTAAATTCATAAATGTGTGTTTTCAAAAGTTCACAAATCTCTGCCTAAAACAACAACCAACCTGCCGAACAATTTGTTAGCATCTTGTAACAAGGTACCGTTGACGACTTCATCAGACTTGTTACAAGATGTCCCAACAAGTCTGATATCGCCTGAATGTAAAGTTGCTACAAGTTTGCGGCGACAACCTTGTAGCAATTTGATGAAATAACAACATTGTTACAACTTGTTAACAACTTGTTCACAGACATAAACTAAATTTGCAAATTCTAACGTCGATTCAAATCTTCTTCTGGCAGGAATTAGTTGCGACCACTGCGACTATTGCGACCACTGCGACCACTGCGACCACTGCGACCGTTGCGACCACTGCGACCACTGCGACTGTTGCGACCACTGCGACCACTGCGACTGTTGCGACCACTGCGACCACTGCGACCACAGACATAAACTAAATTTGCAAATTCTAACGTCGATTCAAATCTTCTTCTGGCAGGAATAAGTTGCGACCACTGCGACCACTGCGATCACTGCGACCACTGTGACTGTTGCGACCGTTGCGACCACTGCGACCACTGCGACCACTGCGACCACTGCGACCACTGCGACCACTGCGACTGTTGCGACCACTGCGACCACTGCGACCACTGCGACTGTTGCGACCACTGCGACCACTGCGACTGTTGCGACCACTGCGACCACTGCGACCACTGCGACTGTTGCGACCACTGCGACCACTGCGACTGTTGCGACCACTGCGACCACTGCGACTGTTGCGACCACTGCGACTGTTGCGACCGTTGCGACCACTGCGACCACTGCGACTGTTGCGACCACTGCGACCACTGCGACCACTGCGACTGTTACGACCACTGCGACCACTGCGACCACTGCGACTGTTGCGACCACTGCGACCACTGCGACTGTTGCGACCACTGCGACCACTGCGACCACTGCGACTGTTGCGACCACTGCGACTGTTGCGACCACTGCGACTGTTGCGACCACTGCAACCACTGCGACTGTTACGCTTGGTATGCTAATGCTATGCTGACTCTGCATTGGTGCGGTTTCTATACTTATTACGCTTACCATGCACACTTGCTAAGTTGGTTTGCTCACTTTACAGGGCTTCATTTTAGGGGTTCTACACTAAGGGCCTGTTCACATGAGGCGAGTTATCTTGGGGTGGGGGGTGGGGGGTAGGGTCATCCCTATTCCCCGAGATAACTAAGTGTTAGTTTATTTCCATGTTAAAAAAGTAAACCGTTCACATGAGACCGAGATAACTCGGGGGATAGGGACAACTCGGTCGGAGCGATAGGGTAACCCTAGCCCCCGAGTTATCCCTACCCCCCCCCCCCCCCGAGATAACCCGGTCTCGTGTGAACAGCCCCTAACGATCATAGGCGTAGCAGCCCGGCCAATTCAGTTTGTGAGCCATGGATTTTTGTCCAAAAAACTAAGTGCCTATACTGATTTTTAAGTCGTATTTTTCAGTCATAAATTAAGTTATGAATTTTGCTGTTTTACTGTTCACATTAGTACATATCGAAAGTGCCCGAAATTATTTTCTTCTTATCATTTTGGGAGAGCAATCACCCCTGACGCTTTACAAAGATTGCTAAAGCACATGTATATTAGTCATTTGCACAAGTTTAAAAACGTATATTAGCATAGCAAAAAGCAACTTTAACAATTTCACATTAAAAATAAAATTAGGCTTGAAGGTGCAATCAAAATATTATGACGTAAAGCATCTAGCCAATCAGAAAGCTTCTTCCGAGCACTGCGAGCTGACTCTATCAAAGGAGTGAACTAGAATTTAGCTGTCGCTCAGGTTCAAAACACTCATGGCTTTATTCAGATCTCTGAAAGTTTTTAATGTTTTAACTCGTGTTTCAACGCGTTATATTGGTAGCACTGCTGTTTTATCAAATAAGAATTTGGATCCTATACAGGAACTGTTCGTGAATAAATTGAGCGAGTATAAAGCAAAGAGCAAAGGTGGAAAACTTGTTGATGCTGGAGAAGAAGTCGACGCCAAGAGAGAGAAAGAGATTGCTCAACTACAAAGGCGATATGGTGGAAGTGCTAAATCACTAGAAGAATTCCCAACATTCAACTTTGTCCAACAGTAAAAGATGTGTTATTTATTCAATATCAAAATGTGCACTCAACATGGAGAATAATTCAACATGGACAATATGCTTCCTTTGTTTAAACTTGTTATTATAAACTTCGTGTTGGGATTTAAAACAATGCGTTGCATTTATAAGGATGTTATGTTGTACTTGGAAATGGAATTGATTTAAGCTGTTTCCATTTAATATTGCATATTGTTTTCAATTTTTCATATACCAAGTATCAAAGTTCATTTTCTTGCTTTCTGTTTTTGGTTGTAAAACAGTTGTTTCCACCTACACGTGTTTAAAAAACACTCAGGTTGTTCCATATGTGCAAGCAAGCTGTCACTGGGATGCATTTGCACTGGTTGTTCCCAGGTTGTTAACAAGACTGTAACAGGTTGTTGACAACTTGTAACAAGGTTGATGACTCCAACAGATATAGTGACAACTGACAAGTTGTTCCAACAATGTATTACTGCTCTGCACTTAACAAGTTGCTGCAAAAGGTTGACAACAAGAAGCTACCGGACTTGACAAGATATCTGTCCCATTGTTGTGCAGCGCTGTTGTTGTTTTATTTACTGTATAGCAGTCCAAAACTATACAGTAAATTAAGTTAGGGATGAAAATAGGCTGAGAAAACAGACGTCCTTTTGCTGGCTAGGATGAAAACAGCCAGCCGAAAAGGTGAGAACAAGAGTGAGAAAGCTATTCTTGTACGAGTTTGAAGACGTATTGATACTTGATATTTCATAATATACATCTAATGTCATTTTCTTATTTCTGCTCCTTTAATTTCTTGTTCAGTTTTGTTAAACGGCCTTTTGTAACTAATGATATTTTAAGAAATATAAACTGACAACTTGATTGTTTATTTTTCACGTTTACTCATGGCTAGTTGCTGTTTTCGGTACGAATGCGGAATGCTTTTTAAACAAAACGAACTGATGAAACTGGTACTAACCTAAACGGCATATTCTATACTAAGTTTGTGTTGATTTTTTGTATCCTCTTCGGAGTGACGAAACTCTATATATATGGTTTATAATATAACGAAAATTTGATTTAATTTCTTCACTGACAAACTTCGTACACGTTTTGTAAAGACAATGACTTTTACTATAGTTAACAAATAGATTCCATTTTGCCGTTGTCTGTTCAGTTATAGATGCACAGATGACGTCACAACGTGGTAAGAACAAAAAAGTGGCCCACGAGACGCAGTCGAGTGGGTCACTGATGTTCTTACCACGTTGTGACGTCTTCTGTGCATCTATAACTGAACAGACAACAAAAAAATGGAATCTATTTGTTTTATACAATAAAAGTTTAAAAGGTTTTTGTCGAAACTCTTGCCGGATTTTGGGGCATGAAAAACGAAAAAAGCAAGCCAGCTGACGTGATCTGACGTGACCATGCGTCTGTCCTCTAATAGATCATGGGCAACAACCAATGAAAACACGCATAGCAACCAGGGTATTGTATAACAACAAATAGACAATCACTGCATAATTAGTTCGGCAGCATAGCACAACCCATAGCGTGATAAAATGATTCAATAAATAATTTTTCAAACCTTTTCGAGTCTTCGCAGTTTGCTCAAGACCGGTGACCGTGTAAAAAACATTTTGTGGGAGACTGAATCGTACCTGCAAACCGCGCAAGGGCCTGGAACTTTTTGCCTCACTTTTTGCCCCCCGAATGACTGGACGTTAGCGTTCCAGGTATCACATTTTAACTTACATCGAGTTCACTGGGTTATGCTAGAACAGGATATCTATAGATTCGGGAGCCATTCAGATTGCGTAAAAAGATGTTCTTCAAAGCATTTTTTTTTGCTTAGGTCATTTGTAGTGGTGTAAATTATGAAAGTCATTCAAGAACAAGACGAGACATCTCGAGACAAAATTTTGTTGGGGTAACTTTCTTCTTTCATTTATTATTAACGAAATTAATTTTCTTGCGACAAACACACGGTCGGCTACTTGTGTCCGCAAGTTCAATGCTGGGATGAGCCGGGCTTCAGTCAGGGTGCTGTCAGCGTACATGCATGGGGGCGGGGAGGGGGGGCGGGGGTCCGGGGGGGGGGGGCACGGGGACATTAGATTGGCAACCACTGTTTACGAAACGAAAAATTGCTTCGTCGAAATAAAACGAACTTATTTTCTTCATTTCGTAGCCAACTATAATTACGTTACGTTTTTTTTCTTTCTCCTCTGATATAGGAGAAGAACAATTGTACACAGAACGTTCTCAATCTGGCTGCAGTAGATGATTACTACGATGCTGAATTTCCAGCTATTTTTAATATATCCTTGTGGTTAATGATAGTGAGGTTGTTACCAGCATTGTTCAGAATTTACCTAAATGTTACAGAAATCATGAAAACCAATCACCTTATCTTGGCTTTTAAAACATTATTCAGTCTTCATGCGTTGACTAGTAACACGATAAATAATACTGTCTCGTCCAGGGTCCATATACCATTACACCAAACAGACAACATACAGGCCTAATGCAATTATTGTTAACGTTCAGTATAATATCTGAGCAATGACCCAAAATATTGTATGGAACATCCTGGACGCGTTTTGTTGTTTTTGAAGCTACAGATACTAATAGCGCCCAAATATATTCAATACTTAAATATTTTCAATAAATTGCAGTGATAAGTACGTTGCATGGTTTCTTTATATTTGTATTGAGCTCTTGCACGTATTCCCAAGCTGGGTGGCATATCCATATGAACAAAATAATTACCATTCATTATTTGGTCCAATAAACGTCGGTACTTTGAAGTTGCCACCCAACATGGCGACTTTGACGTCACCTGCAAGAGCATATCATACACGAGGAGAGTTTCATCAGGATATCCAAACACTGTATAGTTTGTTGAAAACTGAAGTAAAGCCAAGGTTTTTGAACCCTGATGAAACACACTCTTTTGATATAGCATCTCGAATAAATCAGTATACTAAGAGAAAATCGAGGTAAAAGTTTACTTAATTTATGCAATCTTCCTATATGGCACTGATTTCCTTATGGTAATTATTGATGAGTTTGAGATTGGAATAGAATGGAGGGAATGGAATTGAATTGAATAGAATGGATTAGAATAGAATGGATTAGAAATAGATTTCCAAACTGTTCCATGCACGAATGTTTCTATGTATAAAATATAGAGTATTAACCGAAAATTGTCATCTAGTAATTCCATATGCCAGTTAAAGACAAACAATATATGACCGGTAATATTTCGACTACTATCTAACATGTCATTCCCTTTTTTTAATAAAATTTTTGTATACTCAGCCATGCCTTCTTCTTATAATAAAAGTAAATAATTTAATTCGTGTCTAAAATAAAAGACATTAATGCTGTAAATTCAGTTTAGCCTAAAATTACTTGAGCAGTGTGAATGTTATGCAGAAAATCCATTGAAATGTCACTCTTTACAATTAGTATGCTTTGAAAATGTTTTTTTACATATTTCATGTTTTAATCTATGATAATCCATCATAAAATTCACGAGTTTTCGTTTGTTTCTCTAGCTAGCTTGAGTAATTCGACTGCTCCTTTCTTCAAAAGTATTTCTCCAAGTTCAATACCACATTGTTCAGATGACTCCAGGACACTTTTTAAATGTTCAGCAACTATAATACACGATGAAGATATTTCTGATAAAAATACAGGATTGCTATGTTTTACGTTGGACATTGTTTGAATAGTGTGTGTAACATTTCCTTCAATACATTGTTCACCATCCAAACTTAATACTGATCCATGAAGACTTAACTAGAGAGAACAAAATAAAACATACACATTAAGAGAAGAATTATTTCACGTCACAAAAACATTGAACACACTAAAAATATTATAGATAACATTTAAAACCAGGCACAGTGCTAAAGAGCGGTGCCCTATTTGGCATCAAAAACGTCGCTTGCTATTGATTCCGCACCGACGAACGAATTAACAGATGAACGAACGAACCAGTCAGTCAGGCAACCAACCAACCGACGAACGAGCGAACGACTCACAACCAGAATATACACAAATTTATCACAATATAATGATAGAGCACATTTGAACCAGTGTAAAAATTGTATTTACTTGCGGAATGCTTTGCTTCTCGGACACGTCGTCAAGAATCAGTCTGGCCCTTCGAGTGTTCCTGGGATCTAGTACACCAACCATAAACAACACTGAGCGACGTATAAAAGCATGAGGATGTCCAAAAGATCTTAGTGATCGAAAGAAGGAAATCATGGAATATATTCCAATTGGAGCTCGAAATTTAACTGTTTAACTGTCAACTTTTGGTGGTTGCAGGCGGAAAGCTAGGCTAGTGAAACTTCGTCGATCCGAGGCTTGTATTATTTCATGCAGGTGGGAATAGTAAACGTCGCGAAATACTTAGGACATCATAGTTTATCACAAAACTCTTCCTCAATAAACAACCAAGCTGTAAAGTGAAAGTGTTTACGGATTTTGCTAGGCCTTCCCCAGCGGGTCCGTTCGGACACAGAATAGAAATACGACCAGAAGTCCAACTCGCGTCGGAACCTTTGAAGTTTCTATCCTCGCGCATGTCGCCTCGCGCATCTTGATCCTACGCCATCCTACGCAATCCTTGCAAGTTCCCCCGGCAGTTTGGACCTTCAAAAGAAGGTTAAAACTGCCGGGGGAACTTGCCAGGATTGCGTAGGATGGCGTAGGACATTGCGTAGGATCGCGTCGGATGGCGTAAAATATCGCGCATGCGCATTAAAGAAATGCGGATCACTTCCGAAATGCGTTAACCGAGGAAGGCCTAGAAACTAGGCTAATCCCTGACGTCGTTCCCAGAGCCCATGTTTCTGTAGCCTGGTACCCTGGCCCAATCAAAGAATATGGGCCAGGTAACCACTAAAAACTTCTGCTTTCCTATAGGTTGAAATTTTCGCGCGTTTTTATTGGCTATGAGTGAAATTGCAATCGAAATTGGATTTAGCCCTGATGACGCGATAATGAGATTAGTGGTTACCTGGCCCATATTTCCTTTGAAATTGAGCCAGGGTACCAGGCTAATGTTTCTGTGCCCATGGCGCAACCTCGTACCCAGGGCCTTCTCTGCTTTCAAAATGGCGCGAGGAGAAGACCCTGGCAAAGGCTGGTCACGTGACACCAATAATTTTGGAATATTTTGATGAGTGACTCACACTGTACCGGGGGGCGCGGCAAGGTAACTGATAAACAGAGTATAGTTGGCTTGCGTATGTAAAACTATTCAGCGAACTATTTAGGCACTCAAGAATAACCAAACCGTACAAATAACAAGACATTCTCTTAACAAGTTTATCAAATCAGTTAATGACCGTGTTTAGTAAGAATCGTCTGCACTACAACATATTTGTTTTATTATTTATGCAAGCAAGAAGTCAGAAGTGTTTATTTCGCTTTCTGGACTTTCCGAATCTAATTTAAAAAGTTTAGAAATATACAAAGTCAAAGTCTTCAGTGCTGATCTATAATGTTCGTCGATCGTATTGTTGTTGATCGAATATTTGTATTAAAGTACAACCTCAAAGCGAGCCTCGAAGTCAACGAGGACAGCAGATTCGATTTCGAATATGCCGTTTGGGTATAAATCGACAGATACAACAATTAAATTTCCACAAATCCCAAACGTGTGGACAAGAAACATAAATGTACTATACTGGACGGTAAATAAACTTCCAACAATCAACAGCATTCGAATATTTTAAGTGTATGTAGCAGTACCTGTATAAACCACAGTAGTTCTATTGAAAGCGGGTTTCTGCTTATCAGTTTATGATCGTTCGTCGCCTTCGGCTTCATTTCTGGCGATTGACGGCAACAAATATGAATTATCCAGCAAATGTCGTAAATTTTGAAATATATCTATTTAATAACGTTACAGGATTTGCAACAAGTGAACCTTCTACGTTTATAAGAACCGAATCAACCGCTCCCCCCAGGATGGGCGAAGCTCAAAGTATCGACGTGACCAAATACTCCAAGAATCTTGGAGTATTTTGGAATCACGTGACCAGCCTTTGCCAGGGTCTTCTCCTCGCGCCATTTTGAAAGCAGAGAGGGCCCTGGGTACGAGGTTGCCAGTGGCGTACGATTCCGCGCGGTCGACTAGCATACGGATCCCACAAAATGTAACAACAAGTTTAATTTTACGAAAACTTGCTTTCTACACACGTTTAAGAAAGAAATAATTAGAGACTATAAAATATCAGTTACGTCTGAAAGACGTCTTCAGTCTTTCACCATTAAATATAATAAGAATAAATCTTTTTTTTAATGAGGTCTTTCAGACAAAACTAGTATTTTATAGTTGCCAATTCTTTCCCTTTTTTAAATGTCACACACTGGCTAACCTTATTATCTTCCAATTTAGCTGAAATGCCAACAGGAACGCTACAACCTCCATCCTAATTAATTAATTAATTAAATAAATAAATAAATAAATAGATAAGTGACTAAATAAGTAAATAGATAAATAACTCAAATAAATAAATAAATAAATTTAGTTACCAGAGATCGTAGATAAGCTCTTTCGGCAGCACAACAAATCAGTGTTGGTAAATCATTTAATTTGGAGATTATGTTAAGAATATCTTGGTCGTTATTTCGTACTTCAACAGCTAGGGCACCCTAATAATCAGACAAGTGGTATAAACGTCTATAAATCACGGTGTCACACTGCATAATTACACTGCATACGTCACGAGTAACGCAACAACCTCTTTGATAACCGTTAATGGGAAATTTACTTGTTTGTTTTCAACATAATTTCAAGGTGTAATAAACATGACAAAGTTTGTTTATTTCATAGACCGTAGTCCCTAGGATTAAAGTGTCGTGAAATGTTGCCAAACTCTTTGTTCTATGACTAGGTTGTTAGAAATACATCACGTCATCACGTCAAGTTTCCTATCCAGTACTATCCATGGTAAATACTAATGAATGAAAAACAAAATATTTGTGCACTTTCAGGCCACCGTGAACATAAATCGTAGCTCACTGCCGCGTTTCCAGACAATTTACTAGTGGATGGACACTAGGCCTTTCCCGATTGCGCTGAGCACTTTTTGAGCACTTTTTTTAGTTTGGAGCACTATTTTGCACGTTGAGCAACCTCGAGCACTTCTTCGCACTTTGGGCAACATTTGAGCAATATTTCACATTTCGAGCGAATTTCGAGCAACAAAAAGTCAGCGATTATAGAATTCGATTCGTACCTCGATTAACTAAACATACAATTCGGTGTAAGGTTTAAAAATTGACGGGTATTATTCTATATATAATTTAGGTAAAACTCCAAAAGAAAAGCCGTACAGCTGCATATGACATTACGCTTAAAAAATTAGAACGCCGACTTTTTCGCGTTCTCTTTGTTTTGTCGTAAACAACTCCATATACGGAAGTTTGTTCCATATATGGAGAAAGACGTGGAAACAGATTTTAAAAAATGCTGATTTTTTTTGCCAAAATGTTTTTGCCAGAATTTTTTTTGGCGGTTTTCGAGGGCTGAAATGGAAGCACTAAATCAGTCGGACTCGGAGTCGGAAAACAATAGCAATGAAGACGAAGAAGTGATTGATCCAATTAGTTATTCTATCAACCTTTCGTAACAAGTAACACACTAACAACCTGTCGAATAATACTACGCAAAATAGATTGTAAGGTTAATTACTTCAGTAAAAATTGACACATTTTGACATTTACGAAAATCTTAGAGGTAACTGTTCACAATTTTAGCACTTTTTGAGCACTATTTTGAGATTTTGAGCACTTTTTGAGCACTTTTTAGCCATTTTTGCCAGCACTTTTTTAGGATTTTACCAGCGCAATCGGGAAAGGCCTAATGGACACTTTAAAGAGGTTTTCTACAGTGATTAAGAGGAGACAGGGAACTAGTATAATGTGCCTTAATGTGTCTATGAAGAGAAAAACTAGTTCGCATATTTTTTGTTTTAATGACCGGAAAAGCATGGCAGGAGAATTCACTAAAAATTTCAGGATCTGGCGTATAGTTATCCATTTAGTCATAAGGCATTGTTGCCGAGAGCCCAAATTTCTCCAGAGTTGATATAGCTTGAAGACTAAACATGAGATTCTCTTGCAAGTTTTGGTGAATGCTCATACCATGCTCTTCTAATAATAATAATAATATTTATTTATACTGCGCAAATTCAACTTTAAGGTTTTCAAATGCGCCTTACAATAATTTATGACATGGCCGAGTCGAAGGCATATTAAGGCGCTCAGGCAGCCGCCATACGACACATATCGGCCCACGAATTACAGATAAGCCATAGGTGTTGGTTTTACGGAGGGAGGAAAACCGGAGGACCCGGCGAAAAACCCTATTGACTAAACTAAAAAATGTCAACAAGTTTGTTACTTCATACACACTTTAATAATTCCAACGCCATTATCACCATGGTAACAATGGAAAACTACACTAATCGACAAATGTTTCATTCTACTTTATAAGTCATAAGCAATATTAATGTAACGAATATTTTACATACAAAAATAACTGCAGCTTAAGACTGTATACTTAATGCTCTACTTGGCAATGCGGTTACATGCAATCTTCCTCGGTTTCCTGATGCTAAATTTGGTAAAAAGCGGACGTACATGAAATCATAGATAATAAATTTCCTGGATAGGAAATTTACGAAACCGGAAACGATGTTTGCACAACTTGCTATGGTAATTATACACTTATACGGGGCTAATCCACCTAACGGGTGGTCCCACATGGCTAAAATCAGACACTGCTGAACTTAAGTGATATTACACTATTGTTTAATAGCGTACCGTCGAGCTGCTATTTATAGCACAAAATGCGGACAAACAAACCAAAATTGACTTTAAAATTATTGCAAATGAGGCATTACCTATTGTTCGGTCTGCAAGAATTATGGGTAAAAGCGGACAAACCTAAATAGTGACGTCATGGCCATGTGGGACAACGCGTTAGGTGCATTAGCTGCTAATAAGTGTATAATTACCATAGCAAGTTGTGCAAACATCGTTTCCGGTTTCTTTATCTATGGTCAAATTGAAAATAAATAAACCAATCACAGTACCTGTCCTACAGCATATAAACAATCAGGAGGTGTAAGTATCTGCATGAAAATAAAGTAAGACAACAAATGGTAAACTGTCCAACACGGTTGGAAATTATTAAAGACGATATTTGGTTTTTGCAATTTAGAAAATATTTAAACAAGAAAAAATTCTATTTAATTCTTTAGTATAAAACTGACCTAAAACGCAAGAAATATGGTTACATGCTAGCTCTTTCTTTTTTAATCATTTTGATTAAATTTTACCCGCCATTTTCATCTGAGCAACGCGCTGTTGTAAAATGTTGGAAAAAATCTAAACTTTTCGTACCTGACACCTTGTTGGAAGAAATGCATCATTTGCTCTGACTTCACGACGTCTTACACATTCAGTCTTACTTCGTTATTGGGAAATAGTTTTGTGGTCACCATTAGATATTTTTTAGATATTTTTTTAGATATTTGAAGCATAGAATTTCAATACATGGTAAATTGAGAGACAATGTCGGGATTTGGTTTGTAAGATTTGTACCTAGGTTATTTTGACGGATTTGATCGCGTTGCATTGTAATAATTAGCATATTTAGTCTTATAATCTTTCCCAGTCTTCTCCCGGGGGGACAAGCAATCATGCAAGTGTTCACAAACCCTACTCGTATCGAGTTCGAGTCGGGGGGGGGGACACAAGCTACTGCAATCACTGAATTTGGTTTATTATATATATCTAGTGACGCTCTAAACCATTGATGAAATGCAATGTCAACCTTACCTGGCTAATTCTATCATGCCAGTTCATCCTGTGAATTCCAGCCACTGCTAGTATTAATGCATCATATTTATTGTCTTCGTCAAGTTTCCGCAATCGAGTATTTAAATTTCCTCTCTGACACCACAGCTGTGTTAAGGAAAGACTTTTGTTTATATTTCCAAATACAATAATATAGGAATGCAACTCAATCTTTCAAGGCAATCAATCAATGAATCAATCAATCAATCAATTGATATCAGTTCAGTGGCCACGCAGTCAGAGGCAGGCAGCACTCTACGTTTCTGTTTCTAAACACTTTCTTGTCTGTGAATGCAGCTCTGAATAAGATACATAGAAGACTTTAAAGACTTAAAAGAAAAGGGTTAAGTAACCAAAGAGAAACATTAAAGATAAACCTTTTTTGTGATACAAATATACTGAAAATACAAGGTTTCAGAGATATACTTGGACTGACTATAGCTCTACAAGTACAATGTACCTCTATGAGCTACATGTAGTAGTTAAGTTTAAATAAGTCAAAGCAGTGGAAATATATACTTACATATATAATTGCCTTGCAAGTATGACTTAAGTTTAAATAAGTCAAAGCAGTGGAAATCTATACTTACATATATAATTGCCTTGCATTCTATCACGAGTGGGTGGGTGGGTCAACACCGCTCGCAAAGGCGAAAAATCCCAAAAGTATCTATTAAATAGATACGCTGACAAGACTCTGATGAGCGCTGAGATACCCGAGTGACTGCTGACTAGCATTGACTCCTTTTTTTACCTTGCCTAAATTACATTTAGCCTAATTTAAATTGATTGATTGATTGATTGATTGATTAATTGATTGATCGATCGATAAGCTTTGAGACGATCGAGTGTCTTGTCTGTCGCAAAGCAAATGCAAAATTTAATTATAAAAAAAATTGGCAAAGGTTTAAGCAGACTGAAATATCAAACTTTATATTTTTTTTATGGTTTCCTGTTGGCCTACATGGATCTCTCTCCTTTCATGACTCAAAAGAACCCTCCCAGTTTTTCCATGGCTTTTCTAAAATATGTCGTTAAATATTTTTATCCAACTTTGTCATCAAGCTTCAGTGAGTCCCAAGATTTTAGCAATCTTCTGGATAACCTAACCACAACAAAAACCCAAACCCTAGTCAGATATTTTGTTTTCAGAACTTCCGAAAGAAAACTAATATAACAAATTAACTCTTAAAGAAAAGGATACAACGCTCTCGTATTTAAAATTCGGATATTTCCTCATAAGTTGTGCAATTCTTCGTAACGAACTTGTGCCAATTACACTATAATATGCAAATGACACAGCATTAAGATATGTCATACTGTAACTAAGACACCCATGATTAGTAAACAACTATAATGATGCATGATATAATATAGATGCATGCCAGTGGTTCGCTAACGATATATTAATCAATTAAAATTACTCTTCTCGTACCTTCCAGCAGGCAGGGCTTCAAGAGTACGTCCATTGTACTTCTTGTGCAGAATGACAGCATCATATTTATTATCACGTCTTAAGATGAGAAAATTAATAAAATCAAATAATATAAACGAAACAAAAACAAAACAAAACAAAACAAAACAAATAAAACAACATTTTGTGTCAAATTTAGAACCCTGACTCTAACGATCAAATATAGTTCATAAAATACCAACAAAACATCAGATCAGAAGATATTCAACACACTCCAACCATTGAGCTATATTACAGTCATTTCCAACTCACTTTTCACCCAAATCTTCGGAAGTTCGTTCGGAAGTTTGTAGTTCGTTTTGAACTCTGCATTTGATTGGTTGCTTGGTTCCTAGCAGCCAATCAAATGCGTAGTTCAAAACGAACTTTGAACTTCCCAACGAACTTGCGAACTTCCGAAGATTTGGGTGAAAAGTCAGTGGGAAATGACTGTAATAGGATAAGGTATAGGAAACAGCTAACCAAACAAAAGTTAAAATACAA
This sequence comes from Paragorgia papillata, assembly GCA_035771165.1. Lineage (NCBI taxonomy): Eukaryota > Metazoa > Cnidaria > Anthozoa > Scleralcyonacea > Coralliidae > Paragorgia > Paragorgia papillata. The sequence goes on from JAWNZC010000440.1 coordinate 1,592,616, forward strand.
ATACTGTCTTGGAAACCAAAGGAGTTTGTTAAATATCATGCACAGTGCAAGATTGCATTAACTACTGTCTAATATATATATATATTTGGTGGTTAGATTATTTTGCTATTCTAACTAACCGGAAAATTCCTCCAATTCCCAGGCCACTTGGTAGCTGTGTAGGAAGATCTTTTAATGAATGCACAACGAAATCAACTCTGAAAGATCAAAATATGTTTAAAAAATTCCATATTTCATCATAAATAATAAAACTAGATTGCTAAATGTTAATTTGAATAATTATGTACCACGGTTTGAACTTATAAGCCCACATAAAGGGCGTCAAGCATACTTTTTAAAACTCGATCTGCCTTTTAAAACTCAGTCAAAAAGCAAGTTCTGGACATCAGTTCCAAAAAATGATGGATTTGGCTGGAAATATTTCTTTCACTAACCCACACAGAGGACATCAAGCATACTTTTAAACCTCTGTCTTTCAGAGTTGGGAAGAGTTTATAACCTTCGTCCGGGTAAATTTTCAAGTTTTCTCAACTCAAAATAGCGGGAATTTTGGCATTCGCGCCATTCATAAATAACTTTCCAGCTATGCCTGGGTAATTAGCTTTGCAATACTGCTACTCCGAGTACTGCTGATTGCTTAAGCCTGCTACTGGCTGCTGCTAATTACTTTCATGTGCCTCACCATGAATGACTGCCAGTGCCGCCAACTTTTATTGGTTAGCCAATGTTTTACTGCAAAACAATACTTTTTTTAACACTCTGCTTGATCAGTTATAACTTTACCACACTCGATCTAAATTATTTTATGTGATGTTTAACGTTTCCTCACTAGTAAACTCGTGCGTGGTACCCGCATACTCGCAGCTTTTTTCCCAACTCTGCTGTCTTTTAAAACTCAGTCAAAGAGCCAGCTCTGAACATCCAAGGAATGATGGGTTTGGCTGGAATAATTTCTTTCACTTAACGGCCAAGATTCTACCAAATGCATATTATTTTTAAGGACTTTGTAGTACGCCAATGACAGAGAGCCTGGGATTAAAGTCTAATACCAAATAATACGTTCTTTTTTAGACTTTCTTTTGAGTGGTAAAATATCCGCTCTATCTTTTTGCATGGCCTTTTCAAATTGTATATCTACTAAAACATTAATAATTTTATTATCGTAACTTCGCTGTTTGAGGTTTACAATCAGCACACACCTTTCTCTTATTCCATTCCATTCTATTGAAGAAATAAAACATAAAGCTCCGTGTATATGTACTCTTATAAAGGTTCGTTTGACGTCATTTGAACACGAAAAAAGTTGAATAGAGTTCAAATGACGTTGAACAGTTTTGAAATTTGGCAGGCTTTTGCGGCCAGCTGACGCCGTACTACGCCACGTTATGTCATTCATGATCTTCATACTCTTATAAATGCACGGAGCCCAGCCAATCAGAGCATGCGGACATCTTATTTTATAACCTATTCTATGACCACCCACACGACAGCTAAAGCCATATAGACCTTATTCAAAAATGGCCGTCGAATTACAATTCTTTTATGTGCATATAAATTAGCCCTTATGACCTCGTTTTAAAGTAAAAATTATTTTGAATTTCACACATGAAAACGAGTTCATAAGCCAATTTATATGTATATATAAGAATTTTAATGCGGCGCCCATTTTTGAATAGGGTCTATACTAAATGCATATTATATAATTATGATAATTATGTGGTTAACTATACTGTACTAAATTACCTCCCAGATAGCAAGGCATCCTCCAGTTCCTTGGTAAACAATGCCTTTTCCCCAATCTGAAAAAATCCCCAAATCTAACGTAATTATATAACCTACTGATATATCAGGGGACTGAGGGACCTCTGACTCTGACAAGTAAAATCATCTGATATTTATTAGATAGAGTAAAATACAAAAGAGGCTATTTAATTTGGGCCATCTCAGCCATCAATGGGTTCACCCTTAATTCCCTCCTAGGGGTTATCACTTGACGAGTAAAACCATCTGGCATTAGAAAGAGTAAAATAACAACGTGGCTGGTTTTGGGTGACCTACATGTACACTGTACTAGGGAAGGGGTGAAATTAGAGTTAAGAATACATGCATGTAAATGAAATGAAATTAAAACACTATATAGTAGTATAAAAACATATACAGTTATGATAATTTTTTTGTAAAATGCAATTAATATTAAAATTAAATACAATTATATTGTAAGACAATTAACTCACTCATTAGTTGGCTAATTACCTTAAAAAAAAGTGTAATTACCTACAGTATTGTAGTTTGTGACAAAAGTATCCAATGATAACACATGCACTGGACAGTTGCATGTATGTTATACATGTACATAAAATAATTTTAATAATTATTTTTATAAACTGTAATTGCACTGCAGGTCACTGTACACTAATGTATCAGTCAAAATCCAAGCATACCCATCCCCCCTGGGACACTGCTGGGTCATTTGAAAACCGAATCTTTGCCTGGGGGGGGGGGGGGGGCTGCATTAGATATATAATTTATATAATTTCAATGTTCTGAGCCTTGTTCTTTTTTCTCAGCAGTAAAAGGCGGTGATTGGGAGGATAGGTAGTTGAATTGTGTCCCTCTCCATCTGGTATTTTTATCAATGGATTCAAAGCGTGGTTTGAATTGTCTGACATGCCTGTTGGATTTGATTATGGAAGAGTTTAAAGCAAAAGATACAGAGTTGGTGCGTCTTGGTTGAAAAGCAAAGAGAGTTTAGTAGAGGTGTTTGAAATAAGTACTCATAATAAAATGCTGATTTTTATTTGTAAATCGTTCAGCAACAGATAAAGTACAGTAGAGTACAACTTTCCTCACACCACAGAGCATTTTCACCTACTTTTCATCCCTACCGCAGGAAATTAGCATAATACATAATTCTCACAAGGCAAATAAACACTTAATAAATACAGACTTCAGGTAGGCAATAATATATTAAGTAACTTTCTGATAATACTCAACCTTTGGCAAAGCTTTGTCTAAAATTTTGTCACCCAATGTTTCAAGTGTCACTGCAATAAAAATGACAAATCCCAACTGTCAATACAGGGTAAATAGTGTTACTTAGTGGTAAAACTGAGGTGGCCCAAAGCTTGGCTACCATAAAGCTCGATATTTTAACCTCATTTACCATTAAACTCAAGGTCAGGAATCTACAATGAGTAATATTTCTAAACAGTCATGCACCAGCCAAATATTAAATATAATAACCCTATATATACACACTGACATAAAAACAAAAAGTTTGGGAGAATTGCAAACTTTACCATTTTTTAGTTAACTCTGTCATTATTTATTTATTTTATAAAACAAATACCAAATGGTTAATTGATGCATGCTGGCCTACTATCAACAGCAGTGTTTAGGTTCATTCATTCAATCATGACATTTAGATATTTAATATATTAAGTGAAAATAAAAAAGTTTATGCATAGTGCTAGGACCATGTCAACATAAAATCACAACTTACTTAATATATTGTATTATGGTAAGTGCTTTGTTGCCTGGCTCTTAGGGATTGGGGGGGGGGGGGGGGGGAGTAGGGCTTGAAGTTTGCTGAGTTTCCAGATCATTTCTCAATAACATTAATTTGTAAAAGTATCATGAAGTAGAAAAACCATTTGGTATTTCTTTACTATAATCAATAATTGTCATAGAATAATACAAGAAGGTGCAGAAATATAAAATTTATTTCTGATATGATTTTTACTGCTGTGTATTTACCAAGTTGAAATCCATAATTTGGAAATAATTTCTTTATTTCTCCAATAATAAATTCAGTTTGTATCACAGCCAGCTAAAAATAACAAAAATAAATTAAAATAATTATCAAAAAGTGAGAAATCTATCACAAATGGCAACAGAAGCAAGTAACTTAAACATGTTTCATTTTATACTCTGGGACCACATGTACAAAGCCTCATAGCCCAGGGCACGTGCCCTGGCCAGCCTGGTTGGTTTTGGTTAAAAGGATCCATCTAGTCCTTTTGCAGCTTTTCCAAAATATGTCATCAAAATTGTTTTCCAAAAAGCTAGGTGGTAAACTTGAACAGATTTCTGAACAGATTTCTGATCAGGATTAGGGTTTTTGTTGTGGTTGTATATGGTTATCAAGATTGCTAAAATCTTGTGAGTCACTGAAGCTTAATGACAAATTTGGAAGAAACAAGTTTCATGATGGTTCCTTTCCAGACTTCACTTTATGCTACGTGCGCGGAAGATCCGCGCGCATTTTTTCACGACACGCCCTATTTTTTTTGAATGGCGCGCGCAAAAATTTATTACTGTATGCACCGCGTGCATATATTGTACTATAAGCACATTTCTCACCTTCACGCGAGACGATTTACGCCACATTTGTCTTTGAAAGCATAAATAGAGCTTCAACTTTCGTTAAATATCTGGTTCCTGTCGTTGTCTGTCATGTGTACAGCCGCTGACCGCAAGTAGCAGGTTACTTCTGGTTTGATTTTTTCGATGTTTTTGGCGCGCAATTTTTTACAAGATTTTATCTTCCGCGCGCACTTTGCAAAGAATGAAATCTGGGTTCCTTTGAGTGATCAGCCTTGGTTGTTGGGACAGTGGAGCCAGGGGGGCTGGGGACTGGGGGCTGGGAGAGCTTTAGCCCCTGTAACCCTGTTTGTAATACATTTCATCTTTCAATGCAATTCTGTTTACAGCATAGGTCAACAGTACATAGATTCAGTCTGGGCAGTCCCTATGAACTGAGTTTCAGGCAGGACCCATGAAAACAACCTATATACAGTAAAAACATTTACAATCGACCATAAAGTCAGTCCAATCTCAATTCGGGCTGCCCACACCTCGGCCCACACTGTATTAAACTTAAATGTGATACAAGTTACAAGTATAACAATTAACGAAATAAAGTAAACCGTGAGCGTAAGCGATGCCGCAGTGCTTATTACGAGTCTAAAGTTAAGGATTTGGGTGTTACCAAACCTCGTGATTGGTGGCGCGAAGTCAAACAGTTATGTGGTACGGCTAAACGTTCTGGGCGTGATCTATCATCCATCCTCCATGCTGATTTAGCATGCGATGACGAGTCAGTTTTGGCGGGAAGGATCAATGATGCATTTCTAAGTGTGATGAAAGACTATGTGCCTCTACCTGATAGTGCTCACATTCCTACAGATGGCGACCAACCAATAACTATCAACGAGTTTTCGGTTGTCAGAAAACTTCGAGCTGTGAGTATTTCTCGTGCAGGTGGCCCAGACGATCTTCCTAATTGGGTGCTGAGAGAATTTGCTGACATCTTGGCTGCTCCAGTCACCGATATCCTCAACTCCTCCTTTGCAGAATGTAAAGTTCCTCGAGTCTGGAAGATTGCTGATATTCCACCACTTCCCAAGGCTACTACAGTACGTGACTTTAATAAGGACCTAAGACCTATCTCACTTACGTCCACTCTGTCTAAGATTGCTGAATCCTATGTCATTGAAAAATCCTTAAAACCTATAGTGTTACCATCTATCGATCCCAACCAGTATGGCTTCATCCCTGGCTCGTCCACTACCCTTGCACTTATCTCCACGCTCCATCATTGGCTCGGCACCACCGACATTACTGGGTGGTCGGTAAGAACTGCCTTAGTTGATTTCCGCAAGGCTTTGACTTGGTCGACCACCAGACGCTAGTGACCAAGCTCTCTAGTCTTGGCTTAAAACCTACCACCTTGAATTGGATTATTGACTTTCTGAGGGACAGACAGCAAAGGATAGAGCTTGGTGGATACTGCTACTCTGACTGGCTAAGCGTTCCTGCGGGGGTCCCTCAGGGGACCCGTCTCGGCCCTTGGCTATTTTTGGCCATGATTAATAACTTGAAGACACCTAATGCTTCCACACTTATGTGGAAGTTTGCGGATGACTCCACCGTTTCTGAAGCAATTCCACCATCTAATCACAGCAAGCTGCAGCCAGCTGTCGATCACATCAGTAGCTGGTCTAAGGAGAATTACCTGCAAATTAATCCATCTAAGTGCAAGGAGATCCACTTTTCTTTTAAGAGAATCCCCGTGAATCATGTGCCCATTGAGGCTGACGGGATACAATTTGACAAGGTTCCATCTGTAAAAGTGCTTGGCCTGACGATCCAAAACAATTTTAAATGGAACGCTCATGTTGATGAAATAACATCCAAGGCTGCAAAACGTTTATATCTACTACGACAGCTCAAGCGTGCTGGGATAAACACTCATGATCTAGTGCAGTTTTACTGCGCTGTAATAAGATCAGTCCTAGAATATGCGTGCCAGGTATTCCACCGCAGCCTCCCTGACTATCTATCTATACAGAATGAGGCAATACAGCGACGCGCAATGAGAACGATTTACCCCGAGCTTAACTACACAGAGGCACTTGAGGCAGCTGATTTAAAAACCCTGTTCACCAGGCGAGATGAACTGTCGAAGGACTTATTTGAGACGATAGCCAGCGATCCAGATCATAAGCTGGCTTCACTTCTTCCACCGAAGGCCTCCGACACCATAAATCTGCGTAGGATGAGAGACTTTCAAATTCCTAAATTTAGAACTAATACGTTTAAAAACTCTTTTATACTTAGCCATGCTATCGAATGTTATAGAAGTTAGTTATATTGAATATTATTTTGTAAATAGTATATGTAGTATTTTGTATAATTTTTAGCACGTAATTCAGCCCTTGGCTGCTAGGTGTTTTTATTGGAATAAACGATCTATCTATCTATCTAAACTACAACTTTGATTTTGAATTCTTTCTGACGATAAGTCTTTCGGCAGTACACTAACTATTAACATTTCTGATTTGTATTTCTACACTGTCTATACAGCAGTACTACAGTACCTTTCCATTAAATCAGGAAGTAAAATTGACCCTAGTAACTATAGGGGAATCTGTATAGGTAGTTGTTTGGGAAAATTTTTCACATTGATTATGAATACACGCCTGAATACATTTCTGGAAGATTGCAAAATTATGAATAAATGTCAAATCGGTTTTCAGAAAAATTCTAGAACAGCAGATAATTTATTAGTTCTAAAAACTCTAATGGATTTTTATAAGTCAAAACGTAAACCAATTTTTGCCTGTTTCATCGATTTAAAAAAAGCATATGATAGTGTATGGAGAGAATTAAGGTCTTTTCTTCAAACTCATCCTTTATGGTTGTAGTAAGAAATTTGTACGTCTAATGTTAAGTATGTATTCTTCAGTCAATTGTTCGGTAAAGTTGGATAAGGGAAGTACTCCTTTCTTTAAGTCCTATATTGGAGTAAAGCAGGGATGTAATCTAAGTCCTACTTTATTCAACATGTTTATAAATGATATACCTGATTTATTTAACAGCTCGTGTGCTCCAGTAAAACTTGGTGAAACAGATTTAAATTGTTTACTTTATGCAGACGATTTAGTTTTGTTATCTGAATCCAAGTCCGGTTTACAAAACTGTCTCACAAAACTTGAATTTTACACCAAGAAATGGAAATTAAACATTAATTTTAAAAAATCCAAAGTACACACTTATCATCAAATTGGTCCTTTGAAAATAACATTTTAGAACAAGTTGATGAATATTGTTGGTATTACTCTTCATTTTTCTGGTAATTTTAAATGAACACAAAAAATAATATATGGTAAAGCATTATGTGCCTATCATAGTTTATTCAAAAGTTTTTCAAACGTGGAAAATGTACCAATCAAATTACTTTTAAAACTTTTCTCTTCGATGGTAGTTCCAATTTTACTGTATGGCTGCGAAGTTTGGGGCCCATACTTACTGGGCAAAATAAATTTTTTGAAATGTTTAAATCTAAAATTTTTAAAACAAGAAATGATCTTGAAAGACTTCATTTAAAATTTTGCAAAAGAATTCTAGGCATTCATTCAAAATCAACAAATTTGGCCGTCTACGCTGAACTAGGCAGGACACCCTTAATTATACAAATAGCTAAACTAGTAACAAAATATTGGTTTCACATCCAAAGTTCACCTTTTTCAGATACCATTGTTGGTGAAGCGGCGAGAGTATGCATGAACTTTAACCTACAACCAATATCATTCACAAAATATTTACTACAGCTAGGTGGGGTAGAAATTTACAACTCTCAATCTTTTGTATTACCTACCAAAGAACAAGGAAATTTTTGCCATTACTTGAAAAATAAAATACAAGAATATTTTATTGAATACTGGAAAGAACAGATTCAACAGGGTGAAAACAATGGCAAGTTAAGAATTTTCAAAAAACTGAAAACTAACTTTGGTTGTGAAAAATACCTTTCTGAAATTCACAATTTCAAACACCGTCAAGCTGTCACAAAATTAAGGATTTCAGCTCATAGATTACCTGTTGAAACTGGTCGATACAGCAATGTTTCATACAGTAATAGACTATGTAAACATGTACAAACACAAAGTTCGCCGATCTCAGAGTAAATTTTATTGATAACCTATATAAAGTAAATAGTTCATTCAAATTGTTTAATTCCCAAGATATTTTTATGTACCTTATGTCTATGCAAGACAGAACAGTTATGGCTTTGGCAGGGAAATACTGTTTCGATGTTTTAACAATTTTTGATAACTTAACGTAGATAATAGAAATTAACTTAATATATATGTAATATGTATGTCATGTATTTGTAGTTAGTGTCACGTTTGTATCCTATATACCAAAGCTGGTATTGATGTTGTTGATCAAATAAATATTAATTAAGACTACGTTAATTTACTTCACATCAAACCATAGCGAGGGGTCCGCCACGGCCATTGTGACCTGTTTCCTGATTTCATTTACTGATTTCAAGCTTTAAGTTCAGGTTGATTTCAGATTTCGATATGATTTCATGATTTCTATGGTGATTTCGTGATTTCTTTGGTGATTTCAATATTTCTTTGGCGATTTCAAGATTTCCATGGTGATTATTTTCAGATTTCTACAGTCTCTCAGAGATTTAAGTTGATTTCTGATTTCAAAGTGTGTGTGATTTCTAGTGATTTCCGATTTCTGACTTGATTTCTTGTGATTTCTGAGGTGAGCGTACGAGATTTCTGCCGTGGCGGACCCCTCGAACCATAGTAACATGCATGTTTATATGAGAGCTGAAGTGATTTCGACGTTGAGAAAGAATAAGTAAAATATAAATACAATACTTTTTCAATCTTGGATACAGCTAGAAATCACGTACCTGGCTCTTTCGTGAACCCACTTTCAAAGTTCGCTTTTCATCAGCAGCCATAATAATCAGAAAAACAACTTCAACTTCGAGTACTTGAAAAATAATTATTATTTTTACAACTTCCGGTGATTAAGCCACAGGGGGGGCACGCATCATAACCCTGGGCTTTCCCTGAACTTTATTATAAAATAATGCACGGATATAATATAACATAACTGCACATTTGTTCCACCTCGGATATCTTTTCGTCTTTGTAATTTAAAATATCCATTTGGGCCATTTGGCGGTATTTAATTACCATCCGAATACTGACAATACGAATCCGAGGGTTTACCCCGGGCGCGTGCACACCACGTGTTTGCAGCTTTTATAGCCGAGAGTTCTGTCAAGAGAACTGGGAACTATTTTCAATTCCTCACACTCCGCCATCTTTGATTTGATCAAAGTACAATCATTTTCTAGACTATCAAAGGAGTGAACTAGAATTTAGCTGTCGCTCAGGTTCAAAACACTCATGGCTTTATTCAGATCTCTGAAAGTTTTTAATGTTTTAACTCGTGTTTCAACGCGTTATATTGGTAGCACTGCTGTTTTATCAAATAAGAATTTGGATCCTATACAGGAACTGTTCGTGAATAAATTGAGCGAGTATAAAGCAAAGAGCAAAGGTGGAAAACTTGTTGATGCTGGAGAAGAAGTCGACGCCAGGAGAGAGAAAGAGATTGCTCAACTACAAAGGCGATATGGTGGAAGTGCTAAATCACTAGAAGAATTCCCAACATTCAACTTTGTCCAGCAGTAAAAGATGTGTTATTTATTCAATATCAAAATGTGCGCTCAACATGGAGAATAATTCAACATGGACAATATGCTTCCTTTGTTTAAACTTGTTATTATAAACTTCGTGTTGGGATTTAAAACAATGCGTTGCATTTATAAGGATGTTATGTTGTACTTGGAAATGGAATTGATTTAAGCTGTTTGCTACCAACTAGCAATAAATCCATTTAATATTGCATATTGTTTTCAATTTTTCATATACCAAGTATCAAAGTTCATTTTCTTGCTTTCTGTTTTTGGTTGTAAAACAGTTGTTCCACCTACACGTGTTTAAAAAACACTCAGGTTGTTCCATATGTGCAAGCAAGCTGTCACTGGTATGCATAATTTGCACTGGTTGTTCCCAGGTTGTTAACAAGACTGTAACAGGTTGTTGACAACTTGTAACAATGTTGATGACTCCAACAGATGTAGTGACAAGTTGTTCCAACAATGTATTACTGCTCTGCACTTAACAAGTTGCTGCAACAGGTTGACAACAAGAAGCTTGTATTGACTTGATAAAATCACAACTTGTCATGTACAGGCTTGTTGCAAACACATCCTTTTAACAAGATATGAGATTTTTAGGTGTGTGGTCTTTTGCATGTATGTTAGAGTTTGTGTCTACAATAGCTTACAATGAACACGTACTTCACAGTGCTGTCCAATTGCAGTGGCCATTTTGCCTTGCAACAAAGAACAGGCATGCAATGAGAGAGGGGTCGGTGGTGCATGTGGCCCCCTGTTTTTTTGCGTGCTAGGAGTATTTTGCAGGTCAAAAGTTGCTTACACTTTCTACTCTTCCTAATGCCTAAAACATGTTATTTTTAAAACCCTTATATTCTAAAATAGATGCTACTGAAGTTCAACTTCATCCCTTATATTTTGGTCAAAAGTGCCTTGGAATGCAAGAACTTCAACAATTTCCTGGGGCCTGCCCCTGGACCCTCCTGAAATTTTATCATCTCTTAGCTTTGTGCTAAAAAGATTCCGTTTTTAAAAATACTGGTTGTGCCCTTGGCTATTATTCTACAATACTCAGCCATATAAGTTGTTGTTCTATAATAATAATAATAATAATAATAATAACGACTTTATTTCAGTATATCCACAAAGGTGGCTCTCCACCTGAAATATCTATCTATACAATAAATAAAATAGCTATATAATTTCTATAGTGACAAGTAAAAAATAGAAAGTAAAAAGTAATATCAATTATAAAAAAGCAGTATCTCTATATATTGTCAAAGCGAAATTTGGCTTCATGCAATAAATAGTTAAAATTCTTAAAATAGTTCTATAGCAAAGTAGTAAGTAAGTAAAATCTTTATTTAAAAGAGGGTAAACACTAAATAGCTTCAAAGCTAATAAACTTGTGGCCCTCGATATTAAAACTATTAAACAATTAAAATATCAAAATATTAATAATTACATAAAGTGATATAAACTTTGTTGTTCATCAAAAATGTGTTTCCACAAACCATGTCTAAAAGAGTCAACAGATAGTTTTTCAGTCCATGCCTGAGGTATAGTGCCTGAGAGGGGTGCCATGGGGTATATCCTTTTCAGTGACCCATTCCCACATAGCCAGTATATGGGAGTACATGCCTTTCCAGTGTATAGTGACCTGGATGATGTATTAACCTTTAGTGTGTGATAATTAGATCAATTACTAACTAGTAGGGTTAGGGTTGCTGGTTAGGATTTTTGTTTGGTTTATTATGACTTGCGGGCACATCTGCTTGCAGGTAAATTGTTGCATAATTTCCACCACATTTGTAAGAATTCTGTTAATTTGTCAAGCATAACAATAGAGTGGTTTATGCATTCAAGATTGCTAATTCGATTTCTAGGTAAGAGGAGTCTTGCATGTGCACGGCCATTTGAAGCTTGAATAGGTGTTGTGCAACCAATCCCCTGAGATTCCAAGGTCAGATATTTTTGCCATGTTGGATGAAATTATAATTGCAAATGATAAAGAAAAACTTTTGTCAAATTCATCCAACATGGCGACAATGACGTAAGATGCACACCACCAATAGTGGAAAATAAACTGTTTTGTGAAAATGATTCCGTAGAAAATGTTGAAAATATAGCATGGTTCTGTTAAGTAAACATAACATCAATCACACTAATAAAGTTTGTACGTCTTAAGACTATGACAGGCGTGAGGCGTTCCTTTCACCTCTTTTAGGCTGGGATTTTGAAGGATGGTATTTTACAAGTCACATGGATCAAATTGATGTTAGCCGTTAATATATAAATGTTGTACTTGTATGTTTTATACAGTCAAATGTCCATTTGTTCAACTTGTTGTTTGTGTGTTGTAAATATTTTAGATTTTAATTATATTTCACCAGTTAATGCATGTAGTTGTAACATTTCATTTGACACTTCGTTGAATCGTTGATATGAGTAGGATACAGGCGATATAGGTACAGATAGTTCTGTATGAAAATTGTCAACTGACTTATGATATACCAGTGTCAGTCAGATTTAATAAAATGCACCAATTTACAATACAAAAAGACCAAAAGAGCACGTGTATTTTGCATAAGCCACTAGAATTCACAGCATTCAGTTTAAAATATTTATTTAGGCATTGGTTTAAACTTATACATGTCAATAACATAAATTACGGTTACATACAAATAGTTACACTGATCAGTTTAAAACGTATTTAATAAGGTCGGCTTCTGTTATTGTATCTAGTAGGCATTCGCACTTTATAAGGATTTTGAGGGTCGTTCTTGGGGCGCAGTGTCATAGGCGTACGGGCAAAATTTTGTAAGGGGGGCTGAGCAGAATTTGCCCGAATAAACTGTGACGTCATATGCCATCACATGACAATAAATTACGTCATCGCGTCATTCTCTCGCATGTGTCTGTTGGTATGAAGTTTCTCGAAAATTGCTTTCTCGCTATTGAGAAATTGATTGTCAACGTCATAGAACCCCGATCGATGTAAATTTGATATTTGCATCGGTTGGAGAACTGCAGAAAACACTGTTTGCAAATGTACAGTCAGCACACCTTGATCCCGCCTTCAAATTAAGCTCGATCCCATGCATTCATCAATGCGCGTAGTAGCTGGTGATAGAAAAATAGTTTTCCGCTGGCCGGTTTTGCACTAGCTCAGAGGCAGCACGATAGCTTGCGTTCTAACAGTGGACTGAATCGACTGTTCTTCTTAGCAATGAAAGGTATTTAGACTTCTGAACCTCATGTCAAGGCAAGTGTAGGGCAGAAAATTTTGAATTTTGAAACTTCCAAAACGTATTTTCTGCCCCTTCTGATTTTAGCTTCCAGCCATAAACTTTTCACACATTTTGAGGTGATAGTATTTGTGTCCACACGAACATGTATCAAAAGAGTAAATTAGTGTGCGCACCTGTTTGTTTTAAGCTTTGAATCAAAGTGGAACAGAATTAAGTTTGCGCATGAGTGATGACCACATCAAATCGAAGCTTTCTTGATGGAGACATCTAGATTTGGTATTTGAATAGGCAGCCAAAAGACTGAAGCGATGATGTCGTAGAAGACATCAACTAAGGACTATTATATACTTAAAAGTTTATACCAAACGCATGCAGGTGAACACTGAACAGAGGCTCGGGTTGAACCTCAATGTCAATGTGTTAAAATATTAATGACAAGACCCTTTTTGCCCGAATTACGAGACGATTTCTGCCCGAATAGATCAATTTCTCCAGTTAACTGGGGGGGCTGCAGCCCCCCCAGCTCCCCCGGCCCGTACGCCTATGCGCAGTGTGATGTATAAGGAGTCTTCGTTTTGGCTATTATAGTCTTCTGTTTCATGTGAGCTTTCTTCTCCATGCGAGACTTCGTTGTGTGAGTCGTTTTCACCAGGATCACTTTCATCTGTGTCAGAATCAACAGTTAACCATTTTTGCAAAGGTTTCAACTTTGGGTATTCAACAGTGGAGGAGGAGTTAGAAAATATGGTTTAGGTACGCTAAGTTTAGACGGAGAATCTAACGGAAGGTGTTCAGGTTGCTGGGGTTCAGGTTTTTGAGGCTTCTGTGGGGTCTCTGTCAAATTTTGTATAACTTTTAGTAGCTGCGTTTGAAGATTAGTTTGAACTTGATGCTGCTGGTTCTGCAGCTGTTGTTGGAATGTCAGAAAACAATCGAGTTGATTAGAGTATATAGGATGTTCTTTCCATCGGGTGTTAATTGTAGTGTTTGTACAATATCTCGCATTAGCTGTTCTGTATTGTACATAGCGTTGACGATTGGAGGTTGCTGATACCATTTCTTTTGAATATATCTGCCTATGTTCTGCTGCAGGACGGAGCTATTTTCTTCAGGTAAAACATTTGTCTTGAGTCGATGTTTGTCATCCGTAGTTGGCTTTAGATCAAGCATCAGATATCCATGGGGGCAACTCGTTGCTTCTTCGTAACTCTTCATAAATTCCTGAATATGTCCAGGATTCACTTGTCGTGCCATAATAGAAATTATCCCTCGGAGACTTGAAGAGTATGATATAGTGTGCGTTGAGGCTGATGTTTCTGGTTTCCTTTCCCTGGTGAATATATTCTGAACAATATAGATCACTGAGAGATTCCTATGATGACTTCCCTTGGTAAATAAACTGGCAATGCGCTTTTCTCCTCCTGATTGATCCATAAGATCATCGAGGACAATAATGTTTCGCTTCGAAACATCAAGAAAATCTTCTGAGTCAATGTTCGTAGGCATTCCTTCGTTCAGTTCAATGTCCGGTATAGTTTTGATATCATATCCAGGTACATGGGTTGCCACTGCCCATAACACCAAATGATACGTTCAGGATGGGGGTTGATAGTTGTTCTTGCATTCTCCAGAAGAGTTTTCACCCATACGGTTTTACCACTCTGAGTACACCCTGCAACAATGCACGTAAATGGATGCTGCAAGACTGTGGATCCATTGATGAGAGGACCTGCATGTCTTATTTGCTTTGTCGACGATCTATGAACCATCTTCATGTGACGGAGGAGATTAATTGAATTAGCGAAAGATTTTCCACAAACTTTAGAAACGTAGGACATGTTTCAGTTAAGACTGTCAGATCAAAAATGAAGATTTTCCTATTGTCCATCCTTGTTTATAGTGATTCAATACAAAAGTCCAAAGACTATGGTTATAGTCCTAAGACCATATATAATCATAGTCCTAAGACTATAGTCCTTATAGTCCCAGTCCTATAGTCTTTATAGTCATAGTCCTAAGACTATACCTAGAACCTGATTACGTACTCATTTCTTTATTCCAGCAAAAAGCTGGCCAACTGTTCGATTACTGGAGCGTGGAGAAAGGGCAAGAAACCCTCACCATCTTGCAGAATAACATCCTTCCTCTCTGTATGGGATTACTTGAGATAGCGACAAATTTAATATGATCGTTATACAGTGGCGTAGCCAAGGGGGGCGAGGGGGGGAGCGATCGCCCCCCCCCCCCCCCCAATGGTCTCCAAGACCATTCTTGTGAAAATTTAAAATTCAGAGGAGAAACTTGTAAGGGGGGGGGGGGGGGGGTACAGTTGTTTTAAGGCCAAGTGAGTAGACCGTGATGTGTTATATATATATATATATATATAATTATAGCATGCATGCATATGCTATAAATTACAATATTAAGGGTCTATACAAAATGCCTCCAACCTGTTTTTACATTTACGACTTGTTTATATAAATGATATTCTGACGTGTATCATCCTATGTTCTGGTTTGATTTCAACAAAATTATGTAATTTATGGCTTTTAGATTACTCTTAAATACTTGCCTCAAAATGCAGGAAATAGTGTTTCCCAGACCCTAGAAATCCAAAATTTTCCAGGGGAGCATGGAGACCTCCGGACCCCCCAAGGAGATCGAGGTTCTTGCCCCCCCCCCCCTAAACCCACGACCCTGGCTACGCCACTGGCGTTATACGGTGCCAGATTCTTTGCAGTTTCAGGAGTAAGAGTAAGTTTGATTGTTTCACACAATATGTTCAATAGACATTCAGTTATGGCCTCCAGTAAATCTTTATCAGCAGCCATGGCCAGAAATCGAGGACAGCCAGCGGCAATGGCCTGTGGGCTCAGATTTCGATGGAAATATTAATTTGAAGATTCTGATGGCTAAATATCGACAATTTCGGCTATAAACAGAAGTCTATAACAACAAATTAAAGTAGAGTTATTCGCTAAAATGTCTTATTGACCCATTTATTACCCAAATATCAAATTACAAAACGTTTAATCGTCTAGACAGGCCTGTTACACTCATACTCACAAAAATTGCCGGTCAATGCCGGATAAATTTCGGTTATTATTTCTGAATCCACAGTCACTTTTAATAATAATAACAGCGGTTAAGACCCTGGCAACCTAGCAACAGCTCCATAAGAAAATGGCGGACAAGAACCCAAAGTTATCAAGCAAAATTTGGATTGTTTACGCTAACTTTGGTAATCATCTTGGTGTTTGATGGATTAAATTGCAGCTCTAAAACTGTATATTTCAAGCCATTTGGAAACATGTTCTTAGATGTAGAAATGTCTTTAAAAGTTTGGCAAAACAAAGTATCGTTCTCGATCAATGTATTCAGACGTGCACATGTGAGACAAACCGACCATATCTAGGGAAAATAGTCGCTGAAAAAGCGTACTTCAACAAATCGTAGGGATTTAACAGACGCCAATATACAGAGGTAAGAGATAAATATGAGCGTCTAGGGAACACGTTTAGGCTAGATGAGTTGTTACGAAATTTGCTGTGGTTAATACTTGCATAATTTGCCGATGTCTTAGACGTACTCACGTACACCAGTGTGAAGGTATCACCACATTCATCCTCGGATTCATCACCAGATTCATCACCAGATTCATCACCAGATTCATCACCACATTCGCAAAGCAAATATTTCACCTTCAATAATTACTTCAATAATCAACCGATCGGCACACACGATACACCAAATTAAAGCTTATTATTCTATCTTTCCGGCCCAAGATTAACCGCGTTTGTTTCAACAATTTATAGAGGAGAAAAATAACTATATACTAGAAAGTACTCGCTCTTCGGTCTTGGGGGAAAAATTTCGATGGCTTCTTTTAATTTTAACCGGCTTTCCTATATATCAAAATGAAGCTCATTCTATCCTCTTGCTGGCCCAAGAAAAATTAGAAGTGGCCCAGATCTGGTTCAACAGTTATTCGTTTTTAAAGCGAGACGCCCAAACTGTCAATACAGCGCGCCGGAAATAGAAATCTTTATTAATTGTGGTTGCCGACTTAGACATTGGGGGAAAGATTTCGATGGCTTCAGTTATTTTTAACCGGCTTTCCTATATACGAAATTGAAGCTAAATCTATCTTCTTGATGGCCCAAGAAAAATTAGAAGTGGCCCAGATCTGGTTCAAGAGTTGTTTCGCTTTTAAAGCAAGTAGCCCAAACTGTCAATTTCCGCGCGCCGGAAATAGAAATCTTTATTAAGTGTAGTTGCCGACATAGTCTTTGGGGGAAAAATTTCGATGGCTTCTCTTAACTTTAACCAACTTTCCTATATATCAAAATGAAGCTCATTCTATCCTCTTCCTGGCCCAAGAAAAATTAGAAGTGGCCCAGATCTGGTTCAAGAGTTATTCGCTTTTAAAGCGAGACGCCCAAACTGTCAATTACACATCGCGCTAAAAATAGAATAATTTATTAACTATATTTCACGACATAGCCTTTGGGGGAAAGATTTCGATGGCTTCGGTTATTTTTAACCGGCTTTCCTATATACGAAATTGAATCTAAATCTATCTTCTTGCTGGCCCAAGAAAAATTAGAAGTGGCCCAGATCTGGTTTAAGAGTTGTTTCGCTTTTAAAGCAAGAAGCCCAAACTGTCAATTTCCGCGAGCCGGAAATAGAAATCTTTATTAAGTGTAGTTGCCGACATAGTCTTTGGGGGAAAAATTTCGATGGCTTCTCTTAACTTTAACCAACTTTCCTATATATCAAAATGAAGCTCATTCTATCCTCTTCCTGGCCGAAGAAAAATTAGAAGTGGCCCAGATCTGGTTCAAGAGTTATTCGCTTTTAAAGCGAGACGCCCAAACTGTCAATTACACAGCGCGCTAAAAATAGAATAATTTATTAACTATATTTCACGACATAGCCTTTGGGGGAAAGATTTCGATGGCTTCGGTTATTTTTAACCGGCTTTCCTATATACGAAATTGAATCTAAATCTATCTTCTTGCTGGCCCAAGAAAAATTAGAAGTGGCCCAGATCTGGTTTAAGAGTTGTTTCGCTTTTAAAGCAAGAAGCCCAAACTGTCAATTTCCGCGAGCCGGAAATAGAAATCTTTATTAAGTGTAGTTGCCGACATAGTCTTTGGGGGGAAAATTTCGATGGCTTCTCTTAACTTTAACCAACTTTCCTATATATCAAAATAAAGCTCATTCTATCCTCTTGCTGGCCCAAGAAAAATTAGAAGTGGCCCAGATCTGGTTCAACAGTTATTCGTTTTTAAAGCGAGACGCCCAAACTGTCAATACAGCGCGCCGGAAATAGAAATCTTTATTAATTGTGGTTGCCGACTTAGATATTGGGGGAAATATTTCGATGGCTTTTGTTAATTTTAACCAGCTTTCCTATATATCAAATTGAAGCTCATTAATTATATCGTCTTGCCGGCCCAAGAAAAATTAGAAGGGGCCCAGATCTGGTTCAAGAGTTATTCGTTTTTAAAGCGAGACGCCCAAACTGTCAATTACAGCGCGCCGGAAATAGAAATCTTTTTTAATTGTGGTTGCCTACTTAGACCTTGGGGGAAATATTTCGATGGCTTTTGTTAATTTTAACCAGCTTTCCTATATGTCAAATTGAAGCTCATTATATCGTCTTGCTGGCCCAAGAAAAATTAGAAGTGGCCCAGATCTGGTTCAAGAGTTATTCGCTTTTAAAGCGAGACGCCCAAACTGTCAATTAACACAGCGCGCTAAAAATAGACCACTTTATTAACTATATTTCACGGCATAGCCTTTGGGGGAAAGATTTAGCGCGCTGTGTAATTGACAGTTTGGGCGTCTCGCTTTAAAAGCGAATAACTCTTGAACCAGACCTGGGCCACTTCTAATTTTTCTTGGGCCAGCAAGAGGATAGAATGAGCTTCATTTTGATATATAGGAAAGCCGGTTAAAATTAAAAGTACCCATCGAAATCTTTCCCCGAAGCCATCCCGACGAATTTAATAATAAATTGTTCTATTTTTAGCGCGCTGTCCAATTGACAGTTTGGGCGTCTCGCTTTAAAAGCGAATAACTCTTGAACCAGATCTGGGCGAGTTCTAATTTTTCTTGGGCCAGCAAGAGGATAGAATGAGCTTCATTTTGATATATAGGAAAGCCGGTTAAAATTAAAAGAACCCATCGAAATTTTTCCCCTAAGTGAATGTGGTGATACCTTCACAGTTTCGGCGTTTGCGAATAACTCTTAAACCAGATCTGGGCCACTTCTAATTTTTCTTGGGCCAGCAAGACGATAGAATGAGCTTCATTTTGATATATAGGAAAGTTGGTTAAAGTTAAGAGAAGCCATCGATATTTTCCCCCCAAAGACTATGTCGGCAACTACACTTAATAAAGATTTCTATTTCCGGCGCGCGGAAATTGACAGTTTGGGCTACTTGCTTTAAAAGCGAAACAACTCTTGAACCAGATCTGGGCCACTTCTAATTTTTCTTGGGCCAGCAAGAAGATAGATTTAGCTTCAATTTCGTATATAGGAAAGCCGGTTAAAAATAACCGAAGCCATCGAAATCTTTCCCCCAAAGGCTATGTCGTGAAATATAGTTAATAAAGTGTTCTATTTTTAGCGCGCTGTGTAATTGACAGTTTGGGCGTCTCGATTTAAAAGCGAATAACTCTTGAACCAGATCTGGGCCACTTCTAATTTTTCTTGGGCCAGCAAGAGGATAGAATGAGCTTCATTTTGATATATAGGAAAACCGGTTAAAATTAAAAGAACCCATCGAAATTTTCCCCCTAAGTGAATGTGGTGATACCTTCACAGTTTTGGCTTATGCGAATAACTCTTGAACCAATTCTGGGCCACTTCTAGTTTTTCTTGGGCCAGCAAGACGATATAATGAGCTTCAATTTGATATATAGGAAAGCTGGTTAAAATTAACAAAAGCCATCGAAATATTTCCCCCAAGGTCGAAGTCGGCAACCACAATTAATAAAGATTTCTATTTCCGGCGCGCTGTAATTGACAGTTTGGGCGTCTCGCTTTAAAAACGAATAACTGTTGAACCAGATCTGGGCCACTTCTAATTTTTCTTGGGCCAGCAAGAAGATAGATTTAGCTTCAATTTCGTATATAGGAAAGCCGGTTAAAAATAACCGAAGCCATCGAAATCTTTCCCCCAAAGGCTATGTCGTGAAATATAGTTAATAAAGTGTTCTATTTTTAGCGCGCTGTGTAATTGACAGTTTGGGCGTCTCGCTTTAAAAGCGAATAACTGTTGAACCAGATCTGGGCCAGTTCTAATTTTTCTTGGGCCAGCAAGAGGATAGAATGAGCTTCATTTTGATATATAGGAAAGCCGGTTAAAATTAAAAGAACCCATCGAAATTTTTCTCCTAAGTGAATGTGGTGATACCTTCACAGTTTCGGCTTATGCGAATAACTCTTGAGCCAGTTCTGGGCCGCTTCTAGTTTTTCTTGGGCCAGCAAGACGATATAATGAGCTTCAATTTGATATATAGGAAAGCTGGTTAAAATTAACAAAAGCCATCGAAATATTTCCCCCAATGTCTAAGTCGGCAACCACAATTAATAAAGATTTCTATTTCCGGCGCGCTGTATTGACAGTTTGGGCGTCTCGCTTTAAAAACGAATAACTGTTGAACCAGATCTGGGCCACTTCTAATTTTTCTTGGGCCAGCAAGAGGATAGAATGAGCTTCATTTTGATATATAGGAAAGCCGGTTCAAATTAAAAGTACCCATCGAAATCTTTCCCCCAATCCATCCCGACGAATTTAATAATAAAGTGTTCTATTTTTAGCGCGCTGTGTAATTGACAGTTTGGGCGTCTCGCTTTAAAAACGAATAACTGTTGAACCAGATCTGGGCCAGTTCTAATTTTTCTTGGGCCAGCAAGAGGATAGAATGAGCTTCATTTTGATATATAGGAAAGCCGGTTAAAATTAAAAGAACCCATCGAAATTTTTCTCCTAAGTGAATGTGGTGATACCTTCACAGTTTCGGCTTATGCGAATAACTCTTGAGCCAGTTCTGGGCCGCTTCTAGTTTTTCTTGGGCCAGCAAGACGATATAATGAGCTTCAATTTGATATATAGGAAAGCTGGTTAAAATTAACAAAAGCCATCGAAATATTTCCCCCAATGTCTAAGTCGGCAACCACAATTAATAAAGATTTCTATTTCCGGCGCGCTGTATTGACAGTTTGGGCGTCTCGCTTTAAAAACGAATAACTGTTGAACCAGATCTGGGCCACTTCTAATTTTTCTTGGGCCAGCAAGAGGATAGAATGAGCTTCATTTTGATATATAGGAAAGCCGGTTCAAATTAAAAGTACCCATCGAAATCTTTCCCCCAATCCATCCCGACGAATTTAATAATAAAGTGTTCTATTTTTAGCGCGCTGTGTAATTGACAGTTTGGGCGTCTCGCTTTAAAAAACGAATAACTGTTGAACCAGATCTGGGCCACTTCTAATTTTTCTTGGGCCAGCAAGAGGATAGAATGAGCTTCATTTTGATATATAGGAAAGCCGGTTAAAATTAAAAGTACCCATCGAAATCTTTCCCCCAAGCCATCCCGACGAATTTAATAATAAAGTGTTCTATTTTTAGCGCGCTGTGTAATTGACAGTTTGGGCGTCTCGCTTTAAAAGCGAATAACTGTTGAACCAGATCTGGGCCACTTCTAATTTTTCTTGGGCCAGCAAGAGGATAGAATGAGCTTCATTTTGATATATAGGAAAGACGGTTAAAATTAAAAGAAGCCATCGAAATTTTTCCCCCAAGACCGAAGAGCGAGTACTTTCTAGTATATAGTTATTTTTCTCCTCTATAAATTGTTGAAACAAACGCGGTTAATCTTGGGCCGGAAAGATAGAATAATAAGCTTTAATTTGGTGTATCGTGTGTGCCGATCGGTTGATTATTGAAGTAATTATTGAAGGTGAAATATTTGCTTTGCGAATGTGGTGATGAATCTGGTGATGAATCTGGTGATGAATCTGGTGATGAATCTGGTGATGAATCCGAGGATGAATGTGGTGATACCTTCACACTGGTCTCACGTACACATGTTGGAATTTTCAATCGCATGTACTTGAAAATGTATATTGTCAATTTTTCCCTATCAAATCTATTACAATCCACCATCTTGAATTTATTTTTTGTGAACCTTACGCGCATGCTTGTCCGTCTGATTCCGCCATAGCGTCCTCGATTTCTGGCCATGCTTTTATGATTGCTTTTTGCATTCGTGGATTAGATTGTGTCAATACATTCAGAAAGTCGCAGTTCCTTCTTATACGAGCAGACATCTTCAAATGATCGTAGTCTTAGGGCTATATTCTTAGGCAGGGGGCCCCGGGGGGGCCAAGGCCCCTCCAGCTGGGGTTGCAGAAGGGCGCCAAAATGAAACTAGCAAGGGCGCCAATTAAAACTTAACAAAATAAACCTATTTCTTTGTATAGCTATAGGTCTTCAATGGGGGGGGGGGGGGGGGGGAGATCGGAAATCTGTAATCTTTTGTGTTTTCTATGAAGTTTTATCATCTTCAGAATTCTGTAAAATCTCACTCCAAAATGCAGGAAATGGCATATCAGAGACTCTAGATTTCAAAATTTTCCGGGGGACCATGCCCCCGGACCCCGCTAGGGGTTTGGCGCTACTTCGTCGCTTGCATTGGCATGGTCTTTGAGAGAACCCGTTGTTTGTTGTAATATTAAATATTTCTACTTCAGTTACTTTAAAACAAAAAATGTGATCATTTATCAAATACAGTAATGTCTTTTTTTAATTTTTTTTTTTGGGGGGGGGGGGGGGGGGGGGGGGGGAGGGGCACCAAAGCTAATCTGGCCACCCCAGCCTGAAACTTGCAACCACGCCACTGCACATATAGAAAGGGGTGTAAAGTCAACGCACGATCATTTGAAGATGTCTGCTCATATAAGAAGGAACTGCGACTTTCTGAAGGTGTTGACACAATCTAATCCACGAATGCAAAAAGCAATCATAAAAGCTGCTGATAAAGATTTACTGGAGGCCATAACTGAATGTCTATTGAACATATGGTGTGAAACAATCAAACTTACTCCTGAAACTGCAAAGAATCTGGCACCGTATAACGATCATATTAAATTTGTCTCTGATTCACGTAATCCCATAGCAGAGAGGAAGGAAGTTATTCTGCAAGATGGTGAGGGCTTCTTGCCCTTTCTCCTCGCTCCAGTACTCGAACAGTTGGCCAGCTTTTTGCTGGAATAAAGAATACGTACTCGATGTATTTCAACAATGCGTAGTTATGAAATTTTTAGCCATCTTTCTCTATAAACAAGTGTGTCGGCATCATCGAGAAATGTAAAACTCAGCTTCGTGAGTATAGGACTTTTTTGCCACGGACTTTTATCCGTAGTATCCGCGTACTGAAGTTTTAATAACCTCGAGGTCAAATAATTTCATCTCCAACGAAACGTGTTCTAAAGTAAATAACTTATTATTATAAGTAATACCATGATATGAGGGAAATTAGTGATTAAATGTCCCCGAAGCCGAGGGAGGTTTGTGGAATTCCCGAGGGCGAAGCCCGAGGAAATTCCACAAACCTCCCGAGGGTGAGGGACATTTAATCACTAATTTCCCGATATATCATGGTATTAGTTTGTAATACCATGATTAATGAGGAAATAGCATTTGAATTGTAAGGACTCGCTTGGGAATAAAGCCATCAAAAATTGATGAATACATGTGTATAAATATGAGGCACATTGGATATCGATTCAAAGTGAGTAAGGCAGGCGAGATCATGGCAGAGAACCGTTTTGCATTTGTCACAGAAAAGGATGTTCAGAATGTCCGAGAAAATAGAACACCTTTGAATACTAAAAAACACACCATGTGGAGCAGAAACGTTTATAGACAGTGGGCAGACGCGAGGAATAAGGAGTGCAATGAGTTTGTTGCAGAGGATGAAGAATTCAGACGTGTACCAGATTTGGATTGTCTAACCATAAGGGACATAAACTACTCGCTGAGCAGATTTGCCGTGGAAGTAAGGAAGAAAGATCGAGGTGAATACCGTCATGAAGTGTTATACAATCTGTTCTGTGGTCTTAATCGAACTGTGGAGTCGCTTCATCCAAACAAGAATTTGTTTCGCTCGGTGGAGTTTAAACCTCTACAACAAGCTCTTGATGGAAAATTGTGTACTATATCTTAACTTAAACATGTATAATAAAGTCATTATTTTGTTGTGTGAGACGTTTATTTGTTTGGAAACTACTCATGCATACAAATTAGGGAAAATTTCTAATTTTTCCCCGTTTTGGAGAAAAATTAGAAATTGTCCCTAATTTGTATGCATGAGTAGTTTTCAAACAAATAAACGTGGGGAATTTAGCGATTAAATTTCCCTAAGAGAACAAAAGAATCCGAGGCGATCATGGTATTACTTAACTAAATATTATTTATATATGTATAGATAGCAATATAAAGTTAATTAAAAGGTCACAAGAAGGCCAAGAGTAATTGACTACAGGAGCCCGAGGGTCGCAAGGATGAGAGGGATAATTTCCTGGGGGCACTTACTTTCAAAATGGCCGACTGGCGCATGCGCATAAAAATAATGGGACACTTTTTTCCGCGAGTCGGACTTCTGGTCAATCCTTATTCTGTGCCTTGGCTCCAAAGTTCCGAGCCCTTTCCTCCTCCTGTTTCTCTTCCTTCCCCACTTCCTCCCCCTGAAGAAATGCCCTTTGTTCGTTGATAAACATCCCTATCTGACAGTCAGTGTTCTTCAGTTTTTGTGGCTAAATGAGGAAATCCCTACCAGAAAACATTGGGAGGAAGAGGGGAAGGAAAAGAAACAGGAGGAAGAAAGGGCTCGGAGTTAGGAGCCAAGGGCTCGGAGCCTTGGAGCGAAGGGCTCGGAGGGTACCCCAGGGGTGTTTGGGTTACCGCTGGGGTGATTGGGGGTACCCAAGGGTGTTTGGGGGTTACCCCTGGGGTATTTAGGGTTACACCAGGGGTGTTTGGGGGTTATCCTAGGGGAGATTGGGGTTACCCATAGGGTATTTGGGGTACCCCCGGGGTGTTTGGGGTTATCCCAGGGTGTTTGGGGTTATCCCTGGGGTGTTTGGGTACCCCCGGGGGTGTTTGGGGTTACCCCGGGGTGTTTGGGTTACCCCGGGGGGTGTTTGGGGTACACCCAAGGGTGTTTGGGGTTACCCCGGGGGGTGATGGGGTTACCCCAGGGGTGTTTGGGGGTACCACAGGGGTGTTTGGGGGTATCCCGGGGGTGTTTGGGTGTATCCCGGGGGTGTTTGGGGTTACCCCAGGGGGTGTTTGGGATTACCCTAGGGGTGTTTGGGGTTACAACGGGGGTGTTTGGGGTATAGCGGGGGTATTTGCGGGTATCCATGGGGTGTTTGGGGGTATCCTGGGGTGTTTGGGGTTACCATGGGGGTGTTTGGGGTATCCGAGGTATTTGGGGGTATCCCGGGGTGTTTGGGATATCCCGGGGGTGTTTGGGGGTATCTTGGGGTGCTTGGGGTATCCCGGGGGTGTTTGGTGGTATCCTGGGGGTGTTTAGGGTATCCCAGGGGTGTTTGGGGGTATCCTGGGGGTGATTGGGGTATCCCGGGGGTGTTTGGGAGCAGGCAACGCCGGTTTCGCAATAGTAACACAGCTGCTAATGACCTTCTCAACCGAACATGGGGGTATCCCGGTGGTGTTTGGGGTTACAACGGGGGTGTTTGGGGGCATCCCTGGGGTGTTTGGATTATCCTGGGGGCGTTTGGGTTACCACGGGGTGTTTGGGGTATCCCGGGGTGTTTGGGGATTACCCAGGATGTTTGGGGTATCCCGATGTGTTTGGGGTATCCTGGGGTGTTTGCGGTGTCCCGGGGGTGTTTGGGGATATTCCGGGGGGTATCCCGGGGTGTTTGGGTATTCCGGGGGTGTTTGGGGTATCCCGGGGGTGTTTGGGGTATTCCAGGGGGTTGAGTATCCCAGAGGTGTTTGGGGTATCCTGGGGTGTTTGGGGTATGCTGGGGGTGATTCGGGTATCCCGGGGGTGTTTGGTGGTATCCCGGGGGTGTTTGGGTTATCCCGAGGGTGTTTGGGGGTATCCCGGGGTTGTTTGGGGGTTACCCCAGGGGTGATTGCGGTAGCCGTGGGGTGTTTGGGGGTTACCCTCGGGGTGATTGGGGTCCTCCTCTCTCTCCTCCTCTCGGAGCCAAGAGCATCGGGCTCGGAGCTGCTCGGAGTCGCTCGGAGCAGGCAACGCGATTTCGCTATGGTAACACTGCTAATGACCTTCTCTCCCGAACATGCCCACGCATTAATACCTCATGCTCATTATTATCCTCCTTTAACCCACCAAAACAATTAAATATTCTACCATACATGCAAATCCGTGGTGTTTTGCTCATTAGTAACATTTAATGAGTTTCTAATGGCTTTTCTCCTGTGTGCTCTACACGTACGAGTCTGATTTTTTTATAAACTATCAAACCATAGCATCGAATTATTTAACCAAGCTCTGTAATATTCCGAAGTTGACTCCGACAATAAAATATATTTAGACTAACAACTCGCTAAGAGTTATCATCCAAAGCGAACCTTGATGAACTTTGCACAGTTCTCGTATAAACACCAATCTTTGATTACATCGATAAGATCCAAACAAAAAACACACAACGTATATTAAACTCTGATAAAATACGCAAATAATGAACGTCGTCAGGCAATATAAAACGAATAAGTGCAAAACATCTTACCTTAAAATCAGAGAAAAATATCTTCGAAAATATCTCCCAAGAAAACGCTATATCGCAGGCAGTAAACTCCATAATAAAACACTTTAGGAAAAGTAACGACTATACGAAATCACCGAGCTTATATAGCTTCATGCGACTAAACTATCCCAATCTTGCCCAATCATGTCACAGGCATGGGTCATGCGTGAGTCATTCGTGAGTCATGCTGAACATTAATGAGGCGGCATCCCTTTGTATGCTTTTTTTTTTGGGGGGGGGGGGGGGGGGGTCATCTACTTATGTTGTATTTAGTTAGTTGAAATAATTACTGTTAGATAGTAATTCTTTTTATATTTTTAATAATACGGCTTTCATGGAAAGAAGTTTAATATGTAACTTATCGAAATTACCGTATTCAAATAAAGGTGAATCTAATCTCTCTCTCTCTCTCCCTCTCTCTCTCATTCTCCCTTCTCTCTCTCTCTATATATATATATTCCTCAAATGGTATAAGAAGACCTTTTACAATTTTTCCGTATCTGTTTTGGTTTTGGAAATATTTGGACCAATTCGATATGCATGTGACATCATAACCAGGGTAAAGTGAAATTTTTATCTTGCCAATCTTATGACATTATGAGCTAGATTTTGTTGCGCTATTTCCATTTTAAATTGACCTACCACTTTTAAAAAGCCTTCCGTGGAAATTTGGTCACCCACGGAGTAGTTTCATCAGGTTTACTCTGCTTGTGGCGTCACCAATATTTCCTAGTTAATTAGACCCAATATTGCAACAAGATGGCGGACAGCACGCTGTCTTTGGTCGAAATATTTCTAAAACCAAAACAGATACGGAAAAATTCTAAAAGGTCTTCTTATACCATTTGACGAGTTCTTTGAAATGAGACAAACGTAATTTTTATTGCCAATACTCTTTAACGACAACATTTTGAAAACATTTCAAATATACATCAGTAGATGACCCCCCCATCCAGGGACCAAAGGGATACCGCCTCATTAATATTCAGCATGACTCACGGTGTGACGCACGGTGTGATGCACGAAAAGTAATTAATGCATTTCTGACTGGTTATATAATATCCAACCCCCTAACCCCCGGTATTAGTTATTTAACCCCCGGTATTCACTACGTCATACCGACTTGTTATTTATGCATACGTCATTATTTCTCAGGCTCCTTTGGGACCTCCAAACCCTAACCTCATTATTTATGCTTACATCATTATTTCTCAGGCTCCTTTGGGACTTCCTAACCCTAACTTTCCCCCCTAACGCCAGCTTTTATCCAACCCCCTGGTATTCACTACGTCATAACCGATAGCTCTCCGACTGATTTCCGAAATTCTGGGTTACGTCATTGTCAAAAGGCATTCGACTTATATTCCTTATAAGTAATAGTAATTACCTTTTCATTTATACACTTTATCCTACTACCAGTTAACACTTGTGGGACATGTAAGCATACAGAGCATGCGTACAATAAACTCTAACAAAATAGACGTTCTTTACAAGGAACTAAAGAGAAATTAGTAGACACACTTTATATTTTTATCCTAAATCTTGTCTGGAGGAATATAGTGGGTTTTGAACATTCTAAATGACTGAATCTGCTGAAATAACTTAACTCGAATATTATCTGAATAAGCTATGAATATTATATTAGGGTTAGAACCTAACAGAATAAATCATCCTAGAATCATTCCTAACTAAACCCTCGTTGAAGTGAAGGAAGATAGAACGAAGAATCACTTTGAGAAGCTGAACTTAAGATACGAGTACGAATCAATCCGAAAAGCCGTGAGCTCAGAAAGAATATTATATTAGATATTTGGTTCGCTTTTGAATAATATATTAGATATTTGGTTCGCTTTTGTGATGTTTATACGTATAGGAACCGTATGAAGTTAAAAAGAGTCACCTTGAATGGTAGCGAATTGTAAACTTAGAAGAACATTATTCGACAGCATCGTTGACCAAACACCATACTTTGAAAAATTACAGAACTTGGTTAAATAATTCGTCGCTATGGTTTAGTATGTTATAAGATTCTCGCACGTGCAAATACAAAAGGAAAAGCATTAAAAACTCATTAAAGTTCTAATGACCAAAACATAACCGGATTTGCATATAAGTAGAATATTTAATTCATTTTAGGGGTGATCATGAGCTTTGGGGGGATAGGAAGGATATGAAGAGGTATTAATGCATGGGCAAATTACTTTTAAAATAAAAACACCTAAATATAATCTAAGAAGCAGACTTTACTAGATGCTCGGTGTGAACTATTTATATGTAACGGTAGTTTGTTTTGATATGTGTAAGTTTACACCAAAGCCTAAATAAATATTTTAAATTGAATACTTTGAATTCTGCCTTATGAGATGACGCGACGCTGTACATTCTCTTTCTTGTCTGTACATAATCTTTGTTGTCTTCTGATGATAATTGGGACACATCTTCTTTTGTCATGGGTAAATATTTTGATCTAGTCATCAATAGATGATGTTCATACTCTTCTCTATCATCCGGAGTCATCTTTGCCAAGTCTTTCTCTGTCGGGTCGCCCAAACTTTCCCAGTTATGAAAGAAATTATGTTTAAGCGTCGGTTGTTCAACGGTAGGAGGCGGTGTTAGAAAATAGGTTTTAGGTGTAGCAGGGAAACCCCACGGAACATCGTCAGTTTCTTGCTTTATCTCCGGTGTCAAGTTTGGTGTATTTTTCCGAGGCTGAGTTTGAGGATTAGTTAGAGGTTGAAGCTGATTCTGCAGTTGATTTTGAAACGTTAGAAAACGTCCGAGCTGATTGGAGTAGAGTATGCTCTTTTCTTCTATTGTTAACTGTGGAGCTTGTACAATATCTTGCATTTTTTGTTCTGTATTGTACATGGCATTAATGATCGGAGGTTGCTGATAAGATTGTTTTTGTATGAAACTACCAAGTTGCTGCTGCAGGGTGGAGTTACTTTCTCCAGGTAGAACATTGGTCTTGAGACGATGATCGTCATCCGTTGTAGGCTTTAGATCTAGCATAAGATAACCATGAGGGCGGCTTGTTGCTTTCTCGTAGGTCTTCATAAATTCCTGAACATGACCCGGGTTCACCTGTCGAGCCAAGACAGAAATTTGCTGTTTATCCCTCGGAGACTTGAAGAGTAAGATATAGTGTGCGTTGAGGCCAATGTTTCTGGTTTCTTTGCCTTGATGGAAAATATTTTGAACAATATAGATGATAGACAAATTCCGGTGATGACTACCTTTAGTAAATAGACTAGCAATACGTTTATCTCCCCCTGATTGAGCCATAAGATCATCGAGGACGATCAGGTTACGTTGAGAGACTTCAAGAAAATCATCCGAGTCAATGTCGGAAGGTATACCGTCGTAGAATTCGATGCCTGGTATTGTTTTGATCATCTCAAGATACATGGGCTGCCATTGCCCATAGCACCAAATGATACGTTCGGGAGGAGGATTAATCGTAGTTTTGGCGTTTTCCAGAAGTGTCTTCACCCATACGGTTTTGCCGCTCTGAGTACACCCTGCAACAATGCATGTAAAAGGATGCTGCATGACCTGTAGATCCATTGATAACCGGGGAAATATGCCCGGTATTACTTTCCTGATGGAAATTTTTAATATGACGTTGAAGATTGCCTCTTGTCGAAAACGTTTTTCCCGCAAGTGCTACAGATGTACGACATGTTGACTCTTTGACGATTAGGAGTAAAATAATTGTTTCAAAGTATATTCGGACAATTTATTTCAATTTTCCCCCCCTCTTATCTACGCTTTATCTTGCTCTTATCTTCCTTATCTTTTCTTTATCTTCCCTTTATCTTCCTCTTATCTTTCCCTTATCTTCCTTATCTTCCTCTTATCTTCCATTTATCTTCCCTTTATCTTTCTTATCTTTTCTTTATCTTCCCTTTATCTTCCTCTTATCTTCTTTATCTTTCTCTTCTCTTCCTTATCTTCCTCTTATCTTCCTTATCTTCCTTATCTTCCTCTTATCTTCCCTTTATCTTTCTTATATTTTCTTTATCTTCCCTTTATCTTCCTCTTATATTCCTCTTATCTTTCTCTTCTCTTCCTTATCTACCTCTTATCTTTCCCTTATCTTCCCTTTATCTTCCCTTTATCTTGCTCTTATCTTCCTTATCTTTTCTTTCTCTTCCCTTTATCTTCCTCTTATCTTCCTCTTATCTTTCTCTTCTCTTCCTTATCTTCCTCTTATCTTTCCCTTATCTTCCTTATCTTCCCTTTCTCTTATCTTCCTCTTATCGTTCTCTTCTCTTCCTTCTCTTCCTCTTATCTTCCTCTTATCTTCCTCTTATCTTCCCTTTATCTCCCTTATTTCCTCATATCTTCTTCATCTGCCTCTTATCTTCCCCTTTATATCTTCCTTCCCTTCCCCCTATCTTCCCTTTACCTTCCTTATCTTCCTTTTATCTTTCTTATCTTTCGCTTATCTGCCTTATTTTCCCAATTTTCAGTCCCAGACCCCTCAAGGATATCTGTCACAAATCCAAAATATATAGACATGTTCTGGAGGAGATTTCCTCATTTAGACACCAAGGAACAGAGGGCATTTATTCAGTTTTTGTGTCTTTCAAAACCCATACAACAGCGAGCTGTTTTGGAGTTTGCGAGCCCTGAGCAGGCTCGATGTATATGCGAGTGTGCGCACAATTTTTGGCAAATGCACTACCAACTACCTCGTCAGGTGATTGAAAGACTTAGCCCTTACCAGGACGATCTACACATTTTGGTTGATCCCCGACGAAGTTTTAGACGAAAAAAGAAAACACTGGTTCAAAACGGTAAAGGGTTTCTAAACCTGTTGCTTGGTCCTGTTTTAGAAGGACTCACAGAAATGGTATAAAAGAACTAAAAGTTTCTACGATAGTCAGTTTAAGCGTGAACATCATGGAAGAAACAAGTCTCGCTAATTATCGCGTCCAACAAATAATATCACATTTACACTACGAAATCGATAAAGAGAAAGTGTCTTCTCTGCTAAACAGTTTGCTGATATCTCATAGTCTTCTCACGTGGAATTCAAGAGGGGAAATAGTATATAACGGAAGAACTATACCAAGAACAAATATCACTGATTTGATAGAATATTGTCTTACAGAATACGATGCCAAGATTCCCGAGCCCCTTGGTTTAGATATTTTTATTAAAGGACTAGCAAATTTGAAAATTGATAAAAGTCTCATTGAAAATGTTCAAGTTTTGACCATGCTGGCACGTCACGAAAATCAAGAGCCGGAATCCGAAAGCGAAGACGAAGAAAGCGAAGACGAAGACGAAGAAACTGACTCCGAAAAACAAGAAGAGTCGGACGCGGAGCATTGGAGTGGAGAGGACTCGGAGAGAAATGAAGAACTTACTGGAGAATGTGAACACTGTCAAAGTATTGTACATGTTGTATATTTACTTCAGTGTCCTAAATGTTCATGGAAAGATTTCTATCAGGATAACAATCAATGTAAATTATGTAACTTAGGATCTCCCTTATCTTTTTCACATTCAATTGGTTTCTGTACTGCATGTCCCAAGGCTTATATTACCGATGGAGTTAATGAAGATAATTTTGAACCGAAGTAAAAAAAAAGATAATCTTGAAACTCAGCCTCGGAAAAATACACCAAACTTGACACCGGAGATAAAGCAAGAAACTGACGATGTTCCGTGGGGTTTCCCTGCTACACCTAAAACCTATTTTCTAACACCGCCTCCTACCGTTGAACAACCGACGCTTAAACATAATTTCTTTCATAACTGGGAAAGTTTGGGCGACCCGACAGAGAAAGACTTGGGAAGAGTATGAACATCATCTATTGATGACTAGATCAAAATATTTACCCATGACAAAAGAAGATGTGTCCCAATTATCATCAGAAGACAAGAAAGATTATCATTCTACTTTTAAAATAAAAACACCTAAATATAATCTAAGAAGCAGATATGTGTAAGTTTACACCAAAGCCTAAATAAATATTTTAAACTGAATACTTTGAATTCTGCCTTATGAGATGACTCGACGCTGTACATTCTCCATGGTTACACCAGCGCCTCGCCTAAATTTGCCCCTGCATTAATACCTCTTCATGCCCATTATTATCCCCCCAAAGCTCATGATCACCCCCTAAAATGAATTAAATATTCTACTTATATGGAAATCCGGTTATGTTTTGGTCATTAGAACTTTAATGAGTTTTTAATGCTTTTCCCTTTTGTATTTGCACGTGCGAGAATCTTATAACATACTAAACCATAGCGACGAATTATTTAACCAAGTTCTGTAATTTTTCAAAGTATGGTGTTTGGTCAACGATGCTGTCGAATAATGTTCTTCTAAGTTTACAATTCGCTACCATTCCAGGCGACTCTTTTTAACTTCATACGGTTCCTATACGTATAAACATCACAAAAGCGAACCAAATATCTAATATATTATTCAAAAGCGAACCAAATATCTAATATAATATTCATATATAAGCTTTTCATTGCTATGTGCCAATACGTTTTTTCTGAGCTCACGGCTTTTCGGATTGATTCGTACTCGTATCTTAAGTTCAGCTTCTCAAAGTGATTCTTCGTTCTATCTTCCTTCACTTATAAACGAGGGTTTAGTTAGGAATGATTCTAGGATGATTTATTCTGTTAGGTTCTAACCCTTATATAATATTCATAGCTTATTCAGATAATATTCGAGTTAAGTTATCTCAGCAGATTCAGTCATTTAGAATGTTCAAAACCCACTATATTCCTCCAGACAAGATTTAGGATAAAAATATAAAGTGTGTCTACTAATTTCTCTTTAGTTCCTTGTAAAGAACGTCTATTTTGTTAGAGTTTATTGTACGCATGCTCTGTATGCTTACATGTCCCACAAGTGTTAACTGGTAGTAGGATAAAGTGTATAAATGAAAAGGTAATTACTATTACTTATAAGGAATATAAGTCGAATGCCTTTTGACAATGACGTAACCCAGAATTTCGGAAATCAGTCGGAGAGCTATCGGTTATGACGTAGTGAATACCAGGGGGTTGGATAAAAGCTGGCGTTAGGGGGGAAAGTTAGAGTTAGGAAATCCCAAAGGAGCCTGAGAAATAATGATGTAAGCATAAATAATGAGGTTAGGGTTTGGAGGTCCCAAAGGAGCCTGAGAAATAATGACGTATGCATAAATAACAAGTCGGTATGACGTAGTGAATACCGGGGGTTAAATAATTAATACCGGGGGTTAGGGGGTTGGATATTATATAACCAGTCAGAAATGCATTAATTACTTTTCGTGCATCACACCGTGCGTCACACCGTGAGTCATGCTGAATATTAATGAGGCGGCATCCCTTTGGTCCCTGGATGGGGGGGGGGGGCAACCTCGTACCCAGGGCCATTTGTAGGGAACTGGGCCAAGATGGCGGGAACAAATGGCCCTGGTGGAGGCTAGGCTATCTCAGCCTCTGATTGGTCAAGAGCTTATGGCGTAAATCAGACGGTTTGATTTTGTATTTTTTTTTTTAAATTTTATTTTGACCTTGTCGGTTGTTCCTGCCCACGGCACGGGAAATTATATTTCAAACCATGCAATAATTAGCTGTAATTAGGTATAATTACTGTGTAAAGGACTGAGTTCTTGTTATCAAAATGCGCAATATACTGCGCATTTTGAGCTAGCCTCCACCAGGGCCATTTGTTCCCGCCATTTTGTTTTTGGCCGCCATCTTGGCCCAGCCCCTACAAATGGCCCTGGGGACGAGGTTGGGGGGGGGGGGTCATCTACTTACCACTACAAGAGCTAAAGTTTTTGAGAAAACTTTATCTGTTTTCCATACTCCAAACCCGGTCGTCGCAGTACGCTGTCACGTTAAAAACCCAACAAAACCGCTTGAAATTCAGACAAATGTTTTTCACATATACCAACTCTCGTCGTGTCATGTCTTTGAGAGAACCTACAAATGGAATAGGGAACTTCGAGACAAAACAATGCTGCATCTTCCGAAAGTAAAACGTAAAATGGGCCAAATAATGTTCAAGTACGCAGGAGCGAAAGATTGTAACTCTCTGCCAATAAATACCAGAGAGACGGATAACCTCTATAAATATTTTTAAACCGACACTTTTTATATATCTTTTAGATTGCGATGTAGTCTTCAGTGTAGTTTTTAGTAGTTTCTTTATAACTTTGATATAATTTGTAAGCACTGTTCATTCCATTAATACCAGTTTTGTATAACTGAAGGGATTTTACAGTTTAAATAAAGATTATTATTATTATTATTATTATTATTATTATTTTTATTATTATTAGTGTACAACTTGTGAATGCTCAGTAAATTAAAAACAGGGCGCGAACGTAGCCAACAGGGCTTTTCTTGTGATACTTTGAGTAATCAATTATTATGGATCAACGGATACATTTCGACAGGATTACTCGAAGTACTTGTTTTTTCCGCTTACCAAGATGAACGACGTCAATATTTTTGAATGAATACAAACTTCGGGTAATAAAAGTAGACAAGGTTGAGTAAAGAATAACTTTATTTTGATGCTTAAAGTAGAGAGAAAGGTGCGGAGCAGATATTTTGATATTTGAAAGAAAAGTAGCCGGCGGTAAACCACGTGGCAACCGGCGGTTTGAAAGCCCTGAATTCTTCAGTTTTCGACCTTGTCCATGTATATTCTGTTCATCTAACTTATTATTATTATTATTATATACTGTGTGTATACTGTGTTATATACGTATTTTATATACTGTGTTCCAGCACGTGATCGGTCGATAATCTTTCACAATACTAATAATAATTATTATTATTACTATTATTATTATTATTATTATTATTATTATTATTATTATTATTATTATTATTATTATTATTATTATTATTATTATTATTATTATTATTATTGTTATTTATTTATTTATTTATTTATTTATTTATTTATTTATTTATTTATTTATTTATTTATTTATTTATTTATTTATTTATTTATTTATTTATTTAAACTTATTTTCACACGGTGGCCTTTCAGTTTCCTGGTTTTCAAAGGGCCGTGTATTTACTAAATACAAGTATATATAAAAAATTTTAACAAACTAAACTGTTGACAAATTCTTCTCTTTGTTATAATATTTGTTAGTTAAGTTTTTGAAAGATTCGATTGAGAGATACTCGTATTTATCAACAATTTCGTTTGGTAAAGTGTTCCAAGACACGGCTCCGCGATATGAAAAGCTATGTTTTAAGAAGTTTGTTGTTGGTTTGTGTAAATATAATTTTCGATCATTGCTTCTCAATCTGTATACGTCGTTGTGGCTAGTAGCAAATAATTCTGATATGTAAGTTGGTGTCAAACCTCGTAGTGCCTTAAATGTCATTAATTGTTCTCGGTTTTGAAATGTGGTTTCAATTGGTTCCCAATTTAGGTTTTCAAATATCTCGGATGATCTAATTTCGTAGCTTGAACCCGTTATTATACGAGCAGCTCTTTTTTGCAACTTTTGTAACTTATTAATATGTAATTTGTTGTTACCATCATGCCACACAGTCGAGCAATAAGTGAAGTGTGGCAAGACAAGTGAATTATACATTGTTACTAAGGCGTCTTGTGTCACAAAGTTTTTTGCTCTTCTTAAGAGAGCAATGTTTTTCGAAATTTTTTTACATTGTGCATCATTGTGTTCTTGCCACTTTAACTGTTCGTCAATGATTACCCCTAACACCTTTTTGTCTGGTACCCGTTTTATCGTTTGGTCGCCAATGACAATATGAGGATTGCTGGATATCAGGTTTAATCTTTATCGAGATCCAATAATCATGTATTCTGTTTTTTCTTTATTCAAAGTTAGTTTGTTGGCGGTAAGCCATTTATGAACGTTGTCGAGGTCAACATTAATTTTGCGTTCAATGTCTGCGGGTGATTTGCCCTGACATAATATGTTGGTATCATCCGCAAACATAGACGCTTGTGTCGTTTCTAGGCAGTTAGGTAGATCATTTATATAAATAAGAAAAAGCAGTGGACCAAGGTTTGAGCCTTGAGGAACACCACATTTAATGTTTTTAGCATTTGACTTTGAATGATTAATTTTGCATACTTGCTTTCTTTTGTGAAGATATGATTTGAAATCAGTTTTGTTATGGCTTATCACAAGCATTTGTGTTCTTACACTCGAACGATGCACTCTCAGTATCCATGTTGATAGTTTTTTTCCAAACGACTTTTCAAGCGAACAAAGCGAACAGCCATAACGACGAAGAACAAAGACGGAAAAATATTTGTTAACTAAGCCTCGACGGCAACACTCCGACAGCGTTTTAGCTTTCTTTGTAACTGGATGTTAAGGGTTTCATTGTTTCACTGTTCACAAAAGAGATTACAAACTTCGAATTCGTGTCAACCAAGCTTGTTGTGGTCTTTGGACTTATAAACTATTAATATCACGTGAATATAATTTTTTTTCTTACGCAACTTCCTATTACGCAACATAATCATGATAAAAAATTACATATGTTACATACCGTTTTTGGTCGGTCCGTACAAAAAAATAGTTCCCCTCTGTCCAAAAAATGAACCTCGGCCATTGGCGTTTTTGAGACCTCGAGAAAATATTTTTTTATACGGACCTCCTATTTGCGAGCTTGGTGTAATATGTAACAGACGTTCGGTGGACGTTCGTCAATGTCAATTGCTCAGAAAAGATTTCTGACACCCCAGACAGGGTTCGAACCTGCAACCTTCTAAAGATCGGTTAGACGCTATAACCATTGAGCCACTGAGGCTCAGATGGATAGCGAAGGTTGCTAAATTCATAGTCATATGTGCTCCTAAGTGGTAGCGTTTGCATATGAGATGTTGTTATTAAAGTGACATGATAAGTTGTACGTATACAATATACATGTAGGTAGTGCATGTGGTACGTTTGCGAGCTTGGCGTAATATGTAACAGACTTCCTGTGGACGTTCGTCAAGCTCAATAACTCAGAAAAGATTTCTGAGACACCAGACAGGGTTCGAATGAATTTGCAACCTTAGCTAGAGCGTCTAACCGGTCATTAGAAGGCTGCAGGTTCGAACCCTGTCTGGGGTCTCAGAAATCTTTTCTGAGTAATTGAGTTTGACGAACGTCCACCGAACGTCTGTTATATATATCTTTGTAATATCCTGTAATCTTTGTAATATTCCTTAATATAAAGTGCCACTAACTCCCAAAATTTTATCGTTTACTTTTGAAACCACTTCTAAAGTTATGAAGAATGTCGTTGAAAGTTCGACTATACCAGTTTTTGTAATATGCAAATAGACATGTGATGACGTAAGATAAGGAAAGCAGAATTGTCGAAGATTTTTTTCGAATATATCTTCAAAATTATTCATCAAAATTTCACCAAACTTTGCATGTATTTATAAACTACTAAATTGAAAAAGTTCAAGTTATATAGTCATCATGGTAACCGATTAGTTTCCAGACCTCCTAATTTAAAAAGAACAAACTATTTGATTTCTCTCAAGTGCTGATAATTTTGGAGTTAGTAATATTGGAGGACGATTCTACAAACTTAACTAATCTTATACTAAAAGTCTGAAGTTCT
The DNA here is from genome assembly GCA_035771165.1 of Paragorgia papillata. Lineage (NCBI taxonomy): Eukaryota > Metazoa > Cnidaria > Anthozoa > Scleralcyonacea > Coralliidae > Paragorgia > Paragorgia papillata. Next base: position 1,631,284 of record JAWNZC010000440.1, read on the forward strand.
AGTAAACTCTGCTATGGCAGAAAGCAAAGATTTTTTGAGCCTGAATTCAGAGGCCTGGAAACAAATTGGTTGCCATGATGGCTAAATAACTCAAATTATCTTTCTCAGTTAGGTGGTCTGTATATATGTGCAAAGTTTCGAGAAATTTAGATGTATAAGTTTGAAGATATACACGATATAAAATCTTCCACAATTCTGCTTTCCTTATCTTACGTCATCACATGCCTTATTTGCATATTACAAAAACAAAAATCTATATCGCCGGACTTTCAACGCCATTCTTCATAATCTTAAGGGTGCTTTTAATCTAAACCATAACATTTTTGGGGTTAGAGGCACTTTAATCTTTGTAATATCCTAATCTTTGTAATGTTCCCTAATCTTTGTGATATTCCCTAATCTTTGTAATATTCCCTAATCTTTGTAATATTCCCTAATCTTTGAATTGTAATATTTTCTAATCTTTGTAATATCCTCTAATCTTTGAATTGTAATATTTTCTAATCTTTGTAATATCTTCTAATCTTCGTAATATTCTCTAATATTTGAATATCCTCTAATCCTTGCGATATCCTCTAATCTTTGTAATATTCCTTAATCATTGTAATATCCTCTAATCTTTGCAATATTCTCTAATCATTGTAATATCCTCTAATCTTTGTAATATTCTCTAATCATTGTAATATCCTCTAATCTTTGTAATATTCTCTAATCATTGTAATATCCTCTAATCTTTGTAATATTCTCTAATCTTTGTAATATCCTCTAATCTTTGTAATATTCCTTAATCATTGTAATATCCTCTAATCTTTGTAATATTCTCTAATCTGTGTAATATCCTCTAATCATTGTAATATCCTCTAATCTTTGTAATATCCTCCAATCTTTGTAATATCCTCCAATCTTTGTAATATCCTCCAATCTTTGTAATATTCCTTAATCATTGTAACATCCTCTAATCTTTGTAATATCCTCTAATCTTTGTAATATTCTCTAATCTTTGTAATATTCTCTAATCTTTGTAATATCCTCTAATCTTTGTAATAATCCTCTAATCTTTGTAATAATCCTTAATCATTGTAATATCCTCTAATCTTTGTAATATCCTCTAATCTTTGTAATATCCTCTAATCTTTGTAATATCCTCTAATTTTTGTAATAATCCTTAATCATTGTAATATCCTCAAATCTTTGTAATATTCCTTAATCATTGTAATATCCTCTAATCTTTGTAATATACTCTAATCTTTGCGATATCCTCTAAGGTTTGTAATATTCCTTAATCATTGTAATATCCTCTAATCTTTGTAATATTCTCTAATCTTTGTAATATCCTCTAATCTTTGTGAAATCTTCAATTATTCGAAGTTGGGGCATCCCCAAAACTCTGTGCAATCCCACAAATTCAACGCGAGCTCTTATAAAAGAAATATGAAATTTCACGGAAATATTTATTTAATATTGTTCAAAAATTAGCAAGCTAGAAAATATATTACAAGCATGTTAAACTTTAATTGTTCCCAATAATTACTGAAGAATTTGTTCCACCATAATTTTCATAAAATATATTTTTACAGCCCTGGCTCAGAGCCTCAGTCGACGTCGAGATAACCTGAATCGGATTTTGTAAGTGCTTCAGTTATTTATCTTTCTGTTCTTTTATTTCAGAGGGTTGTCTAATATCTGGATGGCTACACATTAACCTATCAAGTAGTTATCAATGGATTGACGAGCTCATCTCTGTCTCTGGTGTCCAAGAGACACTGACGACAGCACCAAACACAACGTAACCATGTCGATATAAAAAATATCAACTTTACTGTTTGGGAAAGCAAAGCAGCCAGAGCAAGAAGAACACATACACAGGGCAAGAAAGCAACTAAGCCTGCTTGACACCAAGAAAAGACTTTCATAATGTGAGATATAGGGCCAGTTGGTACACTCTAAAAACACTCTGGTGGAATAATCCTGGTTATTTTAAATTAACCCCATTTGAGTCAAAAAATTTGCAGACAACAAGTCATCCTGGTCATTTTCTTTACGATTAAAACCCGGTGTCACGGTCTCAGTGATCCCCCAGTCTGAGTTATCCCCTAAGACCAACTGCGCAGTTATCCCCTGCTTTTCTTCATTGATATTATCGTTGTTCTAACTAAAAAAAATACGTATAATCATGGAAACCATACTTTTATCACGTTCTTTTATGCTCTGATGAAGTATCGAGTTTAGCGAGACGAAAGATTAGCGAACTATTATTTACATGAGTTACATGGTATTGACATTCGTAATAATCACAGACGTTTTATATTTATACTTACGATATTGATTACCTTGCGACCAAATGTTTAAAAGAACGTGATAAAAGTATGGTTTCCATGATTATACGTATTTTTTGAGTTAGAACAAGCAGGGGATAACTGCGCAGTTGGTCTTAGGGGATAACTCAGACTGGGGGATCGCTGAGACCGTGACACCGGAATATTTCATAACCACTTTCCTGGTTAACTTCGCACTGCAAATAAACAAAATGGCGGCGCATTTCTGACCGAAGATGTAAACTGGTGTTTTACGATGTATATGCCTGTTTAAGGAAAGAAAAAGGGAAAATTAAAGATTGTAGGGTGATAGGAAAACTCGTTCACGCATAAAAGATCGTGACAATCGGAAACAGAGGCAATTTAGCTCGTTGTTTTTGTCGACTCTATTGGTTTTAATATGCAAGGAGTGGGGAAGGAACACGAGAACGGCAAGTTACTCAAATATAAAAAGGAAATATTTTACCGGAGAAAAACGTACAGAATGGAATCAATCAGCTGTAAATGATATATTTAAAGGTAAGGCTTTCGTTTGTCGATACATTCAAATATATTAATCGTATTAAATGTTCGTGTGCTTGGAAAATAATGACGAGAGCCTATTATAATAACTCGTTGATAAACTGTTGACGTTGACAATGATATGTATCCGAAGATGTTTTCGGCACAAAAGCTTAGCTATAATTTTACTAGACATTAATTTTTGACGGTTAATAAATATGAATAATTTTGCCTGAATTTATGTTTGAAAACTAGTTATAATTTTATTATACTAAACGCAGAAAGTCGAATTATGAATGAGCAATAGGAATGTCCCACAATTTTGGACATTCAGTTCATCTTTTACCTAGGCTCCCAATTGAAACTTTACGAAGGATGCCCTGAAAACAATACTCACTTCCATCTGCCAGCCTGATTAACATCCAAATTCATCACATTTATCAAGAGGATTTAAATTGACTTAAATTCATTAATTTTTAATATTAATTAATATGTTTTCCTTTATTTATATAATATTAAAGACCAAAAGCAGATGTTAAAATCAGCATGGCCAGAGGAGTGGTGTGGATGAATTTCCCCTTTTAAAAGATGAAGAAGGTCAAGGATTTGCAAGTATAACTCTACCTGTACTAACACTCATAATACCATTGCTATTATTCCCTTTCCCATATCACTGGTTCTCCCTATGACGAGTAATAAATAAGGCTTGAAAGTCGCATGCAGCGCAAAAATAGTTAATTATTTAGAAGCTTGCATGCATCTAGATTCTAGATGTATATGTTGTCATGTTAATTTGGTTCTGATGCATGTTTAGTGAAGATCTTCTGAATCAAATTTTAACAATGTTTTATGCGAATATAGTAAGCGAATGAAAAGTGATAATCAGGATTCCAAGATTATTAAGTACCTTTAGGGTCATTGCAAGGCAACAGCCAAAATACTAGTGTCACAAATATTACGTACACTGCCTTTTTCAATTTTACTCTAGCTGGCTAATGCAGACCATTTTTACTGTTCAATGGGAGGCCATTGCATCTGGGCAGAAATGAGTTCATATTTTTCATGCTCTATTTAGGAAGCTTGGTATACTCCTGGCAAAGGATTGCATTCGGCAACTGGCTCGATTGAAGAGAGGCTGCGCAATGTAAGAAGGCGTACCAGTGACCCGACCACAAAAATGAGCACCGAGACTACACCAAATTCCAAACTGGTGAAAGTTACCGTTTTACCAGGTACCCTGGTAGTATATTTCACTTTTTCTGTACTGTACATGTATTGTGCTGTAGGTACTGTAAGGGCCATAGCAACTGGAGAGCTCCCCTCAATAATTATTGAAAAATGGTGTAAAAGGATAAACATTTACTGAAAAACCCCATTGAAATCACTGTTCAGCCCCCAAATTCTTGTCTAGCCACAAATTTAGAGCCTCAGCTACTGCACTTGGTACTGTATGGTTACTTGCATGGTAATAATAGAAAAATTTTTTGGCGCCCATTACATTAGCCCATCATGCTACAAGGACTTGCGGCAAGGCCAGAGAAAAATAATTTATTATGGTGTCAAATGACACTGATCACAAGGAGAGGGTATAACCCATATAATCCTATATAGCCCCCTATATTATGCACAACAGTCAGAGCCTAAGTCATCACCCTCTTGCTTCTGAGGAAGGAAGAGATACATGATATATATACCTCTTTTTAAACATCCTTTGTCACTTCCACAGAATGCACAACCAGTGAGACAGACTACGAGGCCATGAAAGAGTGGTTGAAACACCATGTTGAGCCAGCCACACAACTCAACAATTTCATGGAAAAGACTGCAATAAGAAGATCGGAATGGATTCGAGAAAACCCTGGTATGTCCATCAGTTCTGTCCTGAATGAATTTCCAAGGCTTTTCGATACACCTGGTATGGTAAGTATGAACGTGCATACATGAAGAACATTGTAAACATAGAACCGCATTCTTGACTAATTTCATAACAAGCAGGTGTATGATGATAAACTTAACCCTTTCCCTACTGTGCCACCCAAAACTGGCCCTTTTTTAACTTTACTCTGTCCAACACCAGATGATTTTACTTGTCAAAGGGAAGCCTCCAGTAGGGAAAGGGTTAATGACTGCCTGACCCAGTACCTTGACATTACAAATTAGGCTATTGCCCCCTCAATGTGTTGAGCCAGCAGATGATAGAAATCATGCATACAGTAATTATTCAATGGACATGCGGAGTACTAATGTTTTTCTATCTCTCTCAAGATTGAAATAGACTTTCGAATAGTGTATCCTGAGGTGGCAGACAATCTTTTCCTGAGATGGACTCCATCATTTGTGGATAAAGTGCTCAAATAAGCAGACACACAAGGAAAGTGACAGACATACCTCCACATAAGTGTAGACAGTCTGGATTCTGGTTAGTGCAATTTAATACACCTGTATTTTATATAATACTATAGCATTGCAAATTGTAGCAGAGTAAGAAAACCATGTATATGATTTTGAATCATGAATAATTATAATTATAATAAATGTTTTTATCCCTTTAGATGTAAAGAAGAAAAATGTTTCGTTAGGTCTGTTGCCATGCATTCTTCCTTCAGGAAGAAAGGGGAGGAAAAGGTGCAGCGTAGATGATTCCATTAAATCATACATGGATGTGCAACCTGTAAGGATTATATATGTTTAATTATTATTAATTTCAAATACCTTATCTCGATATTTTGCTCCCAAACCAGTCAAAAACAGCCCTTTTATTATTTTACTCTATCTAACACCAGACGATTTTACTCTCTTCTAATGCGACACAATTTTACTGACCAGTCAAAGGGATTACCTGTATTAAAGCCTCAAGATCGAGTTAATATTCCTAAAGAAATGAATATACCTTACATACACTCATTTGGTTTTCAATTACTAGGAATTTTTTCAAGCCTTAGGCAGCATAGAGAACAAATTAGAAGTACTTAAAAATAGATTAAGAACTATAATGATCAGATTTTTAAATGACTTGTCAAAATCACTTAGTAATAAATATCTCAGGTATCCCCAGGACTCCTCACATTATGGCATTCAGTCCTTCTAATTATGAATTATTGAATTTGAATGAGATGGCCAGGGATAGGGCTTATATAGGCACAAGTATACAAGAATTAGCACTGATGTAATCATGGAACCATTGTGCGGTTCTCCATATTGTACATTTGGTTGTCTACAGAAATTTTGATGTTTGATGTTGTGACTGTGAGTATGTGTGGTTTGATGTTGCCAGTAATATGTGTCAAACATAAAAGTATAAACTAATTAACTAATGTGTACCTTAGTTCTTCAGATTTTTCAAAATTAGAAGCATAACTTTTGTTTTCTGAACCAAAACCATGGTAAAAACAAACCCTCCCCAGTGGAGGGAGAAGTCTTCTGCTCTAGCCCCAATTCATTTCTGCGTGACAGCACGAAGCCTGGTACTTAATTTCCCACAGCATATAGTCGCATTTTAATGTGAAGTGCCTTCTTTCTGGTATTAATTGTTTCTTAAATATTTTATTATAGATTGGTACTAACATGCCGAAGTACCTAGAGGAGCCAGAAAACAAGCTACCATTTATACTTGTGATTGGAGATAGGGCTTTACCACACCAGGTCTTCGTTGTGGCTGAGGGGCGGGGTTTAGAGCTGCCAAGTTTGTTAAAGGCTGTAGATGTTTGTTTAAAGCTTTTTTACGTTTTGGATGTTCATTATCCGTGGCAAGGTGCGGTGACATGGGAATTCATTCAAAAGGTCATGTATGGTCTTGATGATAAGATCAGCCATAAAACATCACCAGCAGTCATTGCAATGCGGACTACATTAAAATAAAGACAAGGTTCCACTCTGTGATTTGAGTTGTTCTTATTAAAGTAAAAATTCCTGGTTAGGGGTTTTTAATTTAACCAGTATACTGGTCATATTTATAAGTTTTTAACCACGTAACTAGTTAAATTTATGACCATAATTCCTGGTTAATTGTTTACCAGGAATCTGGTGGATTTATTTGACCAGGATTTCCTGGTCAAGTTAACCAGGTTTGTGTGGGTGGTATACTGACCCGGAGCCTGGTAAAGATAATTCATCTAACCAGGTAACTAGTTAAATTTATGACCATAATTCCTGGTTAAAGATAATTCATCTAACCAGGATCCTGGTCATATTTATAGGTTTTTGACCAGGCAACTAGTTTAATTTATGACCACAATTCCTTGTTGAACATAATTCATCTAACTAGGATCCTGGTCATATTTATAAGTTTTTAACCAGGTAACTAGTTAAATTTATGACCATAATTCCTGGTTAATTGTTTACCAGGAATCTGGTGGATTTATTTGACCAGGATTTCCTGGTCAAGTTAACCAGGTTTGTGTGGGTGGTATACTGACCCGGAGCCTGGTAAAGATAATTCATCTAACCAGGTAACTAGTTAAATTTATGACCATAATTCCTGGTTAAAGATAATTCATCTAACCAGGATCCTGGTCATATTTATAGGTTTTTGACCAGGCAACTAGTTTAATTTATGACCATAATTCCTGGTTGAACATAATTCATCTAACTAGGATCCTGGTCATATTTATAAGTTTTTAACCAGGTAACTAGTTAAATTTATGACCATAATTCCTGGTTAATTGTTTACCAGGAATCTGGTGGATTTATTTGACCAGGATTTCCTGGTCAAGTTAACCAGGTTTGTGTGGGTGGTATACTGACCCGGAGCCTGGTAAAAATTTGACCCCATCCTGGTGAAATTTAACCAGAGTGTTTTTAGAGTGTACCACTCCTTCAGAGAGATAACCCATGAAAGGGAGATTAAACATAGCCATGAGAACTAGACAGAAAAGAGATATTGATTCTGCTATGTTTGCTGTGGGCAGCTCAAAAGGAAATATATAGATATGAAAAGAAAGGTTAAGAATACAGATAAAAAGTAAAGTCAATGAACGCAAAAATGGTTCCTTGATTAACACGTTGGCTAAGATAAGAACGAGCATTCGGCCAATCAAAACACTTTCCCAGTAAATGGTGCCGCGGTTCATGTGATCCGGGAGTCGGTATGAGCCAATCACAAGCGATCTAATGGCATCACGACCTTCAGAATCCGGAACATGTTTATTACGAAGAGTTCGTCTGTTAATGAACCAATAGGATAAGAAAGGCAAAGGAAGAAAAAAGGCAAGAATGAAATGCAGCACCGAAATTCTTTTATTAAAGAGTTTATAGGAACCAAAAAACAGAACCAACACAAACGGGATAAAGTAAATAACAAATAATGTAATTAGAAGAGTCTGCCACCAAGTGTAGCACTGGATATTGCAATTTACGAACAGACAGTTGACACCATTGACTGTGACGCATTTTAAAAGTTTCATGCTCTTTTCAGCTAAGACTGCATAGCCAAGAAAAGTCCCTTTAAAAAAAGCAGAAAGGTACAAGCCTGTTTTTGGTATGTCTTTTCGTAGACAAAAACAAAATAAGCAATGGCACATGAAAATAAACGGAATAGCAAAAAGAACTGAAATGACGCCAAGACTGTGAAAGAAAACTTTGGAAACAGGATCTAAGCCTGGAAAGGGACATGCAAACCCTTCTTTATTCAGGCGAACCTCAAAATTAAACAAACCTAAAACAAACTGACTGAGGTACTTATCCCACACATCATAGGAACTTTGAACAAGTAAGATATCAGTGGCCTGGTAATAAAAAAACACGATGCGTTCAAATCCTAGATTCAGTACTTTATCATCAGGCGCGATTTCCTGGGAACTGCTATGGTAAAACCACGTGACTTTGTTCCACAATATCGAGACAAAATCAGGCTGAATTACAAGATAGAAACTAAATCCTAATACGAAGATAACAGCGACTGGCCAAAACCAAAAATCGTTACATTTCTGGGATCTCCGACAAGAAGGCGTGAAGAGAGTTTCGGTAAATCCAGCTTTACACTCGCCACACAGTCGACCTTGACGTTGCGAATTACATGTCCAGTAAGGAAAACAACTCTTCTGATGTCGCTCCGCTTGACAGCAATATTCCATAGGGCATTGTGAAAATGCTATCCTTGGCGGGTTACTATTGTTAACCTTATACCCCCAGAAATTTGGTAAAGCCTGAAGTCCTTTCACTGTACACCTTGCACCATAAGGACAGAGCAGACATTTCGCGCGATGCCGTTTAGACACTCTATATATCCCGCGGTCTACACTATAGGTGTCCATAGAACACAGATAACACTCGAAGCTTTGCCCGTAATGGGATCCCGATGTTATTTTTATAATTTTATAACCTTTTGGGCAACGAATGAACGTAGCTTCGTCCAGTGTGAAATTAGTTTGGCCGATAATTTCCATTACAATTGCTCTTATGGTTGAAGGCTTCCAGAAGAAATCAAACGAAGAGTTTGAAATATTGATTGAACCAAAGTTGTTACTAGATACACTGATACCTCCATGGAAATTTAGGTCTTGTCCAAACGATTGATTAATTTTGCCTTGAAGGATTCTGGAATTTTGAATCAATGCGCTACCTCGTTTGATCAGTCTCAGACCGCCCCCGTTTAACGTTGATGTCGTGTATCCACCAAAGTTACTATCTAACGTACAATCCTTTAGTAGTATAGAAACACCAGCAAAACAAATAGCACCAGCTTCGGAGCCAGCATTTTCACGGAACACTGTGTCAAAAATATCGCAATCCAAGTTGGAAGAAATCTGGAGTGCTCCTGTTCCAGAATGAGCCAAGTTTCCTATAAACGTTGATCTTCTAATTGTAACCTACAATAATAATAATAACAACAACAACAACAACAACAACAAAATAGCAATAGAATTAAAAATAATGGCTCATAAACTTAATAATAATAAGCAAATTTCAGGATATTTCGCGCGCATCATTTGGCAATGGAATTGGCGGGCAATGGCAAACAGACTTGCTAGTGAGCCAACAACAGCAGAATAACAGTCTTAAACATCCAGAAACTGTATCTATACTATTATTATTATTATTATTCTTTATTTAAGGAGGATAAGTTTTTCAGCAGAGCTGGTGGGGTCCTCCATTTACATCTAAGACCTATAGGTGTTGGTTTTACGGAGGGAGGAAAACCGGAGAACCCGGCGAAAAACCCTCGAAGCACAGGAGAGACCAACTAAACTCTACTAATGGATTCCAAGCTCGAGAACGGTGTTAATATTCGCAGACGGTCACCCATCCAAGTACTAACCCCGTCCAACTGGGCTTAACTATTGGTGAGAGGCAAGCGCCCTAATAGCACACGTCACCCGTGCTCCCTTTATTTTAAATATGATGCACGCGCAACACCCTGAAACTCGCCTATTATACATTTAGTAATATAATTTTGTTCAAAATATCTTACATTAACTAAAAACAAGACTAAGAGAGCATAAAGGTAAGAGAGGGCATGTATACTACCAAAACCGATGATCTGCGGCATGGGTCAAGAAATAAAATGTCATGATCAGTTCCGCCCAAAACATTAACGAATCCATCTGCATTCCTTAGCCTTTGAATTTGACACAGTGAGATCACTAAAATATGATTGAACCATATGCCACTTTTGAATTATCCAGTCAAAAGAATGCAGACGGATCCTTCAATCAATGGGCGGAAATCATGACATGTTTTTTTTTCTTCCCGATGCCGCGCATCATCGGTTTTGGTAATAGTAATAGTAATAGGTCTAGTTCTATCCTAATTCCCTTAGAAAACGGCTATTGTAGGTTTAGCGTAATGTCACCTCCCTTCCCGGGAAGCGGGAGACTTAATGCAGGAGGAAGAACGGAAAGAGTGCCTGACACAATTCTTTACCTTGGCCGCATGTAAAAAAGGCGGATTTTGGATAAGTTTCGTCTAAGTTCTATTATTTATTTATTTATTTATTTATTTATTTATTTATTTATTTATTTATTTATTTATTTAATTAATTGTTTATTTATTTATTTATTTATTTAAATAATTAATTAATTCACAGCTTTTTTTTTGGGGGGGGGGGCGTTCTTTTTCTTTTATCTTTTACTTTAGATGCATTGTTTTTGTATTATCTTGTGCATGTGTATTTCCGTTCACTGTTAAACTTGTATGTTGTTATAATATTTGTAACAAAGGATCCGCAGTAATTGGCTTTAGCTGTTGCGGTATTCCTGCCTTGTATTACTTTTGTTGGTACAAATTGGACATATATAATTAATGATACTATCAGGGCAAAGTTAAAAGAAATAAAATAAAAATAAAATATTCTGATTATGAATTGTTTACATAATTAATAGAACGTCTTACAAATCTAGTGATTCAGCCATGTCTGAGACATGTTTGTAGAAGTTTAAAGTAAAAAAAATATAAAGAAAAAACAGCGTAAATGCATAGAAAAAGTCCTGTTTAATAAGGATGTGCTAGCTGTAGTCCATACTGGTTATGGCAAAAGTTTAGTATAGCAACTTCTTCCAAGAGTCCACGAAGAGACGTATACTAAGCAAGTTCGTGAAGGAATTACTCCAAAACAATTTTGGATTTGTAGTCTAAGGAAAATATCTCGAATATCTAAGGAAATAGCAAATTTCAAACTTGGATCACAGCTAGATTGTGCACTTAAAGCTGCCTCGATTGGATATTCAGAAAATTAATTTTGGGGGGCGGAAAGCGGCCAGGCAAAGAATTGTATTCGGCTTTATTTCTCTCGTTCTAAGCGGAAGACGAGATTCAAACCTAACACGCAGGTTTGGTTTAGCGTGGAAGTATACACATTTTTCTCATGAAAACTAAGCGGCAAAAGTCTTATAGGAGTGACTTCATCTTATAGAAGAACTGAAGAATTGTATTACAAAGACATTTTATTAAACATTTTCTGAAGAATTAAAAACAGTCAAGACTCGTCTGACAAAAAATTGTTTCATGTTTTCTAAAATGCTTGACATGCGCATGTAGACATATATAATGCCATTCTCGACTGCTCGACAAGTCGCCAGTTACGTGCGAGGATTATCTAGAGGAACTAAGACAGAACTAGATCCATTACTATACATTCCCGTCCTTATCTTTATGCTCTCTTTGCAAGAAACAAAACATAAGATGTTATATGACAATGAAAACAATTGACAAAAAAAAATAAAAAATTAAAGATTACATATTTTAAAAATAATAACGATAATGTAAAAAGGGATTGAATTACCTTTCCAACAGACTTTTCAACAGACTGCGTTTCTCTCTGATAAAGAACTAGATAATTCACTGCAACAGCTCCAGCACCAACCATTCTAGCACTATTATTCCTAAATTCGCAGTCTTCAATCCACAATTTGAATTCTTGAAGTTCTATCCATTTTGGAAAGCTCGGATAATTATCATAATTGAAAATTACAGAAATTATCCCACCAAAACTCTCGCCCACATCGTTCCAGAAACTACAAAAGGCAACGTGTGTATGACGAAAATATAGATTACTATATTGAGAAACATAGGCAGTAACAGCACCAGCTTGGTTCAGCTCAAATTTACAATGCGAAACATTCAGAAAAAATCTCTGACCTTCCACATAAACTGTGGATCCAGTTCCTTTAAATGCATCACTCAGAATATTTTTGTTTTTATTGAAGTGGCATGTATCTAACGAGATATTAGAAACAACAGAGTTACCCATCGTAACGTTAATTAGGTTAGTATACGATATCTTTTTATTCGAATCAAACCAGCAGTTACTGATGTGTACATGAAACGATTCTGCGCCGTCTTCTGAATTGAGAACCATAACTCCGCCAGGACTATATTTATCTGTGTTCCTTGAAAAGTTCGTATTGATAATCATCACGTAAGCTGAACGGGTGAACGATGCCAAGAGTATTTTAGCCCCATTTCCACAAAAATTTCCACCAGATATACGAAATGATAAAATGGATGTAGTTTCGTCTTTAATGCTTGCACGATTCATGGCGGCATTTGGACCAAACCTAATAACTGAAGGCTGAGTAACATGTTCCGAGAACGTAGTATTTGAGATTCCTGAATTCAGGAAATTGAAGTTAAGTGGACCAACAATAGATATAAGAGATGCTGCAAATCTCGGGGTGTTGTTTAAAATGAAAGAATTTTCGATTTGTAAAAAAACTACAGCTCTGATTGAATTAACCACTTTCAGACAACCAGCGGAGTTGTTTTTCATGAAAGTTGAATTGGTAAGAGTAATGTTAATAGTTGATGATAAATTCTTTATCGAGATGCTTATGATATATAAATAACTCGTGTTACGTTCAAACGAACCAAATGTACAGTTGGTTACATTTAAAGAAACGTCAGTTAGGTTTACAAAGGTGTTGATAAACGTTAAGCCTTGAAAAGTAACTTTTCCCTTGGTTAAACTACCATCAAAAACCAATACATGACCAGAACAATTTACAACTGAAAATCCTTTCCAAGATTTGAAACTAAGACTTCCTTGAACTAGTTTGGACGAACAATTGTCATAAGGCTGGAGCACGGTGTTGGTAGAGTCAACCATAATGAGATCATTTGAGGAGGATTTACCAATAACGTAACTTAAAGTCTTGCAAGGTAACGTACCGTTTTGACAATTGTTGCTGCTGCCGTTAATGTTATCATTTCCATAAGCTTTGGAAACATACAAGATCTTTGACTCTGCATAAGCTGCAACAATTAAAAAAATATGTTATGGTCAATGTATTACAAGTAATATTTAGTATTTTATGCACTCGAAATTGTGTGAAAAACATTTCAAGAGTAAGAACTCATTGTCGTGGTCTACTACATCGAGCAGATAGCTACTAAAGTAAATCGGTTGTTATGCTTGGTGCGTAGGATGTGTGACCATAACACGAAGTAAAATGCTAAAAAAGTACTGTTACTATGTTATTCTGGTAAGATCAAGATTAGAATATGCCGCTTATAAACTATGACAATCTTACACTATTAAAGAAATTACGTGTTGAAAATATTCAATGCACGGCATCAAAGTTCATATACCAAAAGTTATGGACAGAAACTCGTCAAGCTATCTAGATCTCTACTGCCTCTCGAATATAAAAGACAAATAAGAGACCTTATTCTTCTTTTCAAAATTCGTTCTGGCCTTGTGGATATTAATCATTCACATTTCCTGCAACAAACACCTCAAGTCGCTACAATTAATAGTCGCGCGGTTCCTCCCATCTTAATTACTATCTCGGGATGGTCCAACAAGACTACTTTGAACATTCATATTTCCTGAGGGTCACCGCCCCTTGGAACAATCTTCCTTCGATTTGGAACGCAATGACCTTTAACTACTTTTCAGAGGGAAGTCAATGACTATTGTAAAACAAAACTAGATCATTATCATTTAACAGGAGATCAATAGTGCAGTATCTGCAAAACTTGAGCCGGTTCACACGTTGTGGAGTACGCAGACACGGCGATTGCTATTCAACAACCACAGACTGGAATAAGTAAACAAAGACTATATCTTGGCATTCAGGTGGATAGTACCTGAAATAGTACATGGAATAATCATTTGTCGAACGTATATGTAAGAAGATTTCATTCTCCACATTGTATGATAGTTAATTAGTTATATAGCTTCTATTAACTGCACATGAGTTTATACCAGCTGTAACTGATTCATCATGCAGTATAAATAAAATTGTTATTATTATTATTATTATTATTATTATTATTATTATTATTATTATTATTATTATTATTATTATTTTTGTTATTATTGCTACAGAAGCAGACAGCAACATGGTTCCAAGAAAGGAGTAATTTGTTTCTACGAATTATGAGACGTCATTCTTTGATCATACCAGTACTGATACGACAAACAGTATTGTATAGTTTGCTTTTGTATTACATGTAATTTTGTATTACAGGAGAAGGCAATTGAGCAAAGGAAATGCCTGTATATCACCTTCATAGATCTTAGCAAAGCATTCGACTCTGTAGATCGTGAAACTCTCTGGAAGGTGCTCAAAAAATTCGGTTGTCCAGACACGTTGATAGACCTCATACGCGCATTTCATGATGGAATGATGGGAATGGTGTCAGTTGGAGGGGATTATACAGAAATGTTTCCAGTCAAACATGGCACAAAGCAAGGTTGTGTACTAGCTCCTAATCTCTTTACAATGTTCTTGACAGTTGTTATTATGAAGGTTCGAGCACAGGACTGCAGAGGAGTGTATATCCGCACAAGACCCGACAGTAAGCTTTTCAACCTGGCCAGATTAAAAGCTAAGACAAAAACCATCACTGAACTGGTCGTTGAGCTCCTTTTTGCAGATGACGTAGCTTTGGTTGCTCATAGCTTGATAGACATGCAAAATACAGTGGATAAATTTGTTGCAGCATCAAAAGAAATGGGGCTTAAGGTTAATATCACCAAAACAGAAGTTCTGTATCAACCAGCGCCGGATGCCAGTGCGAGTGAAGATCCAATAATCGGGATAGATGGTACTTCATTGAATGTGGTTCAGAACTTCAAGTATCTAGGCAGCACGATAGCCCACGACAACCGGGTAGACATAGAGGTCCACAACCGTATCCGGAGCGCATGCAGTTCCTTTGGAAAACTAGAGGAACGTCTCTAGTCCCAATCGGGAATCCGTACCGTAACCAAATGCAAGGTTTATCGAGCAGTCGTCCTACCTGTGCTTCTCTACTCCGCTGAAATGTACACCCTTTATCGCAGCCACATCAAGAAACTGAACTCCGTACAGATGAGACACCTGAGGAGAATACTGGGAATAAAGTGGCAGGACCACATCACAAACGTGGAAGTGCTCAGAAGGGCCAGCATGGTGAGTGTCGAAGCTCTCTTAGCAGCACACCAACTCAGGTGGGCTGGTCATGTCCTTCGTATGCAACAGAATCGAATACCTCGCATCTTGTTGTACGGAGAGCTTGCTGATTGAACCAGACTCAGAGGAGGCCAGAAGCTTCGCTTCAAAGATGTCATGAAAAGACATATAATATGAAGGCTACTGGGATTGATGTGAGTAAATGGGTAGAAACTGCTCAAAATCGACAAGAGTGGAGGAAGGTTATCGGGGCTGGCATGGAAAACATCGAAAAAAGGAGAGCTGATGACGCAGCACGAAGGCACTTCATCAGAAACAATCCAGGCAATCCAGATCATTCCTGTGAGCAGTGCAACCGTTCGTTTCATAGTGCAAGGGGCTTATTACTACATCGGAGACTCAAACACCTAGTCATCTAGTCATCATCTGTAATCGGTGGACAGCATAAGAAGAAGAGAAGAGAAGACATGTAATGCCGAACTCGGTAGGTTTTTACATTTTAGAAGGTAAACGAAAATAAAGCAGAAGAAAATAAAACGATTTAAAATTACTTCCGGCTTCGTTCTCAAGCTCGCTTTCTTAGTAATGGCGATAAAAGTGTTCTTAAAATAATCATTTTAAAATGTTTATTAAGTTGTTATTACAAATAATGCCGCAGGAAGGTGCTAACAACCTTTGTTGGACACGCTTGTTGATTACAAAAACTTGCTACAAACAGCAGTCAAACTTTTTAACAAATTGTTGCAAGGTGGTTTGAACAAATTACCGGAGCCGAGCCGTACTTATTTTATTTAAAGGCGAAATTGAATAATAGGTACCTAGGCTGAATAACTGAAGTGGTATTATACGAACTGATCGGCTATAACAGACTAGTTATTTACAACTTGTGTGTTTTTACGTAGATTGTAAGTCAGTTAAAATGTCTGACATTTTGCACGATTCATACCTGTTATTATTAAAGTGCAATGAGTGTGATATTTATGCAAATATGCATATCAAAACATGTTAGAAAATGTAATGCTTTAATTATAGCTTGGAGACAAGCATTCTTGTGAAGATCTTGTCGCAGGTATTTTACTCAGACAAATTTCGATCGAGTTCCCTAAAATAATTCAAAGAACATCTTGCCAAGAATTATTGTATCTGAACCAACATACACTACTTGATAAATCAGTCTCACTGACCTGAACTCACTGTCGGCAGAAGAACACACGCGAAGCTAATGACCAGAATATTCAACACCATTCGACAAGAACTGGAGAAAAGACTATCTAGTTGGTCTCCCATTGTTAGTGTTCTCTATTGCGATGATCTATGGTCTTACAAAAGAAACTGTCACAGTTCAGCGAAAGTAATAATAGTTACTTGGAATCCAAAGAGCTAGAAATTATCCTTCCGACATGCTCCGACAAGCATCCGGTGTCAGTGACTTGACCTCTCCGTTCAAGTGTCACTGCAGTGTTTATTATATGTACAATATCAATGGCTAGAACTGTTATGCAGCAATGACGGTGCCGAAAAAGATGCCGCGGCTTACAGTTAACTTACGTAAGGATTGTACGTAAGCTGCTAAACAATATTTTATATTTATCATAATGAAATAAGAAAACGGCAACAGACACTACTATATATACAAGTTAATGAATATATTAACCGACTAAAATAAGAAATGACAGTAACTGATGGCAGATGAAGAAAATAAATCGAATAATATCCACACGCCATTGCATCTTAAAGGACAACCATATACAGATCTAGATAATACTCTACGGTCTACGCCGATAATTTCTGATTTCTCTCTCTCTCTATTCATATTAGGCCAAATTCACTACTTGACTCTTATGTACTGTTTAATAAACGAGCAGGAGTGTTTTTATATCTTATAAAACACGAACTGCGAATTTCTTGAACGGCTTCAAAAACGAACCACTTGGTGAGTTCATTGGCGTAGTAAGTTTGAAAAATAACCAAGAGAAAAGCCGATAAAATCAAAGCTAAATTTTCTGTAAATCAGGAGGTATCTTTATCACATATAAAGACACTGATTAAACATTAATTTCTTTTGAATTTTCTTCATGAATTATTAATGAGTTTTTGAAGAATCATTCTCAAATCATTAAACATTCATGAGAAAATTCAAAAGAAATTAATATTTAATCAATATCTGTAAATCGCATACAGATTCATCCTGATTTACATAAACTTTTTCCTTTATAAAGCCAAAATTGGATATAAATACTTACTTTTATACACTGTTATTTTCAGGGAGTAATTTTAACTCCCCATTTCCTCCATTTTAGGGGAGTTAAATTATTGGCATATTTCGACTCAATTTCCGGAGTTAAATTAAATCTTTCTGAGTTTCTGGGGAGTAAACTATTTTCACGGAGTAATTTTAACTCCATATTTACTCAATTTTAGGAGAGATAAAATTATTGGCATATTTTGACTTCATTTTGGGAGTTAAATTAACTCTTTCGGGGAAGTATATTTCAGGAGTTATTTTAGCTCCCCCTTTAGCTTTAAGGTGGTCTTGGACAAAAAAATTTTTTCTTTAATAATGGTTTATCTAAAGATAGTTTGGCAGAAATATATAGGATATGTTTCACTGATGTTAAAAAGCTAAGTAAGACATGCGTTGTTACCATGGTAACCAAGCAACAACCCCCTGGTGGGCAAAACTATGGCACTTGCGGTGAAACGCCAAATAAAGGTTAATGTAAAGGACATACATAGATCTATGCTGTGAACCTCAAAAAAGTACAAAATTATAAATATTTTCGATAAATTTCTTTTTTGAAAAGATGGCTGATGTATATTCATAAGGCTACGAATAAGAACTTTCTAACAATGAATAACATTCATTATGCAATATATTTGAGGTTTGCAACATAGATCCGTTCATATTACACAGCCTCTAAAATTTTTTAAAGCATTACATCAAATATTGAATGCCCTAGCGTGTTTGGCGTCCAGATACTATTACCAAATTAACTGAGAAAGTCGTGTTTAGAAATTTGAAACCACCATGCTGGCTCAAAACACAATTCCGGCAAAATGCATTTACACAATGTTCAATTTATTACCCAAATTAATTTGTCCCTATGCCAACATAATGTAATTGTTTTCCCATTATTAAAAGGCACCAGCTTTATACGGGTTAATATGTAAAGTACTCGGCCCACTGTCTGGCTTCTTCTCTGAGACTACGTTTACACTAGAGCAAAAATATCCGGATTCACATTGATTTTTGTTCCTATGAAGATGAAAAACAATATGAATCCGGATACTTTTGCTCTAGTGTAAACGCAGACTCTGAGAGGATAGTTGTGCAAACGTGTATAAATAAACCATTTTGTTTCGACGGCGAGTTATTGCACTGGTCTGTGTCAATTGTTCGTGACTATTTTAGATTCCTTTATCTATAGTTGCTGCCTCCCACCAGGGAGGCAACACACTATTCTTGACATCTTTCTTGGGTTACCTATACGTTACTCGTGCTCAGTCGTTTCGCCGAGCTATGCATGTATGCCTACGTATATCAATTTTCGGATTTGGATATTTGGAGATGTTGGTTCTGAACCCCCCTGACCATGCAACATATGGGTATGTCAGCAGTAAAAGAGCCTGGGTACGAGGCTGCAACAAATGCGCTATCCATTCCATCACGGTGATTCCATGTGCGGCCGTGTAAAAACGCGAGGTAAAAGGATAAAAGGTCGGCCTGGCATTTTATCCCTTTACCTGGCGTTTTTACACGTTTTGCTCGCATAATTTCCTTGTGGTCGAAGCTGTTCAAGACTTAACAAGACAGACTCGGGCTACTGTAAACTCACAGTGCTATATATAATATGTGAAGGTACTGAAGTGTTATCGAAGCTGCTAAGATCTAAAGTCTAAACACATTGGTCACAAACAAAAGCCAAAACACAATCCAATTCTCCGAAAACACAATGTGAATTTGGAATACACTGACAAAACACGATTGCCTGTATTTAACGTATTTCGACATATGTACACAGCGTTCATATGTCGAGTCTCTTCGCTTCGGGTATTAAATATCAACACAGCTATTAACGGCGTGTGCTATTGTAAGCGTATATAATATCAAAATACTTGCCAGCGACATTACTGACCAATATTAAACTATGTCTGTGAACGGCACAAAACACATCCGAGACGAGAAAGACTTGATCAGACATCAGGAAAGCAAAGAAAGAAAGGATTTGGCATGCACGCATCAGTTTCGCAAAGCCTCAACAATTTAAACACAAACTTTTATAATGTCCTCTTTCGATTTTTGCTCAATTTCAACCTCGTGGTTATGACTCATCACTCACGCCAGTGTTGGTCACTCACATCGTCACTGATTGTCACATGCTAGTCACATGTTGCCTCGCGGTTCGTACCAAAACCCACACGCAGATGCAAATTCGCTCTGGACATCGTGGCCTCACTAATTAGTGGATCTATGAACTCAATTGGGATAAATACATTATCCTTCGTCCTGCCTAAATGACGTTCACTAACAATCAGTGGTGTAGCCAAACGAGGCTAGTGGAGTGCCCGCCCCAATTCTCCCTTTAACCCCCCCCCCCCCCCCCCCCACGTTTCATAATGTTCACAATTCTGTAAAATCTCACTCCAAAATGCAGAAAATGGCATTTCAGGCACGCTAGGTTTCAACAATGGGGGGGAGTTTTCAACTTTTCATGCCCTGCAGATTCCTTGCCCTTTCGGCGCTCAAAGCCCACAGGTCAGTGTCAAGCCGTCCGCACATCAATCCACCTTGCCGCCATAATCAGGGTTCTGGTAACGCCGCACTGCTAACAAATAACTACTGACAACCTTAAAAACACAAGGCTTTTTAAAATTATTTCTTATTTCTTTTACACCCTTATCTAATTTTGTACCAGGCAGCACTTCCTTGCGATAGTAACTTCTAGTTTAGATGCATATTTTTTACGCGAAGTGTATGATCCGTAAGCTATTGGGTTTGTTGTTTACATTTTGGTCTGAATAATTATATTTGCCGGCGAGACGGAAAAAGAATGTGGACCGTTTCTTCCTCGGCTTCGAGTACTGCTTATTGTTTACTTTCAGTAGATAGATTTTGTTTGGGGATGTTGCAAATGTTTAGTGGACTAGATATATAGTTTAATATTTGTGTCAGAAATTGTACAGAAGAGGGAAACCAGCTTTAGATCTTCTTAACTTATACGGCTTTTGGCCGGTTTGGAAAGCGTCTTTTCAAACCGTTTCTGTGACATTAATGAAGATTATTTTTATTTAAGAATGTTACTGACAGTCTGCCGATCATTTTGACAGTAACTTTGCTCAGGAAACACTTTAATGTATGCAGTATAAGTACTCTGCAATAAAAATGACATTAGCCGTAGCCCAATTTTAATAACCAGGGAAATATTATAGTACAAAAGGGAAACCGAAATATAACCTAAGCGAGAGATTATACAGTCAGACTTATGTTTTTAAGTTTTAAAAATTGCTTGTCTTCGACACTTATTGAGCTGGGGACAAATTTGTGTTTTACAACATGGCGGACGCTCCTAGTTTCCTCTCGTGACAGCCTCCCACATTAGCTTGAAGCTAGAGGATCTGTAAGTTCTTTTATAAGATCATGAGATCGGTATCATTGGTCTTTATGATGTCCTCACCAGCTAGAAAACGACAATGTGGAAACTGAGAATTGCTCGGAAGCAGTTCCATGAGAGTCATGAAACACGTTCACTCGATCGAGGGGCAAATCACTCCTGAAAAAGTGTACGTGATAAAAGCATCATGTGATTTTTTTCATGATTTTTTAATTTTTCTCTTAGATTTCTTGATTTTTTCGTGATTTTCTTTGTGATTTTTCTGAAGGTGTACGTGATTTAAATCAATGATTTGCCTTCGCATCCACTCCTTGCAAAACTCTCTCGCTAATCAACCATTAACGAAAATATTCAAATAGACCCGCCCGGGATGAAAAAACATGTTCAGAAAAGGATCCGTCATGAAAGGAATTGTATACTGTAGCTTCTTTTTTTAAAGTTAGATAGAAGGGGGGTAGATAGAGGCACGGCAATTAGCGTCAAACGAAAAAAAATCTGCACCGCGTTGCGATGACGTCAACGGACACCGTTTTCATTGCTTCGCTATAAAAACTATTTGCTGATTTATATTTGCTATTTGCTACAAAAACCGACTTCTCCCCACCATTTGAATATAGAACAACAGTCACTTCGGATAAACTACAGAAAATCGTTTAATTAAACGAATAAAGCAAAACATATTCTTTATAACGTTCAACCATTTGCATGATATATATCGACTTAGTTTATTTGCCAAATGTTTTCCGATATTTAACTATTTTTGCCTTAAAACCTCTAGAATTGGTCTTGGCATTTGAGGAAAATATGATGTGCATGAAACCAGTTGGAGACGACAGAGTTTGCATTGCTACAAACCCAGAGAAACGAGCCAGTAAAGTATCACCTACAACAAAACAAACACAATATCGCATAAGATAAAAATGTAAATATTAGTTATACATTAATTAATACATTAACTTAATTATGTATTTAAAATAATAATTTTGTGCTGGCAACAAACTTTAAAATTGCCTTGAAAAACACATTTGCCATGGCAAATGGAAATGTTGGAAAGCACTTAGAAAAACTTAAAAAGTAGAGTAAAAAGTTAAAAAGAATAGATACCTCAAACACCCCCAGGATACCCCAAACACCCCGGGATACCCCCAAATACCCCGGATACCCCAAACACCCCCGTGGTAACCCCAAACACCCCCAGGATACCCCAAACAACTCATGGATACCCCAAATCCCCCAGTACACCCCAAACACCCCCGTTGTAACCCCAAACACCCCTAGGTAACCCCAAACACCCATGGGGCAACCCCACAAACACCCCTGGGGTAACCCCAAATCACCCCCGGGATACCCCCAAATACCCGTGGGGTACCCCCAATCACCCCAGCGGTAACCCCAAACACCCCTGGGGTACCCTCCGAGCCCTTGGCTCCAAGGCTCCGAGCCCTTTCCTCCTCCTGTTTCTCTTCCTTCCCCTCTTCCTCCCCCTAGGGATTTCCTCATTTAGACAAAAAAACTGAAGAAATGCCCTTTGTTCGTTGATAAACATCCTTATCTGACAGTCAGCGTTCTTCAGTTTTTGTGTCTAAATGAGGAAATCCCTACCAGAAAACATTGGGAGGAAAAGGGGAAGGAAGAGAAACAGGAGGAGGCAAGGGCTCGGAGTTTAGGAGCCAAGGGCTCGGAGCCTTCGAGCGAAGGGCTCGGAGGGTACCACAGGGGTATTTGGGTTACCGCTGGGGTGATTGGGGGTACCCCAGGGGTGTTTGGGGGTTACCCCTGGGGTATTTAGGGTTACACCAGTGGTGTTTGGGGTTACCCTAGGGGAGATTGGGGTTACCCTAGGGTATTTGGGGTACCCCCGGGGTGTTTGGGGTTACCCTGGGGGGTGTTTGGGGTTACCCCGGGGTGTGATGGGGTTACCCCAGGGGTGGTTGGGGGTACAACGGGGGTGTTTGGTGGTATCCGGGTTGTGTTTGGGGTATCCCGGGGGTGTTTGGGGTTACCCCAGGGGTGTTTGAGGGGTTGTCCCATTGGTGTTTGGGGTTACCCTAGGGGTGTTTGGGAGCAGGCAACGCGATTTCGCTATGGTAAAACTGCTAATGACCTTCTCGCCCGAAAATGCCCACGCATTAATACCTCCTCATGCCCCTTATTATCCTCCTTTAACCCACCAAAACAATTAAATATTCTACCATACATGCAAATCCGTGGTGTTTTGCTCATTAGTAACATTTAATGAGTTTCTAATGGCTTTCCTCCTTTGTGTTCTACAAGTACGAGTCTGATTTTTTTATAAACTACCAAACCATAGCATCGAATTATTTAACCAAGCTCTGTAATATTCCGAAGTAGACTCCGTCAATAAAATATATTTAGACTAACAACTCGCTAAGATTTATCATCCAAAGCGAACCTTAATGAACTTTGCACAGTTCTCGTATAAACACCACAAAAGCGAACCAAATATCTAATATAACAATCTTATCTCATGCAGGCAAAAACATTTCCTTTGTATTCGACAATATAGTAATACGTTGCAGTAAGGCAGCTTCCTTATGCCTATCCTCGAAATCAAACAGCCATTCCAGCGCCTCAATTTCCTCGAAGGTTGTACAATCTTTGATTTACATCGATAAGATCCAAACAAAAAAACACACAACGTATATTAAACTCTGATAAAATATGCAAATAATGATCGTCGTCAGGCAATATAAAACGAATAAGTGCAAAACATCTTCTCTTAAAATCAGAGAAAAATATCTTCGAAAATAACCCCCAAGAAAACGCTATATCGGGGGGGGGGGGGGGTCATCTACTTATGTTGTATTTAGTTAGTTGAAATAATTACTGTTAGATAGTAATTATTTTTATATTTTTAATAATACGGCTTTCATGGAAAGAAGTTTAATATGTAACTTATCGAAATTACCGTATTCAAATAAAGTTGAATCTAATCTCTCTCTCTCTCTCTCTCTCTCTCTCTCTCTCTCTCTCTCTCTCTCTCTCTCTCTCTCTCTCTCTCTCCCCCCCTCTCTCTCTCTGTATATCTATATATTCGTCAAATTGTATAAGAAGACCTTTTACAATTTTTCCGTATCTGTTTTGGTTTTGGAAATATTTGGACCAAAGACAGCCTGCTGTCCGCCATCTTGGAATTTTTTTCGATATGCATGTGATATCATAACCAGGGTAAAGTGAAATTTTTATCTTGCCAATCTTATGACATTATGAGCTAGATTTTGTTGCGTTATTTCCATTTTAAATTGACCAACAACTTTTAAAAAGCCTTCCGTGGAAATTTGGGCACCCACGGAGTAGCGTTTCATCAGGTTTAATCTGGTTGTGGCGTCACCAATTTCCTAGTTAATTAGACCCAAATTACAACAAGATGGCGGACAGCACGCTGTCTTGGTTGAAATATTTCCAAAACCAAAACAGATACGGAAAAATTCTAAAAGGTCTTCTTATACCATTTGACGAGTTCTTTCAAATGAGACTTAATTTTTATTGCCAATACTCTTTAACGACAACATTTTGAAAACATTTCAAATATACATCTATATAGAAGTATATAGAAGACCTACCACTACAAGAGCTAAAGTTTTTGAGAAAACTTTATCTGTTTTCCATACTCCAAACCCGGTCGTCACAGTACGCTGTCACGTTAAAAACCCAGAACAAAACCGCTTGGAATTTAGACAAATGTTTTTCACATATACCAACTCTCGTCGTGTCATGTCTTTGAGAGAACCTACAGATGGAATAGGGAACTTCGAGACAAAACAATGCTGCACCTTCCGAAAGTAAAATGGGCCAAATAATGTTCAAGTACGCAGGAGCGAAAGATTGTAACTCTCTGCCAATAAATACCAGAGAGACGGATAACCTCTATAAATATTTTTAAACCAACACTTTTTATATATCTTTTAGATTGCGATGTAAATTCCCATAATTGTAGTCTTCAGTGTAGTTTTTAGTAGTTTCTTTATAACTTTGATATAATTTGTAAGGACTGTTCATTCCATTAATACCAGTTTTGTATAACTGAAGGGATTTTACAGTTTAAATAAAGATTATTATTATTATTATTATTATTATTATTTTTATGGCTTATCACAAGCATTTGTGTTCTTACACTCGAACGATGCACTCTCAGTATCCATGTTGATAATTTTTTTTCCAAACAACTTTTCAAGCGAACAAAGCGAACAGCCATAACGACGAAGAACAAAGACGGAAAAATCTTTGTTAACTAAGCCTCGACGGCAACACTCCGACAGCGTTTTAGCTTTCTCAGTAACTGGATGTCAAGGGTTTCACTGTTTCACCGTTCACAAAAGAGATTACAAGCTTCGAATTCGTGTCAACCAAGCTTCTTGTGGTCTTTGGACTTATAAATCATTAATATCACGTGAATATAATTTTTTTTCTTACGCAACTTTCTATTACGCAACATAATCATGATAAGAAATTACATATGTTACATACCGTTTTTGGTTGGTCCGTACAAAAAAATAGTTCCCCTCGGTCCAAAAAATGAACCTCGGTCTTTGGCGTTTTTGAAACCTCGAGAAAATATTTTTTTATACGGACCTCCTATTTGCGAGCTTGGTGTAATATGTAACAGACGTTCGGTGGACGTTCGTCAATGTCAATTGCTCAGAAAAGATTTCTGACACCCCAGACAGGGTTCAAATGAATTTGCAACCTTAGCTATCCGTCTGAGCCTCAGTGGCTCAATGGTTAGAGCGTCTAACCGGTCATGAGAAGGTTGCAGGTTCGAACCCCCTCTGGGGTCTCAGAAATCTTTTCTGAGTAATTGAGCTTGACGAACGTCCACCGAACGTCTGTTATTTATATCTTTGTGATATCCTATATTCTTTATAATATCCTCTAATCCTTGTAATATCCTCTAATCTTTGTGATATTCCCTAATCTTTGTGATATTCCCTAATCTTTGTAATATCCTCTAATCTTTGTAATATTCCTTAAAGTGCCACTAACTCCCAAAATTTTATCGTTTACTTTTGAAACCACTTCTAAAGTTATGAAGAATGTCGTTGAAAGTTCGACTATACCAGGTTTTGTTCTTAAGTTATTGAGGTTTTTGTAATATGCAAATAGCATGTGATGACGTAAGATAAGGAAAGCAGAATTGTCGAAGATTTATTTTCGAATATATTTTCAAAATTATTCATCAAGATTTCACCAAACTTTGCACCTATTTATAAACTACTAAATTGAAAAAGTTCAAGTTATATAGTCATCATGGTAACCGATTAGTTTCCAGACCTCCTAATTTAAAAACACAAAACTATTTGTTTTCTCTCAAGTGCTGATAATTTTGGAGTTAGTAATATTGGAGGACGATTCTACAAACTTAACTAATCTTATAATAAAGTCTAAAGTTGTAGTAAACTCTGCTATCGCAGAGAGTAAAGATTTTTTTAGCCTGAATTTAGAGGCCTGGAAACAAATTGGTTGCCATGATGGCTAAATAACTCAAATTATCTTTCTCAGTTAGGTGGTCTGTATATATGTGCAAAGTTTCGAGAAATTTAGATGTATAAGTTTGAAGATATACACGATATAAAATCTTCCACAATTCTGCTTTCCTTATCTTACGTCATCACATGCCTTATTTGCATATTACAAAAAAAAAATCTATATCGCCGGACTTTCAACGCCATTCTTCATAATCCTAAGGGTGCTTTTAATCTAAACCATAAAATGTTTGGGGTTAGGGGCACTTTAATCTTTGTAATATCCTAATCATTGTAATGTTCCCTAATCTTTGTGATATTCCCTAATCTTTGTAATATCCTCTAATCTTTGCGATATCCTCTAATCTTTGAATTGTAATATTTTCTAATCTTTGTAATATCCTCTAATCTTTGTAATATCCTCTAATCTTTGTAATATCCTCCAATCTTTGTAATATCCTCTAATCTTTGTAATATCCTCCAATCTTTGTAATATCCTCCAATCTTTGTAATATCCTCCAATCTTTGTAATATCCTCTAATCTTTGTAATATTGTAACATCATCTAATCATTGTAATATGCTCTAATCTTTGCGATATCCTCTAATCTTTGTAATATCCTCTAATCTTTTTAATATCCTCTAATATTTGTAATATCCTCTAATCTTCGTAATATTCTCTAATCTTTGTAATATCCTCTAATCTTTGTGAAATCTTCAATTATTCGAAGTTGGGGCATCCCCAAATCTCTGTGGATTCCCACAAATTCAACGCGAGCTCTTATAATAGAAATATGAAATTTCACGAACATATTTATATAATATTGTTCATAAATTAGCAAGCTAGAAAATATACTACAAGCATGTTAAACTTTAATTGTTTCCAATAATTACTGAAGAATTTGTTCCACTATAATTTTCATAAAATGTTTTTACAGCCCTGGCTCAGAGCCTCAGTCGACGTGGAAATAACTTGAATCGAATTTTGTAAGTGCTTCAGCTATTTATCTTTCATTTCAGAATAGAATAGAATAGAATGAACTTTATTTAAAGAAGGTATAAAAAACATCTTTACATAAGTATTCTGCCAGATGGCCTTCATTAATTGTGAAATTGATTAATGATCAAATTAACACGCTCTTGTATAATTATTGAGTACAAGTGGATGTTAATTTGTATCTACAGTTTATACATGCAAAATCCTCTAAATGGGCTACATTATAATTTTGTTCCAAATAGAAATTTTTTAATGTTTTTTTAAAGTTAAGAATAGAAGTATTTTCAATATTTTTAAGGAAGTTGGGTAGGGAATTGAACAACATAGCCCCACTATACGAAATCTTTGTTTTCCCGATCTCACTGTGCACTTTTGGAAGTTTTAAAGGGTTGTCTAATGTCTGGAGGGATATACATTAATCTATTAGGAAGTTATCAATGGATTGACGAGCTCATCTCTGTCTCTGGTGTCCAAGAGAGACTGACGACAGCAACAAACACAACGTAACCATGTCGATATAAAAAATATCAACTTTACTGTTTGGGAAAGCAAAGCAGCCAGAGCAAGAAGAACACATACACAGGGCAAGAAAGCAACTAAGCCTGCTTGACACCAAGAAAAGACTTTCATAATGTGAGATATAGGGCCAGTTGGTACCACTCCTTCAGAGAGATAACCCATGAAAGGGAGATTAAACATAGCCATGAGAACTAGACAGAAAAGAGATATTGATTCTGCTATGTTTGCTGTGGGCAGCTCAAAAGGAAATATATAGATATGAAAAGAAAGGTTAAGAATACAGATAAAAAGTAAAGTCAATGAACGCAAAAATGGTTCCTTGATTAACACGTTGGCTAAGATAAGAACGAGCATTCGGCCAATCAAGACACTTTCCCAGTAAATGGCGCCACGGTTCATGTGATCCGGGAGTCGGTATGAGCCAATCACAAGTGATGTAATGGCATCACGACCTTCAGAATCAGGAACGTGTTTAGTACGAAGAGTTCGTCTGTTGATGAACCAATAGGATAAGAAAGGCAAAGGAAGAAAAAAGGCAAGAATGAAATGCAGCACCGAAATTCTTTTATTAAAGAGTTTATAGGAACCAATAAACAGAACCAACACAAACGGGATAAAGTAAATAACAATTAATGTAATTAGAAGAGTCTGCCACCAAGTGTAGCACTGGATATTGCAATTTACGAATAGACAGTTGACACCATTGACTGTGACGCATTTTAAAAGTTTCATGCTCTTTTCAGCTAAGACTGCATAGCCAAGAAAAGTCCCTTTAAAAAAGGCAGAAAGGTACAAGCCTGTTTTCGGTATGTCTCTTCGCAGACAAAAACAAAATAAGCAATGGCACATGAAAATAAAGGGAATAGCAAAAAGAACTGAAATGACGCCAAGACTGTGAAAGAAAACTTTGGAAACAGGATCTAAGCCTGGAAAGGGACATGCAAACCCTTCTTTATTCAGGCGAACCTCAAAATTAAACAAACCTAAAACAAACTGACTGAGGTACTTATCCCACACATCATAGGAACTTTGAACAAGTAAGATATCAGTGGCCTGGTAATAAAAAAACACGATGCGTTCAAATCCTAGATTCAATACTTTATCATCAGGCGCGATTTCCTGGGAAGTACTATGGTAAAACCACGTGACTTTGTTCCACAATATCGAGACAAAATCAGGCTGAATTACAAGATAGAAACTAAATCCTAATACGAAGATAACAGCGACTGGCCAAAACCAAAAATCGTTACATTTCTGGGATCTCCGACAAGAAGGCGTGAAAAGAGTTTCTGTAAATCCAGCTTTACACTCGCCACACAGTCGACCTTGACGTTGGGAATTACATGTGTTGTAAGGAAAACAACTCCTCTGATGTCGTTCCGCTTGACAGCAATATCCCACAGGGCATTGTGAAAATTCTATCCTAGGCGGGTTACTATCGTTAACCTTATACCCCCAGAAGTTTGGTAGAGCCTGAAGTCCTTTCATACACTTTGCACCATAAGGACAGAGCAGACATTTCGCATGATGCGTTTTGGACATTTTATATATCCCACGGTCCTCACTATAGGTGCCGATAGAACACAGATAACACTCGAAGCTTTGCCCGCCTAGATTTCCGGATGCTCGATTTTTAATATCATAACCTTTTGGGCAACGAATGAACGTAGCATTGTCCAGATTTAAATGAGTTCGGGTAATTTCCATTACAATTACTCTTTCGGTTGAAGGCTTCCAGAGGAAATCAAACGAAGAGTTTGAAATATTGATTGAATGAAATTCGTTACTAGATACACTGACACCGCCATGGAAATTTAGGTTTTGTCCAAACGATTGATTAATTTTGCCTTGAAGGCATTGCAGAATTTTGAATCAATGCGCTGCCTTGTTTAGTCAGCCTCAGACTGCCCCCGTTTAACGTTGATGTCGTGTATCCACCAAAGTTACTATCTAACGTACAATTGTTGAGTAGTATAAAACCACCAGTGAAGGAAATAGCACCAGCTTCGGAGCCAGCATTTTCACGAAACACTGTTTCAAAAATATCGCAATCCAAGTTGGAAGAAATCTGGAGTGCTCCTGTTCCAAAATAAGCGACGTTTTTTATAAAACTTGATCTTCTGATTGTGACCTACATGATAATAACAAGAACAAATCAGTGACAATAGCAATAAAAATAATGGTTTATAAAAATTAATAATAAATACATTCAGCAATATAATTATATCATTTGTTCAAAATATTTTACATTAACTAGAAACAAGATTAAAGAGAGCATACCAAATCCGTAAAACAAGAATTTTATGTTACCAAAACAGCTATACAGTTAGAGCCTATCACACCTGGAACACCCTCCCTGATAATCTATGCAAGCTGGGCATTAGCTTGAACCAGTTCAAGACCCTTCTGTTTGACGATATTTCGGCGACCAGAAAAATTTTCGATATAGAAAAACAAGACCTGGAAATCAATATGCCTGAAATGCTACCAGGCAAGACAGTTGCGCAGTTCAGTGGATTGTTGTTTCTAAATTTTGTTTTAACCAGTAGTATAAAAAATATTCAAAAAACCCCACAGTTATCATATCTTCAGTTATATATTTAAATATATTTATTGGTATTGTAAATTAAGCTATAGGTCACTAACGCAATTGGCTCAAGCTTTGTTTTTGTAATCCTGTGCCGTTGCATTTTTTGTTTACTTTGTTAATCCACTAAATAAATAAATACATACATACATAAATAAATAAATAAATAAATAAATAAATAAATAAATAAATAAGTAAATAAGTAAGTAAGTAAGTAAGTAAGTAAGTAAGTAAGTAAGTAAGTAAGTAAGTAAGTAAGTAAGTAAGTAAGTAAGTAAGTAAGTAAGTAAGTAAGTAAATAAGTAAGTAAGTAAGTAAATAAGTAAATAAGTAAATAAGTAAATAAGTAAATAAGTAAATAAGTAAATAAGTAAATAAATAAATAAATAAATAAATAAATAAATAAATAAATAAATAAATAAATGAACGAATGAATGAATGAATGAATGAATGAATGAATAAAATAAAGGTAAGAGAGGGAATATATAGTAATGTTGGTGGAATATATACTAGTGGAAAGTTAGTTCTTTTCCCTCTCGAAAAGAAAATGGTGACAAGGGTCTTAAATAGGAGTGAGGCACATCTTGCCAAAGAACTGATGATAGCATGAAAAAATTGATTAACCATGGTGAATGACTAAACTAGATAGTTCTGAAAAGAATTGTTCAAAACTTATAATAATAATAATAATAATAATAATAATAATAATAATAATAATAATAATAATAATAATAATAATAGTAATAATAATAATTATTATTAGTATTGTGAAAGATTATCGACCGATCACGTGCTGGAACACAGTATATAAAATATGTATATAACACAGTATACACACAGTATATAATAATAATAATAATAATAATAAGTTGAACAGAATATACATGGACAGGTCGAAAACTGAAGAATTCAGGGCTTTCAAACGGCCGGTTGCCACGTGGTTTACCGCCGGCTACTTTTCTTTCAAATATCAAAATATCTGCTCCGCACCTTTCTCTCTACTTTAAGCATCAAAATAAAGTTATTCTTTACTCAACCTTGTCTACTTTTATTACCCGAAGTTTGTATTCATTCAAAAATATTGACGTCGTTCATCTTGGTAAGCGGAAAAAACAAGTACTTCGAGTAATCCTGTCGAAATGTATCCGTTGATCCATAATAATTGATTACTCAAAGTATCACAAGAAAAGCCCTGTGCGCCTTCGATCATACCTGTGGTCATGCATAATTCATCAGAGAAGTCTGATCCCTCATCCGATGTCTAACAAACGCCACATCGTCATCGTTATTTTTATTTTGGTAGTCAAGTGCATGAATTTATTGACATATATTAATTTTAGTTGTAGTGAGATAAAAACTCCCCGCTCGCCTCACAGCCGCCTACTTTCTCATCACAGCCGCCTGCTTGAAATAATTCTGAAAGCCCTGAAGATGGTCAAAGGGTGTGAACAAAATATACATGGACAAAGTCGAAAACTGAAGATGGTCAAAGGGTGTGAACTTAGTCCAGAAGAGGTTGAAGTGATCGAAAAGTTGGAGGAAATATTACAAAAAGAAACAGAAAGATTATCATCACTTAGAGGAATAGATAGAAGAAAATTGAAAGAGGTTAGAAAGAAAGTAGATGCGGTTCTGGAAAAGATAGAAACTAATGACATTACTACAACCAACGACCTAATGTATGCTGGAGCTGTATTGGTTTACTGATTTGGTGGGAGAGAGGAAATATATAAACCAGAAAAGAATCATGGTGGAAACGACGTTTAAAAAACCAACGATGTTAAAAAACATCAAGAAAAAGCATAAAGACACTCTTCAGAGACGATATAAGATCCAACAAAAAGGATTGGGACTGGTAAAAAAATAAATCAAGCAAGGAATTGTGGCCCAAACTGGAAAAATTATAAGGTAAAGCAATAGAATTAACCAATATCGACAAAATAGATTATTTCAGAATAACCAAAACAGATTCTACCATGCGTTAAACGAAGAAGGACAACAACAAGAGAATGAAGCTCCAGATCATGGGGAGGCAAGGTGTTTTTGATCGGAAATCTGAAACATAATAATCTGGAACATAATAAAGATGCAGAATGGTAAGAAGACTTTAGACATGAAATGAGCGACAAACAACAACAGGAAAGGATAAAAATCACGGTGGAGAAGGTGCAAAAGATGATACAGAAGATCCCTAACTAGAAAGCTCCTGGACCTGATATGGTACAGGGTTATTGGTTTAAAAATTTTCGAATTATCCACATTCGTCTAAAGGATTACTATGTGGATTGTTTAAATAACGGATAGGTACCAACATGGATGACAAAAGGAAGAACTGTTTTGATACTGAAAGACAAGGCCAAAGGTAACGACTCTAATAATTACAGACCAATAATTTGTCTACCCCTTGCGTGGAAAATACTAACTGGAATACAGGCTGAGGAAATTTATTCGTTCTTTGATGAAAACATGATTTTACCCGAAGAACAAAAAAGCTGCAGAAAGAAATCAAGGGGAAGGGGAACGGATCATTTGCTGTATATAGATAATATGGTGTTAAAAGAAGCGAGAAAGCGAAAGAGAAAGAGAAAGAAAAATTTGGTAATGGCCTGGACCGACTATCGGAAGACATACGACATGGTACCCCATTCGTGGATTTTAGAGTGTTTACAGGATCTGGGAGTGAAAAAGGACGCCCACCAGAGTCCTGGGTAGCGCCTTCAAAAAGTGCTAGTAACCAAGTAGCTACCCCTGTCAGGGACATGACATCGGATACTATGGGCAGACGGGGCTCGTTAGCTGTTGTGGAAGCAGCCCGTCTAGGAGAAGGATAACTCCGAACTAAAACCTTGGGTAGGGACAGCCCGTCAGCCTAGTAATGGCAAATGGACCTAGGAGAAAGAGAGTCCGAAATCAAACCTCTTCATTCCAAGGTGGAGTCACGTGCTGAGAGGATACCATTGAAAGTGGTTTATGGTGGCCGACACGTTAGGAGATCGCGAACGTACAACTCACAGAGGTGGCGAACCTGTTTTTTAATGAATGCTTTACCTGATGAGCCGGGCAACCTCAGGTGGACTGACAATCCTGTGCACGAAAATTTTACCAGTAGTCATATATGAACTATTGGGGTTATGGAATTATGAATCAAACTCAAACGGAAGAATTGATTACTCCAAATGAAACAAATGCAGCAGAAGATGAGAATAATAATGGAGAAATCATAAATAACCGAGGGAGGGGAAAATGGGAGTTGGTGAGAGGCTGATGGACCAAACGTTGATAGACAACGCTGCCAGATTTAAGAAAGAGATAGAAGAATAAAAGAATAGAAGGAGATGAAGATAGACATGAGGAAGAAGTAGCACAAGAGGAAGAGGTGATGGAGGAGAGAATAAGGGAAGCAGTGAGGGGGGACGAGGAAGCAGATCAGGAACGAGTCGAGGAAAATACAGAAGAGGAGAGAAAAACTGGGGGAGGCCTTCTTAGCAGAATTAGCACAGTTAACACCAACAGATGCAACTAAGGTTGAAGAAAGAAACAGACTTCCAAAACTTAAGCTACCTCCAGAAATGAAAAACAGTGCAAATACAAAAGAACACCTCAAAAGCAGCGAAAAGTTCGAGGAGATTACAGATGCAGTTTATGCCATGGGAATGGCAATAGCTAAATTACTCAATGTAAAGGCTGGGATGAAATTTGTTTTCTTGGGAAGAAATTTGTTTTTGCTATTCTAAATTACTTTGAAATGCCATAAATGAATATAGCCGTGGCAGCCAGTCAGATGTTTGAGTAGTTTTCACTCAATTTAAATATTCAATGCCTTTGAAAACTACAAATATTTTTAGATGCTCTAGCAATGTTCTTTGTAAACATGGAAAGAAAGAACTGTAAAATATAACCCTAATATTTTGATGATAACTTGCCTCCTGCTTCGGTAGCCTGGTGGTAACATTGTCGGTTGACATGCAAAATGGTGGAGTTCAAACACTGGATGTGACCTGCAATTTTCTTCATCTAAGTTTCTTTTCTGAATATTGTCTTAAAAATTTTATTTTTTATTTTTTACCATTTTCTTTAGAAAAAGTAAGTTTTAAATATTATACTTTAATTAAAAGTTTAAAACTACATTTTGAATTGTTCCAACCATGGTTCCACGAGCGGCTATTTTCAGGCTCCCATTACCAAGTCTTTCGGTCCTAGATTTTGCCAAAGAAAATGTGAAACTCCTAGCCAAGTTGCCTTATCACGTTGAAGTCAAGTGGAGAGATATCATTACCAAGTGGAGAACAACCCATGGTGAGTCGAGCTTCCCACCCTTTTCTAACTTTGCAGAATTCATGAAGTAGACAGCTGAAAAGGGCAACATTCCTGAGCTGTCCGAGCTATCCAAAGGCAAACTCAACCCAAGGTTTAATCGTCCACAAGGGGGGAATGTCAATCAACAACTTAGTAAGAATTTAGCAGCAACCTCCTTTGTCACAACTGGAAAACAACCAACCGACCTCGAAGATGGTGATGCACCAATTGGTGATAGTGATAAACTGATAATGTTTTACTTACTGCTTGCCTATTCTGTGGGAAAGATCACTTTCTTGATGACTGTACGGATTTTGCAGCAAAATCCTTCAAGGAAAGAAAGCAGTTTTTCTTTGACAACCATGCACTTGTGCATGGGTTGTGCTTCAAGCAAGCACCATATATGGAGAGATTGTGACAACAAGGAAAGGTGCAAAACATGCTCTGGTGCCCATCCAACTTGTCTTCACCTGAAGAGTAATGAGAAAGGTGTAACTAATTGTTCTAGCGTTTGCTCATCATTGAGGAACGGTGGAACAGACCATTCAATGATCGTGCCAGTTTGGGTGAGACCCGCAGGCCAACCTACAGAAGAGGTTCTTCAGTACGCTGTCTTGGATGATCAATCCAATGTTAGTTTTGTCTCCAACAGCCTTTGCGACAGACTAGGCTTAAGCGGACCATCAACCCAGCTCCTTTTGACCACGGTACAAGAGAAGGATTCCTTGATTACAACAAGGAACATGTTGTTCAACTTCCAATGCTTTTCCAAAGAGATATTATTCCAGCTCTTCCATCCCAGATTCCAAGATCACAAGTTGTTCGTGAATGGGAACATTTGAAACGAGTTGCTGATGAGCTCATGCCGTATAATTCCAGTGTGGAAATTTCTCTGCTGATAGGAAACAACTGCCCGAGAATTGTTAGACCACGAGAAGTCATTGCAGGCAACGAAGACGACCCATTGGTCACAGGTCTTTGATGGGGTGGGGTGTACCGGATTGGAAATATGTGTAAGTCTCGATCAGTGAAGATAAAGGTCAGAATGCAGTATGCAACAAGGTACAAGCCACTGAAACGTAACAACACTTTTCATTCCCAAATCAGGTTAAAGAAGTCTTCGAGTCAAATAAGTTGTTGAGAGCGCTTGAAGCTGATTTTGTAGAAACGAGTCCCAATGGGAGGTCCTATTCTACAGAAGATGTTCAGTTCCTGAATGTCTTGGATAATAGTATCAAGAAGAGACCTGATGGTCATTATGAGATGCCGTTGCCGCTGAAATCAGAGAACATATCCCTGCCTAATAATCGTCAACTGGCCGATAAACGATGGAAACAGCTTCAAGCCCGGTTTAGAAAGAATCCCAAGTACTTCGCAGATTACAAGAATTTCATGGAGGAGGTCGTTGTCAAGTATGCCAAGAGGGTCCCCGAGCAACGCCTTGACATTCAAGATGGTCGAATTAACTATGTTCCACATGCTGGTGTCTACCACCCAAGGAAGCTTTACCAAATCCGCGTAGTTTTTGATTGCTCTGCCAAATTTGACGGTGTTTCCCTCAATGATCACCTGCTGCAGGGACGAGACATGACGAATGGACTGCTAGGAGTCTTATGTCGATTTCGCCAGGAGAAGGTAGCAATCATGGCTGACATCAAGTCGATGTTCCACCAATTCTACGTCACCGAAGAACACCGAGATTTTCTTCGGTTCTTCTGGTGGGAGGATGGCGACACCACCAAGGATGTAGTAGAGTACCGAATGAAAGTTCACCTCTGTGGCGCAGGACGTTCTCCAGGATGTGCCAACTACGGGTTCAAGAAGGCAGCTGATGATGGAACAGAAGAGTTTGGTTCAGCAGCTACATCATTCATTCGCAAAGATTTTTATGTAGATGACGGACTTAAGTCTCTGCCCACTGTTCAAGAAGCCATTTCTCTGATCAACAGCACCCGAGGTATGTGCGCAAAGGCAGGACTGAAACTCCACAAGATATCTTCCAACGAAAAAGAAATGCTTCAAGCAATCCCTATGGAAGAAAGAGCCAAGAGAGTTAAGGATCTTAATCTAGACTCCGATCCGTTACCTGTTGAACGAGCTTTGGGAATAACCTTGTGTGTGGCTAACGACTGCTTCCAGTTTCGTATAGAGTTGCGTGATCGGCCCTTCACGCGTCGTGAAACTTTATCGACCGTAAGCTCAATCTATAATCCCAATGGCTACGTGGCACCCGTAACGCTAAGGGGAAAACAGATCCTCCAACAATTGTGCAAGGAAAGATTAGAGTGGGACAGCCCAATTCCTGATGATCGGCGCCCAGCTTGGGAAAAATGGCGGAAAGAAATTCTACAGCTGGATCAGCTTCTAATTCCTCGATGCTTCAAACCCAAGTCCTTGGGCAAGGTCGAGACCGTAGAGTTACATCGCTTTTCAGACGCCAGCGAAAGGGGTTATGGACAGTGCTCATACCTCAGACAATTCAACGAACAAGGCAAGGCACACTGTGCCTTCGTCATTGGAAAAGCACGAGTGACGCCTCTCAAGCAAGTAAAGATACCCAGGCTGGAACTAGCAGCGGCAACCGTGTCCGCAAATATGGGTGAATTCCTGAAGAACGAGCTTTCCCATAAGAATATCGTGGAGTTCTTCTGGACGGACAGCAAGATTGTTCTTGGCTACGTGAGTAATGACGCGAAGAGATTCCAAGTCTATGTCGCCAATCTAATTCAGCAAATACGTGACAGATCTCATCTGAATTCCTGGCATCATGTGGAAACCCAGAACAACCCAGTTGATGATGCTTCGCTAGGACTCTTAGACGCTTCTTGAGCCAACGTGGTCCTGTAAGGCAAATCCGATCCGAGCAAGGAACAAATTTTGTGGGTGCCAGAAACGAGCTGAAGGCGGCATTTGATGAAATGGATCAACAGCAGGTTGAACGTTATCTCTTGGCGAATGAATGCGAGTGGATCGCCTTCAATATGAACGTGCCCCACTAATTCGAACAGTGCGCAGAGCCCTAGAAATTCTTCTCAATAATGCCGGCAGCCAACTCAACGATGAAGCGTTCAGAACCTTCATGACTGAAGTAGAAAGCATCGTTAACTCACGACCTTTAACAACCGACAACCTATGTTCACCCACCGCACCAGAGCCACTGACACCAAACCATCTCCTTACCATGAAGCCGAAGATATTACTACCACCCCCAGGAAACTTCCAAAGTGCTGACTTATACTCACGTAAATGGTGGAGACGGGTTCAATACCTTTGTAACGAGTTCTGGTTTAGATGGAGAAGACAGTTTCACAATAGTTGGCAGACAAGACACAAGTGGATTCGTCCCGCAAAGAACCTTGCCATTACCAATGGGATGCCGCCTCATTAAATATTCAACTTATTATTTATTCATTCTCATGTTCCTTTAGGATCGTCTAACCCTAACCCTCATTAGTATTCATCCAACGTGTACCTCCAACCCCTCTAAAGCCTGTTTTCCACGAGGCGGAATTTTGCGCGCGGAGCGGAAATTTTCTTTGTCTTGTGATTTCTCGGGTGGAACTAATTAGAAGAGACTTGAATTCCGCTCCGCGCACAAAATTCCGCCTAGTGGAAAACCGGCTTAACCCTAAATTTTATCCAGCCCCCTGGCTTTCACTACGTCATATCGATTTGTTATTTATGCATACGTTATCATAACCGATAGCTCTCCGACTGATTCCCGAAGTTCTCGGTTACGTCATTACCAAAAGGCACTCGACTTATATTCTTACAAGTAATAGTAATTACCTTTTCATTTATACACCTAACCCTACTGTCAGTGAAAACTTGTGGGACAAGGTGTAAAGAGCATGCGTACAGTAAACTTTAACAAAATAGACGTTCCTTGCAAGGAATTATAGAGAAATTGATTGAGACGCTCTACATTTTTTATCTGAAACCATGTCTGAAGGAATATAGAGAGTTTTGAACAGCCTAAGAGTCTGAATTGCCAGAGATGACGTATAGACTTGAATTAATAGCATATGAATATTATATTAGGTTTAGAACCTAAATATTAAAACAGAGTAAGTCATCCTATAAACCCTCGTTTTTAAGCGAGGAAATCGTAGGAATGAGGAATGATTTCGAGAAGTCGTGAAAAGAACGATTTTAAGTGTCGAAATATGAACTAAAGGCAAAGCGATTTATTACTTTG
Source organism: Paragorgia papillata (assembly GCA_035771165.1). Classification (NCBI taxonomy): domain Eukaryota; kingdom Metazoa; phylum Cnidaria; class Anthozoa; order Scleralcyonacea; family Coralliidae; genus Paragorgia; species Paragorgia papillata. The sequence continues at coordinate 1,670,623 of JAWNZC010000440.1, forward strand.
AAGCGTTGCTACGCTTTCTGTTACTAAGTGTGATATTTACATATTTATCCTCAGTGCACGTGCAGGAGACAAAAAGAGAAACTCATTAGGGGTCATTAAGGGGATTAAACGTTAGGCAAGTCTAGGCGAGAAGGTCATTAGCAATGTTACCATAGCGAAACCACATCGCGTCCTTCATTCGTCTCAGGCTCCTTTGGGACCCTCTAACCCTAACTTTTATCCAGCCCCCAGGCCTAACCCTAGCTGATACCCAACCCCCATGTAATACGTCATAACCGATAGCTCTCCGACTAATTCCCGAAGATCGTCATTATCAAAAGATGCTCGACTTATATAAGTAATAGCAATTAAATTTCATTTATTCACTTTACCTTACTGACAGTCAGCAGTTGTGGGGCATGTAGACGTTCACAGCGTACGTACAGTCATGGATATTATTTACGATGAATTAAAGAAAATTAACATTGATGTCGTATTACCTTAAAACTTTAAGAAGACACAAATATCGAGTTTAAAAAGTATTTATTTCAGTTCAAATGTTTACATCAATAAGGTCGGTTTCCGACGTTTCTGAGATAATTATCAATTATTGGACGAGTCTGAGCAAAATATCATGATTTGTCAGTGGCGAGCTACTAGTTATTTATATAACTGGTAGCGAGACACTGACAAATCATGATATTTTGCGATAGACGAGTTCAATAATTGATTTATCATTCATAAAATAGTTAAAAATCTGAAATGACTGAAGTTAGAGATCGCCACTCTTCTCTGTGTCTTCGGCATACTAAAATCTTCGTAAAACTTACTTTTTGTTGGCACGAGTGTTGCATTTTATCTCACTAAATCTTCCTTTTAACTATTTCTTTTCTGAAGTACATTGTCGTTGTGAATGCTTCCAAATACTCTCGATTATTTCCTCGGATAGCTGAAGAACTAGCCGCCATGTTTACGAAAATTATTTGCAGTCAGCAGCGCCATTGCTAGTGCGCATGCTCATAACATTATTTGCCAGCAAAAAATTATTTGCACTCAGTTATTTGCAGGTGAATTAACCAATCAGAATGCATGAAATAAACGAAATGAATGATAATACGACTTGTCTAATCTAATCTAATTTTATATGGATTTTGAGGTTCATTCCTGGGAATGATCTTGATGTAATGGTCATTGTCACTTTCGTCCACATCAGTATCACCAGTGTCTTCTCTTTCGCTTTCATGTGAGCTTTCTTCTCCATGCGAGTCTTCGTTGTCTGAGTCGTTTTCACAAGGATCACTTTCATCTGTGTCAGAATCAACAGTTAACCATTTTTGAAAAGGTTTCGGCTTTGGGTATTCAACAGTTGGAGGAGGAGTTAGAAAATATGGTTTAGGTACGCTAAGTTTAGATGGAGAATCTAACGGAAGGTGTTCAGGTTGCTGGGGTTCAGGTTTTTGAGGCTTCTGTGGGGTCTCTGTGAAATTTTGTAGAACTTTTGTTAGCTATGCTTGAAGCTATCAGGGGCAAAATGATTTCTCCCAAACAAATGCTAGGTATATATGTATATTTATTATTTATTTATTTACAAGTTTCGCCAATGACAATACACAAATGATATTACAAAGACAAAGGCAGGAACTGACCACAGAGACTAGTCTCCAATAACGGGATCCCATACTATATATTTATATATATAAGGAATTATATTAATGACAATATTAATTACAACAACCACATCAACAACAACAACAATAAAAAGCAACAATAATAATAATAACAAAAACAATAACAATAATAATAATAATAGTAATAATAATAATAATAATAATAATAATAATAATAATAATAATAATTAACGCAATAATAATAATAATATTTAACGCAACAATTGGCTACGTTCGCGCCCAACTGATGTTTTTGATTTACTGAGTACTCAGAAGTTGTACACTAATAATAATAATAATAATACAACAACAAAAACGAAAACGATAATAATAATAATAATAATAATAATAATAATAATAATAATAATAACAATAATTATATAATAAAAGTTACAGTGAGTTATCTGTCAAGTCATGTCCTAGCAACACGATCTTGCCAATAAGCTAGACATTGGTCGAGATGAATCCGGCATTTAACACATAAGGACTTGAATGTTCTTGGATTGTCAGGATCGTAAACGTGATTAGTTAATTCTAGATAGTGGTTGAATAATTCCTTTTTGAAAGATTTTAGAGATTTTGAGATGTCTCCGATGGTTCTAGGTAAAGTGTTCCAGACTCGAGGTGCCCGCAAGTAGTAACTGTTTTGAAAAGTTACAGTTCTACATTTAAATACTTCTAGCATAAGGCCATTTGAAGGATTTGAATTCCTAGTTACTCTAATAGATTTTTTAACAGAGATATTATTGCCAGTTCCAGTCTGGATAGATTTGTAGAGGAAGACTAGATCCAAATATTCATACCAGTAACAGAGAGGGAGGATACCAATTAAACAGAGTCTTTCCTTATACGAGACGTTAGTTTGATAAGGCAGTGATAAAATAAATTTAGTAGCTCGTCTTTGCACACGTTCGATTATCTGGATTTCTTAACCGTATGAGGTGCCCATACTTGGCTACAGTATGCCAATGTGCTTCGGGCTATGGCCAAGTAGAGAGCTTTACGTACTTGTTGGTCGTGGATGTCGAACGTTGATCTCCAGACATTTTGTTGGCCTTAGCTGAAGTTGCCTGCACTTGCTGGTTCCATTTGAGGTCGCTGGCAACAATTATTCCCAGGTCTTTTATATATTTTATTCCTAATTCGAGCCCACAGATCCTGGCTCCGAGCCTTCGGCTGCAGGCTCCGACCCCACAGCTCCTGGCTCCAGGCTCCGACCTCACAGTTCCTGGCTCCGAGACTTCGGCTTCTGGCTCCGAGCCCTCGGCTCCTGGCTCCAAGCCCTGGGCTCCTGGCTCCAAGCCCTCGGGTCCTGGCTCCGGGCCCACAGCTCCTAGCTCTGAGCCATAGCTCTGAGCTCTTGGTTCCAGCGGAGCCAGGAACTGTGGACTCGGAGCCTGAAGCTGTGGGGTCGGAGCCAGAAGCCAAAGGCTCGGAGCCAGGAGCTGTGAGGTCGGAGCCTGGAGCAAGGAGCTTTGGGGTTGCAGCCTGGAGCCGAAGGCTCGGATCCATGAGCTGTGGGCTCGAATTAGGAATAAACTATATACATATATACCTAGCATTTGTTTGGGAGAAATCATTTTGCCCAGGATAGCCTCAAACACAGCTAGTAAAAGTTATACAAAATTTGACAGAGACCCCACAGAAGCCTCAAAAATCTGCACCCCAGCAACCTGAATACCTTCCGTTAGATTCTCCGTCTAAACTTAGCGTACCTAAACTATATTTTCTAACTCCTCTTCCAACTGATGAATACCCAAAGCCGAAACCTTTTCAAAAATGGTTAACTGTTGATTCTGACACAGATGAAAGTGATCGTGGTGAAAACGACTCAGACAACGAAGACTCGCATGGAGAAGAAAGCTCACATGAAAGCGAAAGAGAAGACGCTGGTGATACTGATGTGGACGAAAGGGACAGTGACCATATAAAAAAATCCATATAAAATTAGATTAGACAAGTCGTATTATCTCAGAAACGTCAGAAACCGACCTTATTGATGTAAACATTTGAACTGAAATAAATACTTTTTAAACTTGATATTTGTGTCTTCTTCAAGTTTTAAGGTAATACGACAGAGTGTCTCTGTCGATATCAATGTTATTTTTCTTTAATTCATCGTAAATAATATCCATGACTGTACATACGTTGTGAATACATGCCCCACAATTGCTGACTGTCAGTAAGGTAAAGTGCATAAATGAAATTTAATTCCTATTACTTATATAAGTCGAGCATCTTTTGATAATGACGATCTTCGGGGATTAGTTGCATGAGAGCTATCGGTTATGACGTATGACACGGGGAGTTGGGTATCAGCTAGGGTTGGTGGTTGGATAAAAGTTAAGGAGCCTGAGACGAATGAAAGACGCGATGTGGTTTCGCTATGGTAACACTGCTAATGACCTTCGCGCCTAGACTAGCCTAAGCGTTTAATCCCCTTAATGACCGCTAATGAGTTTCTCTTTTGCCTCCTGCACGCGCACTGAGGATAAATATGTAAAGATCACACTTAGTAACGGAAAGCGTAGCAACACTTCAAAGTAATAAATCGCTTTGCCTTTAGTTCATATTTCGAACACTTTTACGACCTCTCGAAGTGATTCCTCATTCTACCTTCCTACAATTTCCTCGCTTATAAACGAGGGTTTAGTTAGCAATGATTCTAGGAAGACTTACTCTGTTTGAATATTTAGGTTCTAAACCTAATATAATATTCATGATATGCTATTAATTCAAGTCTATACGTTATCTCTGCCAATTCATACACTAAGGCTGTTCAAAAATCTATATTCCTTCACACAAGGTTTCAGATAAAAAGTAAAGAGCGTCTCTATCAATTTCTCTTTCTCCTTGCAAAGAACGTTTATTTTGTTAAAGTTTACTGTACGCATGCACTTTGCACCTACATGTCCCACACGTGTTCACTGACAGTACGGTTAGGTGTATAAATGAAAAGGTAATTAGTATTACTTGTAAGGATATAAGTCGAGTGCCTTTTGCTAATGACGTAACTGAGAACTTCGGGGATCAGTCGGAGAGATGTCGGTTTTGATAACGTATGCATAAATAACAAGTCGTTATGACGTAGTGAAAACCAGGGGGTTGGATAAAAGCTAGGGTTAGTAGGTACACGTTGGATGAATACTAATGAGGGTTATGGTTGGACGATCCTAAAGGAGCATGAGAATGAATAAATAATAAGTTGAATATTTAATGAGACGGCATCCCTTTGGTCCCTGGAGTTGGGGGGTATCACTACTCCAATGGCCCCTGGCAAAAGTGGTGGAAGTCTATTCCAGCAATGATAGTCATGTGAGGAGAGTGAAACTCCTTATAGCAAGTGATACAGCAGACAGCGAGGGACGTCGTCAACAACGCCCAACTTTTTTGGATAGACCAATACACAAGTTAGTTCTCTTGGTAGCAGCAGAACCAAGGAATTCCCCGTCGAGGAGCCAAACATAAGGAATTATTAACTGAGTTATTTTGTTAATGTACTTGTTTGGTTAACTGCCTTTGGCAGTTAGCTAGGGGAGCCATGTCACTGCAGTTGGCTGCAGTTGTTAACGGACAACGGTTGTTGTCATTGAGAGGTTTTTTGTTGCCCTTCGTAGTGACAACTGACAAGTTTAAATTCGTTTCATTGTACGTTACTGTATCCGTGTAATCCTCGGAATAGAAAGCTCCAATCGGTAAGAACTTGACGATTTTCCATTAACATACCTTTTATCTTTATCCTCATGTACATATTTTAACTTTACTGTAGAATATTATCTCGAATCATGAAATGCAAAGGTGTCCTTCAGTTTGATTTGTGAATAATTTCGAAGGGGTATTAATACAGTGTAAAGTGCAACTCTTCTGGCGGAGCAAGTGCGAAACCAGAGGCCAGTCACATACATAATAAAATTAACTTATAATAATTATATGTATATATATATAAGATGTGGAAATACATATATGAGTTAACAGAAAAGAAGCTACGGTTATACAGTATTCTGGTCTGTAGGGGCAAGGGTTCGAATTAGAGAGTATGTCACGTGAAGCACAACAATTATTACACCCATGTCTCCGCAGAAATCCTAATATTTTGTATCCCTTGGCTAGAGCATTGACAATATGTATATCCCATTCAAGTCAACTGTAACACTCAGGTTTGGGGTTACAGCATGAACTAGAGAATTTTGACCGATCTTATAGTCAAATAGAAGAGGATTTCTTTTACGCGAGATAGTAAGCACTTCACACTTTGAATTATATTGAAGTGTAGCAGCCAATATTGGCTCCAATGTTGAAGTGATTGACAGTCAGTTGTATTCCTGAAAACACAGCACTACGAGTCGTCAGCGAATAGTGCTATTGAGTTGTCGACAGCGATAGGAATGTCGTGTATGTAGACCATGAACAGCAGCGGACCCAGCATGCTGCTCTGAGGCACTCCAGATGTTACAGGTAGACTGCTAGACACACTACCCTGCACGATGCAAAGTTGGTGACGGTTACTCAAGTATGTAGCTCTTAAGCCATCGCAAAAGATGATCGCCAATACCGTAATGAGATAACCTGCGGAGCAGCCCTTTGTGGGACACACTGTCAAACGCTTTTGCCAGGTTTAAATAAACAATGTCCGTCTGGAGTCCCTTATCTATAGGTTCTGTCCCACTGTGTGGTTGAATGACATTAGCTGTGTGACGGTGGAACGCCCTCTTAGTAACCCGTGTTGAGAGTCGTCGAAGAAGGTGCTTAGATGGAATATCGTGTGGTTGAAAATGCAACGTTCCAGGGGAGATATTTGGTGACATCTTCCCTCTTACCTTTCTTGAACACGGGAACAACTAGGGAGTTTTTCCACTCCACAGGGAGTTCGCCAGACGTAAGCGACAAATTGAAAAGATGACAAATAGAAGGAACAAGTTCACTGGAACAATCCCTCAGGATAAATGTTGGTAGTCCGTCCGGTCCAGATGCCTTGTGTGAATCCAAATTGAACAACGTGGCCATTATCTCCTCCACAGTAAGTCAAATGTTTTCCATGCGATCATATTCACTGTTGTCGTTGATGGGTGCAGGTGTAGAGTCATCTTTGCTAAATGTTGAAAAAAAAGAACTGGTTGAAGGCCTCTGCCTTATCGGTGTTAGAGCTAAGTGATTGGTTATGATATGTGACGGTAACAGGAATTGAGTTGGATTTTGTTTTACAGCGAAAGTATCTCCAGAAGTGCTTAGGGTCTTCCTTGATAGTTTTGCCAAGAGTCTCCATGTGTTCTTTAAGTTTCTTGTCAATCAGCTTTTTGGTTTCTTCTCACTTTCATGACATGCGACACTATGAGATTTTTGAAAGCCTGCCTAGCCGTTTCTTTTCTGTTCAACAAGTGAATAACATCTGCATCAAACCATGGAGGAGTGTTCGAGTCCATAACTTGGCACTTTGGCACGTGAGTGTTGATTATATCCAACAACGCCCTTTTCCATCTTTGCCAGCAAACGTCAACATTGGTCATATTGCTGCAATCAAGGATTTCAGTGGATTGTAGAAATCGTTTTTTAGTTGACCAAGATTAGCTGCTTTAAAGTTGTAAACAAAGCGGGCCGGTTTCTTGATGCGACGATTATACGTTCCGGCTCATTAGTTATAACCAGGTCTAAAATATTTCCCTTATTATACGCAAAGTGAGTTGGAAAGGTGTTCATCTGGAAAGATTTATTAATAATTTATGAGAAAGTTATCCAATAATAAAGATTGGATAACTAGGTGAAACACCCTGGCTCGAAACACTACAGTACATTTCATCGGCATAGATAATAGACAATTCCCATTATAGCAAAGCATCATGGGAAATGTGGTAGGCTTCACTTGCAGGCGAAATGGCCGCCGCGAAGCGAGCATTTTGCTTGTGAGAAGAATGGATTCTTTTAAGCACATTTTTTGTAGCGCAGGAGAATTTCGAAAAGGGCAATGTATTTGTGGGACTATAAAGAACGTTGTGTGCCAAAGACAGCGAAATCAGAGCAGAAATGGACGAGAAAATTGCTAGCTATAGAGCTATTGAAGGAGAGTGAAGAATATGCGAGTAAAATACGTTCCAGAAGGGAGGTTTCTCTCGACGTTTTCAGGTGAGTAAGCTTAGTGAACATAGGACACCTCATCATTTTGCCTCACAGACATGTGTGTGTTGTTGTTCTATCGCGATCTCGTGTTTTCTGAATTACCAAGTGTTCTGTAATGATTTTTTCGTTTGTTGAAATTGACAACTTTTGGCGACGATGTCTGTCATTCGTTCGATTAAGCATGTCCTCAGAAGACAATGTTTTTAAAGAGTCCTTAAACTTTTTGGCGCGGAAACAACCCGGTTTTATCAGCACTGGCACTGGCACTTTGTAAAAACACCAAGAAGAAAGCATTTCTGCCTGGGTTTCTACTGTTGTTTTTGATTTCTATTCTGTTTCCTTTGTTTTGGTCGGTTCATATCCTGTCAAATAAACCAGTAGGTTCTAGAACTATTGTAGGCTGTAAATATATATTCATAACTATAAATTCGTTTAAAACGTTGAAGATTTGCCGAATTTTGTTGCTGTGTTGTAGGCAACAAGCTTTGTAAAACACAGGGGTGGTGCCAGAGGCAGGCAGGGGTGCTACACCCCCTGTTGGGGAACCATAGCCCCCACCCCCCAGGCCCATCGGGGAAAACTTACCAAGTTGTCAGGGAATCTGGGAAGGAAAAATTGTATTTTTGTCAATGGGCAAAGAACTTTTTTAACTGATTAAGCCAGACAAGTAATTAATGCTTTTTGTGAAATAAAACTCCAAATCCCCGTACTAGCCCCCCTGTTTAGGGACCTTAGCCCCTGTGTCGGGGGAATTCTTGGCACCACCCCTGGTAAAACAGTGACTTGGAAATTATAATTTAAGGCTATAGATAGTCTATAAACTCTGTTACAACATTCTTTAATCAGATTTTTCTCAGTGTTCTCTCCATAGATAATATAGACTGCAGAACAAATTTTAGTTAGTAGTTTTATAAATCTTGATAATTAATATTAATAATTTTTTAGGTAGGTACTGTATATAAATCTGTAAATAGGGAATTGTAAAATATATAATTATATAACTCATATATAACTGTAAATAGGAAATAGGTTTTTAGTATTAATTTATAAAATGGATAATGAACCATGTACTTCAATGGAATCAGACAAAAGGAATTGACAACTTTAGGAGCCAAAAGAACTACATCTTCAGAAAGGAAGAGAATAAAAGGAGGTGGAACATATTACTGTATTCCTACATGTACATGATAGCAACACAAAACGAAATCCAGAACTTTCATTTTACCAATTTCCAACTGACAGAAAAAATTTTCCAACTGAGAAAGATCATTGTGGTTGCTCCATTGAAGTACATGGTTCATTATCCATTTTATAAATTAATACTAAAACCTATTTTCCTATTTTACAGATATATATATGAGTTATTGATATGCTTTTATGTAATTATATATTTATATAATTTACTATTTACAGATTTACACTGTATGTACAGTATCTACTATATTATCTACGGAGAGAACACTGAGTAAAATTTGATTAAAGGATGTTGTACAGAGTTTATAGACTATCTACCACCTTAAATTATAATTTCCAAGTCACTGTTTTACCAGGGGTGGTGCCAAGAATTCCCCGACACATTCAAAATTTGAATGTCTAGAATAGTTTCTCAGGGTGAAATTATCTGTGTTTCTACACAAGTTTTATTTCAATTCACTATTAAAGTATTACCATAGCTGACCGGGTAAGTGCCCTCCCCAGCACCTCCACAGTACACTGGGAAACTGATTTCCCAGTGTACCAAGGAGGCACTGGGAACGAGGATGGCACCCTCCCCCACAATGTTTAAATTTTTGTTAAAGGTAGGCGCTTATATCTTACATGAGCAGTGGCAGGGTGCTTACATGAGCAAAATGTGCCTTATGGGAAAAACCGATTTTACATGTTTTAAGTCAACACAACACTCTGAAATATATATGAAAACAAACAAAACCATTTTAATACTCTTAATTATTAATATATTGAAACAAACAAAACTATATTACAAAATATGAATTTAAAAATATGTGTTTATATGGTACAAAAGTCTATAATAGATCATGTTCATCAAAGCCTGAATCTGAGTCCAAGTCAAACAATATGTCCCCAAGTTCTCCAGGTAGGTCACCTTTGTCTAATGCAGGAAGTTGTCTGATGAAACGAGATCATCTTCGGTCCCTTTGTGAAGATGTGGTCAGTTGTACTGAGAGAATGTTTTAAAAAATAGCCTGGAAAGTTACTTTTTTCCTTAAACAGTGGTGGGGGGGGGGGGGGGGGGGTGTGGTGGGTGTGCTTGCTTCAAATGGGCACTTACCTGGTCAACTATGGTAATTACTTGTCTGGCTTAAATCAGTTAAAAAGTTCTTTGCCAATTGACAAAAAATACAATTTTCCTTTCAGATTCCTGACAACTTGGTAAGTTTCCCCCGATGGGGCCTGGGGGGGCTATGGTTCCCCAAACAGGGGTGTAACACCCCTGCCCCCCTGGCACCACCCCTTGTGTTTTACAAAGCTTGTTGCCTACAACCTGCTACAACACAGCAACAAAACTCGGTAAATTTTCAACGTTTTAAACGAAATTTATAGTTATGAATATATTATACAGCCTACAATAGTTCTAGAACCTACTGTTTATTTGACAGGATATGAACCGACCACAAACAAAGGAAACAGAATTAGAACTTCAAAAACAACAGTAGAAAACCCAGGCAAAAGTTGCTTTCTTCGCTTTCTTCTTGGTGTTTTTACAAAGTGCCAGTGCCGTTGCCGATAAAACCGGGTTGTTTCCGCGCCAAAAAATGTAAAGATTCTTTAAAAAACATTGTCTTCAGAGGGGACATGCTTAATCGAACGGAATGACAGACATCGTCGCCAAAAAGTTGTCAATTTCAACAAACGAAAAAATCATTACAGAACACTTGGTAATTCAGAAAACACGAGATCGCGAATAGAACAACAACACACACATGTCTGTGAGGCAAAATGATGAGGTGTCCTATGTTTCACTAAGCTTACTCACCTGAAAACGTCGGGGAGAACCTCCCTTCTGGAACGTATTTACTCGCATATTCGTCACTCCTTCAATAGCTCTATAGCAATTTTCTCGTCCATTTCTGCTCTGATTTCGCTGTCTTTGGCACACATCGTTCTTTATAGTCCCACAAATACATTGCCCTTTTCGAATTCTCCTGCGCTACAAAAAATGTGGCTTAAAAGAATCCATTCTTCTCACAAGCAAAATGCTCGCTTCGCGGCGGCCATTTCGCCTGCAAGTGAAGCCTACCACATTTCCCATGATGCTTTGCTATAATGGGAATTGTCTATTAGGATATTTGAGGAAGATCACTAGTGATCTGCAAACTATATTCGTGTTCATTTGAGAAGCCATTTAAACAACTCGAGCTCGTGTCCCACAGGGATATCCAAACACTCGAAAACAATTAGATTGGTTTCACGAAATTCGCGAGTAATTTTCCATTTTAGGTGGCCTGTATATAACACTTAGTAGAATTTTAGATTTTCCAATCAGGTTGATCTCGACGCATAGCATTTCTAGTTCGGTTTCTAGGTCCGATCTGCGAAGTGTTTGTAGGTTGTTTTTAATTTCTAACAGTCACCACTCTTCCGAACCTGTCACGCCTGAATACGGTGTAACCTCTGTCCAGAATCTCCGAATCATTAATCGAATCATTAAGCCAAGTTCAGTTACAGCGACTACGTCGTAAGCTCCGTGGAAAACTAAGTTTCGAAAAGCAGTTCAGTAGTTTGCAAATCCGGTCATATTTCATAGTAGCATTCAGGGCCTTGTTCATGCTCTTCAAACTCCTGGCATTTAATAAGATGCATTTGATGTCAGGTTTTTGCAGGTTATTTATTTCGTGTGATAGTTCGTCCAGTATTCCGTTCCACGTTGAACGATGCATCGGTGTTCGCATAATATCGCAGTCCCGTGGCCAGGAATTTATTTCGCCTCTGGACGTTAAACAGAACGATGGCGCGATCATTGAAGATACCAGTCTCGCTTAGCAAAGGTTTCCCGCGGATTTTCAGCGCGCGATCTGGCGTGCTTGTGATGATGATAAAAATCAAGTTGCAGAAAACAGGTTTGAATGATGAAAGAATGCTTTTACTCATATAACGAAGTTCACAGGTAGATGTCTTTGATATAGAGATATAGATGGATAGTTTTGTTTTTGTAAACAATCACAAATGAAGTAAATTAAGTAAATGTGGAATATAACCCAGAAGTTCCAGGAGCTCAAAAATCGCTGACTAACCGCCATGATGGCGCAAGCAAAAGTGTTGGCGTTTAAACCTTTTCTAATCAGAGGGATATTTACCAAAGATTGTGTAAAAGATGGGTTGTTGAGTTAACGTATTTCTAGTTCAGAAATAAAGACAGTCAAGACTCATCTTACAAAAAACAAACTGTTTCATCTTTTCTAAAACGCTTGTTAGTATACAGGGGCGAATCCAGGATTTTTTGAAAGAGGGGGTTGACACGTCTAGGGGGTCCGGGGGTATGGCCCCCCGGAAAACTTTTGATTTCTGATACCCTGAAATGCTATTTCCTGCATTTTGGGGACAATATTAGGATCAGAAATAGCGATTTTTATACGCTATATTATACACTAAACACAATTTATATATTATATATAATATAATATACCATATATAATAGGCTAGGGGGGTTGCAACCCCCATAACCCCCTGGATCCGCCACTGGTATATTATGATGTAGTATAAACATCTATAATGCCATTTTGACTGCTTGACAAGTTGCGAGTTACGCGCGTGGATTATTTCGTGAGATCTAAAAATAACTTAATGGAATTAGGATAGAGCTAGACCCGTTACTATAGACCCTGTGCACATAACGTCAAAACGGCCGATCTGGAGGACAACTTCAATGTTCCACAGTTCAACAAAGCAAATTATTAATAAAAATTGTATTGTTTAAAAGCATTTTTCCTCCACCAAGAGAATAAGTGCAAAGGGTATATATATATTCCTTTTCCATTACTTTTATGCTCTCTTGCTAGAAAAACCCCCATGAAATGTTATATGATAATAAAAAAGAATTGACAAAAAAGAGAAAATAAAAGATTACATATTTAAAAAATAAGAACGATAATATATATAAAGGGATTGACAGAAAAGAAAAAAATTACCTTTCCAACAAACTGTGCTTGTCTCTGATAAACCACTGCAGAATTGACTACAACAGCTCCACTGCCAATTATTTTAGCAGTATTATTCATAAATTCGCAGTCTTCAATCCACAAATTGAATTCTTGAAGTTCTAATGACTTTGGAAAACTTGATGGATTACTTAAAATTACAGAAATCATCCCACCATATCTTGCGAACACGTTCGAGAAATTGCAAAAGGCAACGTGTGTATGACTAAAATACAGATTACTGTATGGAGAAGTATATGCAGCAACAGCACCAACCTGGTTCAGCTCAAATTTACAATACGAAACATTCAGATAAAATCTGTTACCTTTCACGTAAACTGCGGATCCAGTTCTCTTAAATACATCTCTCAGAATATTTTTGTTCTTACTGAAGTGGCATGTATCTAACGAGATATTAGACGCAACAGAGTCACCAATCGTAACGCTGATTAGGTTAGTATAGGATATCTTTTCATTCGAATGAAACCAGCAGTTACTGATACGTACATCAAACGATTCTGCGCCGTCTTCTGAATTTAGAACCATAACTCCGCCATATTCATTTTTATTCCTTAAAACGTTTGTGTTGATAACCGTCACGCGAGCTGGACGGTTGAATGATGCCAAGAGGATTTTTGCCCCATTTCCACAAAAATTACCACCATATATACGAAATGATAAAATGGACGTAGTTTCGTCTTTTATGCTTGCGTGATTCATGGCGGCATTTGGACCAAAGCTAATAACTGAAGGCTGAGTTACATGTTCCGAGAACGTAGTATTTGAGATCCCTGAATTCAGGAAATTGAAGTTAAGTGGACCAACAATAGATATAAGAGATGCTGCAAATCTTGGAGTGTTGTTTAAAATGAAAGAATTTTCGATTTGTAAAAAAACTACATCTCTGATTGAATTAACCACTTTCAGACAACCAGCGGAGTTGTTTTTCATGAAAGTTGAATTGGTAAGAGTAATGTTAATAGTTGATGATAAATTCTTTACCGAGATGCTTATGATATATAAATAACTCGTGTTACGTTCAAAAGAACCAAATGTACAATTGATTACATTTAAAGAAACGTCAGTTAGGTTTACAAAGGTGTTGATAAACGTTAAGCCTTGAAAAGTAACTTTTCCCTTGGTTAAACTACCATCAAAAACCAATACATGACCAGAGCAATTTACAACTGAAAATCCTTTCCAAGATTTGAAACTAAGACTTCCTTGAACTAGTTTGGACGAACAATTGTCATAAGGCTGGAGCACGGTGTTGGTAGAGTCAACCATAATGAGATCATTTGACGAGGATTTACCAATAACGCAACTTAAAGTCTTGCAAGGTAACGTACTGTTTTGACAATTGTTGCTGCTGCCGTTAATGTTATCATTTCCATAAGCTTTGGAAACATACAAGATCTTTGACTCTGCATTAGCTGCAAAAATAAAAAAAATCTGTTATGGTCAATGTATTACAAGTAATATTTAGTATTTTATGCACTCGAAATTGTGTGAAAAACATTTCAAGAGTAAGAACTCATATACATTTTATAAATAATTTGTCGCAATAATTTGTCGTGGTATAAATACATCGAGCAGATAGCTACTAAAGTAAATCAGTTATTATGCTTGGTGCGTAGGATGTGTGACCATAACACGAAGTAAAATGCTAAAAAAGTACTGTTACTATGTTATTCTGGTGAGATCAAGATTAGAATATGCCGCTTGTAAACTATGACTATCTTACACTATTAAAGAAATTACGTGTTGAAAATATTCAACGCAGGGCATCAAAGTTCATATACTTAACTACCCAAACGTCATGGACAGATGGACTACAAGCAGAAACTCGTCAAGCTATCTAGATCTCTACTTCCTCTCGAATATAAAAGACAAATAAGAGACCTTATTCTTCTTTTCAAAATTCGTTCTGGCCTTGTGGATATTAATCATTCACATTTCCTGCAACAAACACCTCAAGTCGCTACAATTAATAGTCGCGCGGTTCCTCCCATCTTAATTACTATCTCGGGATGGTCCAACAAGACTACTTTAAACATTCATATTTCCTGAGAGTCACCGACCCTTGGAACAATCTTCCTTCGATTTGGAACGCATTGACCATTTAACTACTTTTCAGAGGGAAGTCAATGACTATTGTAAAACAAAACTCGATCATTATCATTTAACAGGAGATCATTAGTGCAGTATCTGCAAAACTTGAGCCGGTTCACACGTTGTGGAGTACGCAGACACGGCGGTTGCTATTCAACAACCACAGACTGGAATAAGTAAACAAAGACTATATCTTGGCATTCAGGTGGATAGTACCTGAAATAGTACATGGAATAATCATTTGTCGAACGTATATGTAAGAAGATTTCATTCTCCACATTGTATGATAGTTAATTAGTTATATAGCTTCTATTAACTGCACATGAGTTTATACCAGCTGTAACTGATTCATCATGCAGTATAAATAAAATTGTTATTATTATTATTATTATTATTATTATTATTATTATTATTATTATTATTATTATTATTATTATTATTATTATTATTATTATAATAAGACCAGAAACTAAGACCAGAAACTCTACTCCACGTCGTAGCAGGTTGCCAATCGTATCTCGAAAGGTTTACGTGGAGACATGATTCAATTTTGAACTTTCTTGCGTCAAACCTAAAGACGGTCAGCGGTTCAAATCTCTATGTCGATCTTCCGGGATACAAAAGTCCATCCATATTAACCGGCGACTCATACCGTCCAGACTTGCTCCTGACAACAACTAGTGGATGCTTATACATTGTTGAACTAACTGCTGGTTTTGAATCTAATCTTCAAAAGAATGTGGAACGAAAAAAACCTAAATATTTAGAATTAATTAGAGAACAAAGGAAATTATTAGCTCTCTTGGTGTCTTTGCGAAAGAATGTTCAACATTTCTAAAAATGCTAAATGATCTTCATTTTGACAAAGTTCACCAAAACTATTGTGTGAAACGAATGACGACAATTGCCATCAGAACCACGTATTATATATTCTGTTGCCGAAATAAGGAATGGACAAACACAGATTTATTAACTTTTTAATGTTGTATTGTATAAGTTTGTTATGTGTTTTCATAGTTATATATTAGAGTGTACCATCGATTCAAGTAGCCGGTTGTAAATTACCTTAATAAGTGAGATTTACAATTGTATATGTAAGAACTAAATTTAATCAATAAAGTTTCCATTATTATTATTATTATTATTACTACAGAAGCAGACAGCAACATGGTTCCAAGAAAGGAGTAATTTGTTTCTACGAATTATGAGACGTCATTCTTTGATCATACCAGTACTGATACAACAAACAATATTGTATAGTTTGCTTTTATATTACATGTAATTTTGTGTTACAGGGGAAGGCAATTGAGCAAAGGAAATGCCTGTATATCACCTTCATAGATCTTAGCAAAGCATTCGACTCTGTAGATCGTGAAACTCTCTGGAAGGTGCTCAAAAAATTTGGTTGCCCAGACACGTTGATAGACCTCATACGCGCATTTCATGATGGAATGATGGGAATGGTGTCAGTTGGAGGGGATTATACAGAAATGTTTCCAGTCAAATATGGCACAAAGCAAGGTTGTGTACTAGCTCCTAATCTCTTTACAATGTTCTTGACAGTTGTTATTATGAAGGTTCGAGCACAGGACTGCAGAGGAGTGTATATCCGCACAAGACCCGACGGTAAGCTTTTCAACCTGGTTAGATTAAAAGCTAAGACAAAAACCATCACTGAACTGGTCGTTGAGCTCCTTTTTGCAGATGACGTAGCTTTGGTTGCTCATAGCTTGATAGACATGCAAAATACAGTGGATAAATTTGTTGCAGCATCAAAAGAAATGGGGCTTAAGGTTAATATCACCAAAACAGAAGTTCTGTATCAACCAGCGCTGGATGCCAGTGCGAGTGAAGATCCAATAATCGGGATAGATGGTACTTCATTGAATGTGGTGCAGAACTTCAAGTATCTAGGCAGCACGATAGCCCACGACAACCGGGTAGACATAGAGGTCCACAACCGTATCCGGAGCGCATGCAGTTCCTTTGGAAAACTAGAGGAACGTCTCTAGTCCCAATCAGGAATCCGTACCGTAACCAAATGCAAGGTTTATCGAGCAGTCGTCCTGTGCTTCTCTACTCCGCTGAAACGTACACACTTTATCGCAGCCACACCAAGAAACTGAACTCCGTACAGATGAGACACCTGAGGAGAATACTGGGAATAAAGTGGCAGGACCACATCACAAACGTGGAAGTGCTCAGAAGGGCCAGCATGGTGAGTGTCGAAGCTCTCTTTGCAGCACACCAAATCAGGTGGGCTGGTCATGTCATTCGTATGCAACAGGATCGAATACCACGCATCCTGTTGTACGGAGAGCTTGCTGATGGAAACAGACTCAGAGGAGGCCAGAAGCTTCGCTTCAAAGATGTCATGAAAAGACATATGATATGAAGGCTACTGGGATTGATGTGAGTAAATGGGAAGAAACTGCTCAAAATCGACAAGAGTGGAGGAAGGTTATCGGGGCTGGCATGGAAAACATCGAAAAAAGGAGAGCTGATGACGCAGCACGAAGGTACTTCATCAGAAACAATCCAGGCAATCCAGATCATTCCTGTGAGCAGTGCAGCCGTTCGTTTCATAGTGCAAGGGGCTTATTACTACATCGGAGACTCAAACACCTAGTCATATAGTCATCATCTGTAATCGGTGGACAGCATAAGAAGAGAAGAGAAGACATGTAATGGCGAATTCGGTAGGTTTTTACATTTTAGAAGGTAAACGAAAATAAAGCAGAAGAAAATAAAACGATTTAAAATTACTTCCGGCTTCGTTCTCAAGCTCGCTTTCTTAGTAATGGCGATAAAAGTGTTCTTAAAATAATAATTTTAAAATGTTTATTAAGTTGTTATTACAAATAATGCCGCAGGAAGGTGCTAACAACCTTTGTTGGACACGCTTGTTGATCACAACAACTTGCTACCAACAGCAGTCAAACTTTTTAACAAATTGTTGCAAGGTGGTTTGAACAAATTACCGGAGCCGAGCCGTACTAATTTTATTTAAAGGCGTAATTGAACAATAGGTACCTAGGCTGAATAACTGAAGTGGTAATTACGAACTGATCGGCTATAACAGACTAGTTATTTACAACTTGTGTGTTTTTACGTAGATTGTAAGTCAGTTAAAATGTCTGACATTTTGCACGATTCATACCTGTTATTATTAAAGTGCAATGAGTGTGATATTTATGCAAATATGCATATCAAAACATGTTAGAAAATGTAATGCTTTAATTATAGCTTGGAGACAAGCATTCTTGTGAAGATCTTGTCGCAGGTATTTTACTCAGACAAATTTCGATCGAGTTCCCTAAAATAATTCAAAGAACATCTTGCCAAGAATTATCGTATCTGAACCAACATACACTACTTGATAAATCAGTCTCACTGACCTGAACTCACTGTCGGCAGAAGAACACACGCGAAGCTAATGACCAGAATATTTAACACCATTCGACAAGAACTGGAGAAAAGACTATCTAGTTGGTCTCCCATTGTTAGTGTTCTCTATTGCGATGATCTATGGACTTACAAAAGAAACTGTCACAGTTCAGCGAAAGTAATAATAGTTACTTGGAATCGAAAGAGCTAGAAATTATCCTTCAGACATGCTCCGACAAGCATCCGGTGTCAGTGACTTGACCTCTCCGTTCATGTGTCATTGCAGTGTTTATTATAATTATGTACAATATCAATGACTAGAACGTTTAATTTGCAAATGAGGTTTTGAATTTGCATGTTAAGGTTAGTCATAGAGTATAGCGTTGCAACGTGACAATGGAGGAAAACGATGAAGATGTTGTCTTTCAGCCAAATAAACGTTTTTGTCGAGCTCGAAGCCTTGAAGAAGAAAGTAAACTTTTAGCTGCAGCGGTTCCGAAATCGACGGAGTATAAGAATAAATGGGCGGTCAAGTTGTTTGAACACTGGAAAAGCCAACGAGATAACACACATTCTTCTCAGGAATATAGCTGTCTCCGATTAGCCAAACTTGACATTGTTGAAGATTTAGATGTACCGTTCAATGAAATGAAAGCAGAATCGATAAACTTTTGGTTGGGAAAGTTTGTGCAAGAAGTACGAGACCAAAAAGGACAGAGATATCCAGGAAAGACGTTATATCAAATAATTGCTACACTGAAGCGACATTTGGATAGGAAAGGGCGGACAGAAATAAATATGCTGAGCAAGATTGATAGCCGGTAGGCGTTGTTGAACATATTGCTTTCATCTAAGGTGCACGTTATAGTAATCACATTTGTTTTGATATAATTTGTCTACTTTTTTCTACAGGTTTGGTGGATTGCATCAAATTTTAGATGCCGAAATGAAAGATGTTCATCGGGAAGGGATTAAGAACTTGAAACAGGAGAAGCAAGGTTTTACAGTGGAGGAAGAAGAAATGATGTGGCAGAAAGGAATTCTTGGGAACAGTACAGCTAAGATGTTAATGAATACCATATACTTCTATAATGGCAAAATTTTCGGGTTACGAGCGGGGGAGCATAGGATTATAAGACCCCGAGATTTCGTAGTTGGCAATCATTTTATTCAGTATACAGAAAATTCGTCTAAAACTCATAAGGGTGGATTGTGTGATTTAAAAAAAAATGCTAGAGTTATAAAGCATATTTGCGAGAAGTGTTTCAAGGGAGAAGAGCATACTCGTTGTCTTGTTGGACATATCAACAATATTTAGAGCTAGTCGAGTGCTTGCGATTCAAAGGTAGTGCCTTCTATTTCCAAGCTTATACTAACAAAATCGAATTGAAAAATATTCCACTTGGAATACATAGTTTGAACAACATTGTTCCTTTGTTGTGTGAGAAAGGTGGTTTGGAGAAACGGACAAGTCACTGTTTGCGTGTAACTTGTGCATCTCGGTTATTTAACGAGAAGGAGAAAGAGGAGCTAATTCGGAGTAGAACTGGCCATACGTCGGATGCTTTGTTCCACTATGAGAGACCGAGTTTGCAACAGGAATTAGGCGTTTCGAAAGTCTTAGGTACTCCCGAAACTGAAGATTCTTTAATGAATGAAAACGAAGTGTTAAAATTCGAAGATAAAATCGATTGCAATGAGCGGAGCGAGTCGTCAGACTTCAATTGTGAGTTCGAAGCGTTGATGGAAGATTACTTGCGGAGTGATGAGTTGCTTAATGTGGATTGGGAAGGGCAAAGTTTTGACAAAGTTGAGAATGAGGCAAGTGGTAGAAAGACAAACAATCAGCCTGTTAACATGAATAATTGCGTTGTAACTATAAATTACCACAACTAGTGTGATTAGAAAGGTGTGTCATATTTTTGTTAAAGTGAGTATAATAATATTTTATTGCAAACGTGTTGTTCAATTGTTTTACTGTGTATATTTTTGTTAGACTGGGTATATTTTTGAGCGAAAAGGTACCTTGAATTATTTGAAAGGTACAGTACCTTGAAATATTTCAATCAGCCCCGCTGTCCCCTGGGAGATATTCAAATCCGCCACCTGTTTTCAAGATGGTTCTTCCTCCAGTTTCAAAACACTGATTAAACATTAATTTCTTTTGTATTTTCCTGATGAATTATTAATGAATTTGAGAAGAATCATTCTCAAATTCATTAAAAATTCATGAAGAAAATTCAAAAGAAATTAATATTTAATCAATATCTGAAATCGCATACAGATTCATCCTGACTTTACATAAACTTTTCCTTTATAAAGCCAAAATTGGATATAAATACTTACTTTTATACACTGTTATTTTCAGGGAGTAATTTTAACTCCCCATTTCCTCCATTTTAGGGGAGTTAAATTATTGGCATATTTCGCCTCAATTTCCGGAGTTAAATTAAATCTTTCTGAGTTTCTGGGGAGTAAACTATTTTCACGGAGTAATTTTAACTCCATATTTACTCAATTTTAGGAGAGATAAAATTATTGGCATATTTTGACTTCATTTTGGGAGTTAAATTAACTCTTTCGGGGAAGTATATTTCAGGAGTTATTTTAGCTCCCCCTTTAGCTTTAAGGTGGTCTTGGACAAAAAAATTTTTTTTCTTTAATAATGGTTTATCTAAAGATAGTTTGGCAGAAATATATAGGATATGTTTCACTGATGTTAAAAAGCTAAGTAAGACATGCGTTGTTACCATGGTAACCAAGCAACAACCCCCTGGTGGGCAAAACTATGGCACTTGCGGTGAAACGCCAAATAAAGGTTAATGTAAAGGACATACATAGATCTATGCTGTGAACCTCAAAAAAGTACAAAATTATAAATATTTTCGATAAATTTCTTTTTTGAAAAGATGGCTGATGTATATTCATAAGGCTACGAATAAGAACTTTCTAACAATGAATAACATTCATTATGCAATATATTTGAGGTTTGCAACATAGATCCGTTCATATTACACAGCCTCTAAAATTTTTTAAAGCATTACATCAAATATTGAATGCGCTAGCGTGTTTGGCGTCCAGATACTATTACAAATTAACTGAGAAAGTCGTGTTTAGAAATTTGAAACCACCATGCTGGCTCAAAACACAATTCCGGCAAAATGCAGTTAAAAACAATATTCAATTTATTACCCAAATTTGTCCCTATGCCAACATAATGTAATTGTTTTCCCATTATTAAAAAGGCACCAGCTTTATACGGGTTACTATATCTCAAACTCATTAATAATTCATGAGGAAAACACAAAGGAAATCAGTACCGTGTCGGTGGTTTGGATATCGGAGGAAGAAATTACATAAATTAAGCAAACTTTCATCTTGATTTTCTCTTAAAATACTGATTTGTTTGAGATGCTATATCATACACTCGGAGGAGTGTTTTTCAGGATATCTAAACACCTCGACGTTTTTTCAAAAACCTCGGCTTCGCCTCGGTTTTCAACAAACGTCTCGGTGTTTGGATATCCTGATGAAACACTCCTCCTCGTGTATGATATATTACGTAAAGTACTCGGCCCACTGTCTGGCTTCTTCTCTGAGACTACGTTTACACTAGAGCAAAAATATCCGGATTCACATTGATTTTTATTCCTATGAGGATGAAAAACAATGTGAATCCGGATACTTTTGCTCTAGTGTAAACGCAGACCCTGAGAGGATAGTTGTGCAAACGTGTATAAATAAACCATTTTGTTTCGACGTCGAGTTATTGCACTGGTCTGTGTCAATTGTTCGTGACTATTTTAGATTCCTATATCTATAATTGCTGCCTCCCGCCAGCACACAATTCTTGACATCTTTCTTGGGTTACCTATACGTTACTCGTGCTCAGTCGTTTTGCCGAGCTATGCATGTATGGCTGCGTATATCAATTTTCGGATTTGGATATTTGGAGATGTTGGTTCTGAACCCCCTGACCATGCAACAGATGGGTATGTCAGCAGTAAAAGAGCCTGGGTACGAGGCTGCAACAAATGCGCTATCCATTCCATGTGCGGCCATGTAAAAACGCCAGGTAAAAGGATAAAAGGCCGGCCTGGCCTTTTATCCCTTTACCTGGCGATTTTATACGTTTTGCTCGCATAATTTCCTTGTGGTCGAAGCTGTTCAAGACTTAACAAGACAGACGCGGGCTACTGCAAAATTACAGTGCTATATATAGTACGTGAAGGTACTGAAGTGTTATCGAAGCTGCTAAGATCTAACACAAAACACATCCGAGACGAGAAAGACTTGACCAGACATCAGGAAAGCAAAGAAAGAAAGCATTTGGCATGCACGCATCAGTTTCGCAAAGCCTCAACAATTTAAACACAAACTTTTATAATGTCATCTTTCGATTTTTGCTCAATTTCAACCTCGTGGTTATGACTCATCACTCATGCCAGTGTTGGTCACTCACATCGTCACTGATTGTCACATGCTAGTCACATGCTGCCTCGCGGTTCGTACCCAAACCCACACGCAGATGCAAATACGCTCTGGACATCGTGGCCTCACTAATTAGTGGATCTATGAACTCAATTGGGATAAATTTCAGTATTTTGAGATGGAACATTATCCTTCGTCCTGCCTAAATGACGTTCACTAACAATCAGTGGTGCATAGCCAAAGGAGGCTAGTGGAGTGGCCGCCCCAATTCGCCCTTTACCCCCACCCCAAAAAAACACACAAACAAACCCCAACCCAACCCCGATAGGTTTCAACAATGGGGAGGGGGGAGTTTTCAATTTTTCATGCGCTGCAGATTCGTTGCCCTTTCGGCGCTCAAGGGCCTTTTTTAAGGATTTGCCAGTGGGGGGGACATTTGTGGAAAGGGACCTACATGGTTTCTGTTCTTAATTAAACGGTCATTGCAATCCAATGAAAGTTTTTAGAGAACAGAGTCTTTTAGTGTCTGTGGTATGACGGCATACTTCAGAAGAAAATTTAAAAAATTTTAACGTTTTTTGAAATTTATTTTCACTTTTTCAGCATTATAGCAATACAAGTTGGGAGCACTCTCGATTTTTTATTTATCAGGGGGAAACTTTTAGCACATAATATATATTTCTGACGTTATTTAAATGATTTCAGACCTCAAACATTTGACACTAACTCTAACCTAGTAATGATTTGCCAGATTTGGACTTTATTCCAACAAAAAATACACGTATGAAGAAAAAAGATGAGGCATTAGCCACAAAAATATACATAACCAAAATTACATACGTTGCATGAAAGTCATGCTATATTCACCTTTACATAACGGGATTGATTGTAAAAATTCTTTTTAGATAAAAGAACAATAAAACAAAATGGCTGCCACTTAAATTCAGCACTAGTCCCCTAACACGCCCTCTTCCCCCAGTTTCCCACGCAACTGCCATGTCATCACTAATAAGGCAAAACACGAGCCTTTGTGCTGTCTTCTTTAAAATCATTCACTTCGTTATAAAACAGATTTAAGGCATTTTTGAACTCATATTTTTTGAATTTGTAAACTAATTTGCTTTATAGTTCATACAAATAGAAATTTAAAAAGCTATTGTACTGTGTGGCGGGGGGGGGGGGGGGGGGGGGGGGGGGGGGGGGGGGGGAGTGCCCAGTGGGGGGCCATGGGGGCGGCTGGGGGGGGGCATGGCCCCCCCAGTATCAGTGTTAAAAAAGGCCATATGTCAAGCCCTCCGCACATCAATCCACCTTGGCACCTCCTCACGCGTCCGCCATAATCAGGGTTCTGGTAACGCCGCACTGCTAACAAATAACTACTGACAACCTTAAAAACACAAGGCTTTTTAAAATTATTTATTTCTTTTACACCCTTATCCAATTTTGTACCAGGCAGCACATCCTTGCGATAGTAACTTCTAGTTTAGATGCATATTTTTTACGCGAAAGGTATGATTCGTAAGCTATTGGGTTTGTTGTTTACATTTTGGTTTGAATAATTATATTTATCGGCGAGACGGATGAAGAATGTGGACCGTTTCTTCCTCGGCTTCGAGTACTGCTTATTGTTTACTTTCAGTAGATAGATTTTGTTTGGGGATGTTGCAAATGTTTAGCAGACTAGATATATAGTTTAATATTTGTGTCAGAAAGTGTACAGAAGAGCTAGCTAGGGAAACCATGTTTAGATATTTATCATGTTGTGGAAATTCTGGTGCCGTCTGAAACTGACTCGTCTTAACAAATGACATTAGCCGTAGCCCAATTTTAATAACCAATATTATACTTGGAACTAAAACAGGAAGTCCAAAAGGGAAACCGAAATATAACCCATATTATCCAGTCAGACTTATATTTCTAAGTTTTAAAAATTGCTTGTCTTCGACACTTATCGAGCTGGGGACAAATTTGTGTTTTACAACATGGCGGACGCTCCTAGTTTCCTCTCGTGACAGCCTCCCCCATTAGCTTGAAGCCAGAGGATCTGTAAGTTCTTCTACAAGATCAGGAGATCGGTATCATTGGTCTTTATGATGTCCTCACCAGCTAGAACACGACAATGTGGAAACTGAGAATTGCTCGGAAGCAGTTCCATGAGAGTCATGAAACACGTTCACTCGATCGAGGGGCAAATCACTCCTGAAAAAGTGTACGTGATCAAAAAATCATGTGATTTTTTTCCATGATTTTTTTATTTTTCTCGTGATTTTTTGATTTCTTTATGATTTTTTGTGATTTTTTTGTGATTTTTCTGAAGATGTATGTGACTTAAATCAGTGATTTGCCCCTCGGAGCAAAATCACTCCTGAAAAAGTGTACCTGATAAAAACATCATGTGATTTTTTTCATGATTTTTTAATTTTTCTCTTAGATTTCTTGATTTTTTCGCGATTTTTTTTGTGATTTTTCTGAAGGTGTATGTGATTTAAATCAGCGATTTGCCCTCGCATCCACTCGTTGCAAAACTCTCTCGCTAATCAACCGTTAACGAAAATATTCAAATAGACCCGCCCGGGATGAAAAAACATGTTTAGAAAAGAAACCGCATGAAAGGAATTGTATACTGTAGCTTCTTTTTTTAAAGTTAGATAGAAGGGGGGTAGATAGAGGCACGGCAATTAACGTCAAACGAAAAAAAATCTGCTCTGCGTTGCGATGACAACGGACACCGTTTTCAATACTTCGCTATAAAAACTATTTGCTGTTTTTATATTTGCTATTTGCCATAAAACCCGATTTTTCCTCCCATTTGAATATAGAACAACACACACTTCGGATAAACTACAGAAAATCGTTTAATTAAACGAATAAAGCAAAACATATTCTTTATAACGTTTAACCATTTGCATGATATATATTGACTTATTTGGCTTATTTGCCAAATGTTTTCTGATATTTAACTATTTTTGCCTTAAAACCTTTAGAATTGGTCTTGGCATTTGAGGAAAATATGATGTGCATGTAACCAGTTGGAGACGACAGAGTTTGCATTGCTACAAACCCAGAGAAACGAGCCAGTAAAGTATCACCTACAACAAAACAAACACAATATCGCATAAGATAAAAATGTAAATATTAGTTATACATTAATTAACACATTAACCTAATTATGTATTTAAAATAATAATTTTGTTCTGGCAACAAACTTTAAAATTGCCTTGAAAAACACATTTGCCATGGCAAATGGGAATGTTGGAAAGTACTTAGAAAAACTTAAAAGGTAGAGTAAAAAGTTAAAAAGAATAGCGATGGATTTCAACAGACAACATATCAAAGGCAACGTTCTGCTGTAAAACTGAAAAATACATAGCGGGTATTTATACTGAAGGAGTCTCTAAATGCACATTCCTCAAGTTGCGTAATTTATGAATAGAAATGGCTGCAAGTGATGCTCCCAAAGATTGATGATTGAAATTAAACAACACGTGCTTTTTGTTATTCGAAACAAAACTTTCTCTACTTGCCAACTACCATTGCCAAAGCAACCAATGTGTATATCCTGTATATACACACTTTACATATAATATAGCCACCTAAAGCAAATTCGTTGTGAGGCGCTTCCGTGACCCCGTTCCCTCACAACGTCTGCCTTAAGACGTTACATAGAAACCAGATAGAATCAAGTAATGTCGCATTTTGGAGTTTTAATTTAACAATCAAATTACATGCAGAGAATACACGAACGACAACTTTGAACAACTCAATTCTAAAGTATAGATTTTAAGCCCTTAAAAATACATTCACTCTGCATGGAGAAATGACAAACTAAAGGCACCAAACAACAAAGTTAATTAGTTAACAAGTTTAGCAAATATTGTTGTAAAATATTGTTGCATGTCCAGTTTCAACAACAGTAAATAATGATATTAGGTGCTACTCCAAGACATACCCAGTGTGATTGGTTGGACGGAGTAGTACCTAATAGCATTATTCCCCACCTGGGTTCGCTGTCCCACAATAATTATTCCAACCGTAAATAAATTGATTGGCTAATCAATATTGTTAATCCAATTTACCTTCATTATATAAACATTACATTTATTTTACACTTTTTTCGATGTTTCTAATTCTAGTTTTTCTTACCGTTAAATTGGTTTACTTTGTTGTAAACTTTTACGAAATCATAGCTTTGTTCTGTAATAAATTCATCAAAGGCGAGGGAAATGCGTTGTCCAGGCAGAATAACTTGCCACACACATGTCGCACTGTCTGGATAGTTGTTAGGATAACCAGGAGACTGGATGACAGAGTTCAAGTTGGTAATAATTCCTCCACAAGCTGAAAGAATAATGGATACATTTTTTTTTCATAAAAAGTGTCGAATATATCAGATTCTTAAGGGAAGAATGGGTCGGCATATAGATTGAAGCTTAAAATTTGGAACATAGCTTTGGCTTGCGCTTTCTTAGTTAAAGACCTATACGTATACGTACCGCAAATTACGGCGGTTATTGGGCCATGAAATTTCGCCAACTAAAGATGATTAATGTGATGCATTTAATCTGTTGTAATCTTAATACTCAATCGAGGTTATAATCCTTAAGAGTATATCAAAGCACTAACCGACTATTTGCTTGAATAATATCTTTCTATGTCTACAGTACTTTATGCTTCCTAAAACGAAAGTCGGAAAATAATTCACTCTGAAGTTTTTCTAAAGTTATTGGCTAAGCAAATACTCTTGTTTTTCTTGTTATCCATTCCCAATACAATGGGAAGCACTGTGCCATTAAGAAGAGTTTTGGATATGGGGCGAAGGAGCTCGAATGGGTCTCCGCGTGTCCCGTGTGTGCATTCTCTTTATTAGCTATATATGGATTATTTTTCTTTAATTTTTTTTGCTGCGTGTTGCCTATTTCTTCACTAGTCACTACACCATTTTGTTTTCCTATTTTAAGTGTCCCTATATTAACCTTTATAGTCCATTGGCCACTTTAAGAATTTTATTCTGGCTAACGCCAGACGATTTTATTCACCATATATGGGAAGGTCTTGGGCTATAAAGGGTTAATAACTTACAGACTTGTTCATAAGTGGCTTCAAATCCAATGCTTTCTCTTTCATTATTTGAAGTAAATTTGACTTCCATTTCGTTGGAAGAAGAAGTGAAGAGCATTTCGTTTGGATTGATGCCTGTTAAAGCAGTAATTAATGTTCGTGTTTTAGGATCTGATACCGTCACCCAATCTTTCTTGTTTTCCGTATCCAAAGACTTAAACCGAATCAAAACTTTCTTGTTGACAGGTACAATAATCTTCCATCGACAATAACGATTATTTCCATAGAGATTAGGATAGTCTGGTGATTTAAAAGAACCTGAAGGACCATGAAGTTCACTCCCACACGACGAAACTAAAAAAAATGTAAGAAAAAAGTATTTTAGCGTTCTTTTCTAAAGATTATGTCTGGATCAATTCAAGTCAATAAGAGAGACTAGAAAACTGAATGATTATAACTTACCAGCACAAGAAGGTACGGCTGCAGACCAAAGTCCATTATTTTGACATAATAATTTTTCAGCACCAACAAGCTTAAATCCAGGTTTGCATTCATAGAAAAGTCCGGATCCCGCATTCATGTTACTTGCTGTTCTTTCACCATTCGAAGGAATACCAGGATCACCGCAATGTACAACTGCTCAAGAAAGAAAGAAAATAACTTTCAAAAAATTGTTCACTGTTTAGAATTGTTTACAGATTAGAATTGCCTACTGTTTAGAGTTGTTTATTGTTTATAATTGTTTACTGTTTATAATTGTTTACTGCGTAGAATTGTTTAATGTTTATAATTGTTTACTTTCTAGAATTTTTTACTTCGTACAATTGTTTACTGTTTATATTTGTTTACAGCGTAGAATTGTTTACTTTTTATAATTGTTTACTGTTTATAATTGTTAACTGTTTATAATTGTCTACTGTTTATAATTGTTTACTGTTTATAATTGTTTATTGTTTATAATTGTTTACTGTTTATAATTGTTTACTGTTTATAATTTCTAACTGTATAGAATTGTACACTGTTTAGGATAGTTTCCAAATACAATTTTATATAAAAAAATCCTAATGAACCGAACAACGAAACTTTTTCCTACCGTTCACTCACATCACGTGATAAGGAATATTAAAAGAGATTTGATCTCTATCTAATTCCCCTGGTTTGGAGAAAAAATTCTAATTTTTATTTCATTAAGACACATGGCCGATCATCAAATGTTATTTTAACAAAAAAACAACACAAACAGGAAAGATTTTAACCATAAAATCTTGCCATTAATGCAAATAAGATTAGGGCCTGCAAACTAGTGCGTAAATGTCCAAACAATGATATCTGTGATCATTTTAAGGACTATTTTACTCTGCAACATCATGAAAACAAACAAGGAACAATGAATATCTTTTAAGATTACCAAGCATCAAAACTGAGTATGCACGTAGATCCTTTTCTTTCATGGGAGCAAAGATATATAACGAACTGCCACTCGAAGTTCGTAAAATTGAGCACTGTAATGATTTCGAGGAACAGCTAAGTGAGCATTTTAGAGAAGGTTAAACTTTTGGTATAATTTTTAACATTAATTCTTAATATAATTTTTAAATTTAAATTGTAATATATCGCAAATGTTTTTATCTTTTACTCATTGCATGACTACATGACACACATTGATAACAGCAGTCTTAAAACTGTTGAAGTGTCCATCCTGTATAAATATTCGTTTTAATTATTATTATTATTATTATTATTATTATTATTATTATTATAAATGCAATGTCAAAAAGTTTCTGAATGATTGAAAAAAAAATTATTATAGTTTAATTCAAATTTTAAACCTGATAAAACACTGCTACTCGTTTATTAAACATTACTTAATTATATCAAAAGTTGTCCGGACTTACGTTGACATTTAGGTTGGAGCCCACTCCATCTTGTATTCACTTGACATGTTCTGGACGCGTCACCAATCATTTTATAACCAGCGTTGCATTTAAATGTCACAACCTTGTTATAGATGTAATCAAGTCCACTCTTCTCTCCATTCACAGGTGTGCCAGGGTCGCCACATGAGTTAGCTGCAGGGCAGATTAAGATATCATTAGAATTTAAATTCAATTTAAACAGTAAACAATTTCATTATAAATATAAGAGCCCAGCTCGGTATGAATATAAAAAGTTTATAGAAAATTTATTAACGTTTCTAGCGTGCAACATCTTCAGATGAAAGGTAATTGAGTAGATGAGAGTATAGCTTGATAGATATTTACAAAGAGAATAATTAATTAGTAATTAATTAGTAATAATTAATTGCCACCTAATTAATTATTATGTTTGTTAATATATATCTATATATACTCTTATCTATTCAATTACCTTTCATTCTGAAGATGTTGCACGTTAGCAACGAAACGTTAATGAAATTTTCTTTAAACTTTTTCTATTCATGTCTTGAATATATAATGGTTTCCATATTAAGATGCTGAGCTGGGTTCTTATGAGAATCATGTCAGTATACATGCAACAAGAACGATAATAATTTCAGAACTACTCATTATTAAAATATATCGTGCAGGTATGCTGTCAGAAATTGTGTTAAGCTTTCATTTGATGTATAGTTCAAGTTTCCATGTTATGTGAAACCTTTTAAAATGTTCAAAATGTTCGTAATAATATAACATTTACTTCTCACAAATATTATAGAATTTCAAATGTTTTTTATTCAACTACGTAACGTACAACCTTGAGCGATATGTCAAACAAAAGCAATTGAAAAATGCTATTTGGAGTAGAAAGTTCAGGATTCTAGCTATAGCTAAACGGAAAGTACTTTAAAAACGGCAAGAAAGATTGGGGCGAATACGAGCCTAACTTTGCCCAGTTTTCACAGAACGTTTCCTGCACGGACCTGGCTTCGCTGTGCTCGCTCGGTCCGTACTAAAAACGTCGGTCCGATATTTCACTAGTACAGACCTCGCTCTCGGTCAATAAGTAGTAATTATAACGTTCTTTGTTTAGTGTTCTTATTGTCTATATTTCAAAAAAATTAAAAATGCAATTGTTACCCAAACAGTTAGCCTGAACTCCACTCCAACGTCCGTCATCTTGACACATTCTTCTTTCTGATCCTGTAATTCGATATCCTTTATTACAAGTATAGGTGACGACACTGTTGTAGGTAAACGTACTCCCAGATCTTTGACCATTAGAAACTTTCCCGGGATCACCGCAATTAATCACTGAAATATTATAAAGCCTGTAAATTTTATTGATTATAATAATTTAATCAAACATAACGTCTCACTAACAAAGATAACTTCTCACTTACACAAATACAGTTGTCGTCTTTTTATATAGTACAGTATAGTATATATAGATATAATAATACTATGATTGCCTCGGTTCCTTTACACGGGAAGATTTAATCTCTTATTCACCTGGTTTGTGTGATATTTCTAATTTTTATCTCATTAAAATACATGAGCGAACATCAAATTTTATTTTAGCAAAGAAAAAACACAAACAAGAAAGATTGTTTAAAAAATGTAGAAATGCAATGTCAAATTGTTCTAAATGAGTGACATAAAAATGTGTTAAAGTTTAATTCAAGCCCTTTTAATATTCCTTTAGTTATCCAGTGCAAGAAAAAGTACCAACAGATTAGCGGGCGTTAACGGGTATGAGTGGCATTGTTTTCTGAATTATTTTTCTATTTTTCAGAAAATCAAGTATTAGAATCATTGTGTGTAGTTTATAGCGCATGCCCCATTCCCCCTCGCCCCAAGTTTTGGTGTAGGCATAAAGCCACTTGGGGTGACTACAACTACAACTACAACTACTGGAATGCTTTGCTAGTTTCCTTTATTTCGTACCACTAAATAGTACCACTAGGTTAGTACCATCCTAAGTCATAGTGCACATGGTCTATTGACACTTACACTGACATGTTGGTTTTGGATTACTCCATTGTTTGTTTGAAGAACATTCTGCGTAATTTATAGCATTGTTAACAAAAGTATATCCAACTGAGCATTCATATCGGATTGTACTTCCAATGGTAGATTGAGAACCAAATACTTTTCCATTGCTTGGTGCTGACGGTTCTGGGCAGTCCGTTCCTACAACCGTATATATCATAAATGATGTATTTATCATTATATAAACATGATTGTAATTATAACGAAGAAAACTGTTTATATTAGAATGCCATTAAATTAAACGAACTTCTATTAAATATTTCAGCATGCAAAATCCAGGCTTACAAAATATCTATTAATTTATTGTTATAAAACAAATTTAAAACATCAACAAATCGCACAATTTGCTTCTAAAGAAAACTATGCAGTTG
This sequence comes from Paragorgia papillata, assembly GCA_035771165.1. NCBI lineage: Eukaryota > Metazoa > Cnidaria > Anthozoa > Scleralcyonacea > Coralliidae > Paragorgia > Paragorgia papillata. The sequence goes on from JAWNZC010000440.1 coordinate 1,702,863, forward strand.
GTATAACAAGGTCTATTGCTGCCAGTGCCCAATAGTGATTATTGTTTGGTTGTTTTTATGCAATAGTAAGAAAATGTTATCACAAAAAATGAAACTATTATAGCTCTAGCTTGATGAGCACCGTAATAATAATATTTGATAAACTTACGAATGCATCTTGGTGCTGGATCACTCCACTGATAATCATCTTGACAACGTAATAAAGATGTCCCAACAAGTTTGTATCCATTGTTACAACTGTACGTTATTTTTGCTCCAGCGTGGTTACTGCTGCTTGAACGACGTCCATTCAGTAAGACTGGTGTAGAATGACATCGTATCTCTAAATTAAACAATGTGTAAAATAACAGAATGTCAATAGAAGGTTGCAGGGGGCTCAGAAATCTTTTCTGAGTAATTGAGCTTGACAAACGTCCAACAAACGTCTGTTACATTACGCCAAGCTCGCAAACGTACCACATGTACTGCATGTATACGTACAACTTATCATATTACTTTAACTATCATATATTTAACACAACTTTTTTCATTTAGCTACATTCCTAGAACTGCGTGTTAATTCTAACAACACTCCCGTATTCTCACCCAAATCAAAGTAAAAAGAGAGTAAAAATGAGATTATCTTGTTTATAATAAAACATACGTGAACATATAGGTTGCACTCCAGACCAAGTACCATCCACTAGACACGTTCTTGTTCGTGATCCAACCAGTTTATAATTTGCGTGACAAGAAAATGTGACAACAGTGTCGATGGTTGTGATGTCAGTATTAGGAATCTTGTTGCCACTAGCCGGGGCGCTCAATCTTGAACAACTCGTAGCTTAAGAAACAAATAATAAAACTTAAGTAGTTCTTAACACGACATAATTAAAGTCTGAATTTTACGTGGGATTTCAACTCTTGGTAAAATAACACAGCGCGCAAAAGGTTGTGGAAAAAACGTCGCACGCGATATTTTACACCTTGGGTATAGTAAGGTAAATCAAGGTTTATTAAATACGTCCGCATTATATTTCCTGGTTATCTCTTATTAATTAATTTACAAACGAAATACCAAAATATTAGCACGTTACACTAAAAAGAGACCTATTTAAACAAAAGGTACGCATAGTACATGTATCTGCGCCAAAATTAGCCTAAGGCCTGTTTACAAGGGGGTAGGGCACCCAGGTTACCCTTGCACCCCGGTTACCCTAGCTCTCGTATATTGCTTGTTTTTGTATCTACTGCGCATGCGCGAGTAGATACATTGCTATCGTCCGTGTAAGTTAAGTTCACTGATCTATAAAAGAGACTGGATAGAGCATCTATTATCTGAGCGCCTCCAGAAATTGAAGCCGGAAGTTACGCCCTAATTTGTAAGTGACGCCATATTGGATGGCCCCACCATGAAGAGTGAGTTGCTATATTTTACTGTTGTGAATTCGTTGTTTTCGCATATAATCACGAAATAGACGAACAACACAAATCTATTTTGGTATTTCAAGCAACGGGACACATCGTGGAACTATGGAGGACCTAAGAACGTGAAGGGAAACTGAATCATAAGTAAATAAGTTGATATTTTGACGAAATTTCGAAGGGACGGAGAGCTCACGCGAAGGGTTATTTATACTAAGGAAACGGGAAACCCAACATTGCAAACGGCCGGTGGTTAATAAACTGATTTGTAGGATACAAAAATGAGATAATACTGTAATTGTGGAATGTTCACAATCGAGTAGATCATTTTAAAAAGCCGAAGGACGTGTAAAATTATGGCACAGAAGATAGATTGGCTTGTAGAGTTGTGAGTAGATTTCGACAAGCAGCATATTTCTTTGGCAACATAGGGGCATGCTAATACTCTAAAGTTTGTAATATTTATGTTTGGTGCCTTCCATATAAGTAACTGTAGCATTCTATCTGTAGTAAGTGCTTACCTTGGCAATTATTCCCACTTGATGTAAAACCTTGTCGGCACTTGCATCTGTATCCACCAAAGCTGTTTTCACAGAAATGATCGCACGGACCACGAGCATTGTTGCTGGCACACTCATTAATATCTAAGAAGAATTCGTGGGTCATTTTTATGGATATAACTGTATATATAGTTACACAAAAAAGACAAGCTTGAGTTACTTCATTTGAACTTTATTCACGACAAATTTATTTCGTATGGTAAGCGAAGCTCACCACACTCATAAGAGAAGACAACAAGGAAGAAAAAAACTATGTTGGCCTAACCGAAAGAAAAACACAAGAATTCCACCGAACTGAGCAAGTACATTTGGTCCTTAAAAGAATCGAATGTCAAATACACGATCAAATGGAGAATCATAAAGCGGTGCAAACCATATTCTAACAGAACGAAACGCTGTAATCTATGTTTATACGAAAAGTTTCTTATTATTTGCCACCCAGAACTAAGCACGCTTAACAGTAGAAATGAACTCGTATCTACTTGCAGACACAGAAAGAAACATTTGCTTTGCAGCCAATAAGTAATTAATTATTCATCACACCCAAATCACACTTCATTCATCACATATCACATAACACATAACACATACAAACGATTCATGTCTTACATTATATATATATATATAAAGTTTCTTACGCACTAACAACAGACGCGATAGTCACCTGAAGAGTGTGGTGAGCTTCGCTTACCAGACGTGAAGTAACTCAAGCTTGTCTTTTTTTTGTAACTATTCCGCTCTACCTCGGTATTGAGCACTCTACCCGTATGATTTCGAACTTGATACTTATCTATTCATTTATATATATATATATAAGTAATATTTATAAACCGCGCAGGAGGGCTTTATCGGATATAAAACACGAGGCGATAGCCGAGTGTTTTAGAGCCGATAAGGCCCGTACTGCAAGGTTTTTAAATGGCTTCTAAAAAGAATCACTTCATACGTTCATTGGCGTAGTAATTTTGAAAATTAAGCTTATCTCAGCCGTTAAAAACCAGCGAGAAACTTAGAGCGAGTCTATATCACATATATAGATCCGATACGCTCATGATTTTTCTTTGTGTTTTCCTCATGAATTATTAATGAATTTTAGAAATATATATATATAATTTTGCCAATGCATTTATTCTTAGCTGGTATAGCAGGCTTACAGCCAAACATAATCGAAAGAGAGAATTCAGGTTTACCTGTCTGTCCGTTTATTTTTGTTTGTTTGTTTGTTTGTTTGTTTGTTTGTTTGTTTGTTTGTTTGTTTGTTTGTTTGTTCGTTCGTTCGTTCGTTTGTTTGTTTGTTTCCTTGGTTTTTTTTTTCAACGAATGTACATTTACCAACAAACCTTCACATTTTAATCCATCTTTAGTAAGTTGCATTCCTTTTCCACATAGACACCTGTAGCTTCCTGCGGTATTCACACACCGTCCTTGGCAATTTCCATTATTTGTCGCACATTCGTTTATGTCTAAAAGAAAATATAAATTGAAAAAACACATTTCTTGTTTGAACTAGAACAAAACTTGGATTGTCCATGTCGAGTAAAAAATAACGAATAAGAAGTAACATGTCACAACTGACGAATAACGAGTAACGAGTAACAAGTAACGAGTAACAAGTAACGAGTAACAAGTAACGAGTAACGAGTAACAAGTAGCGAGTAACGAGTAACGAATAACGAGTAACGAATAACGAGTAACGAATAACGAGTAACAAGTAACGAGTAACAAGTAACGAGTAACGAGTAACGAGTAACAAGTAACGAGTAACGAGTAACGAATAACGAGTAACGAGTAACGAATAACGTATAACGAGTAACGAGTAACGAGTAACAAGTAACGAATAACGAGTAACGAGTAACGAGTAACAAGTAACGAGTAACAAGTAACGAGTAACAAGTAACGAGTAACAAGTAGCGAATAACGAGTAACGAGTAACGAGTAACGAATAACGAGTAACGAGTAACGAGTAACGAATAACGAGTAACGAGTAACAAGTAACGAATAACGAGTAACGAGTAACGAGTAACAAATAACGAGTAACGAGTAACGAGTAACAAGTAGCGAGTAACAAGTAACGAATAACGAGTAACGAATAACGAGTAACGAGTAACGAGTAACGAATAACGAGTAACGAGTAACGAGTAACGAGTAACAAGTAACGAATAACGAGTAACGAGTAACGAATAACGAGTAACGAGTAACGAGTAACGAGTAACAAGTAGCGAGTAACAAGTAACGAATAACGAGTAACGAATAACGAGTAACGAGTAACGAATAACGAGTAACGAGTAACAAGTAACGAATAACGAGTAACGAGTAACGAATAACGAGTAACGAGTAACAAGTAACGAATAACGAGTAACGAGTAACGAGTAACGAATAACGAGTAACGAGTAACGAGTAACGAGTAACGAGTAACAAGTAGCGAGTAACAAGTAACGAATAACGAGTAACGAATAACGAGTAACGAGTAACGAGTAACGAGTAACAAGTAACGAATAACGAGTAACGAGTAACGAATAACGAGTAACGAGTAACGAGTAACAAGTAGCGAGTAACAAGTAACGAATAACGAGTAACGAATAACGAGTAACGAGTAACGAGTAACGAATAGTAACGAGTAACGAGTAATGAGTAATAACGAGTAACGAGTAATGAGTAACGAGTACGAGTAACAAGTAACAACTAACGAGAAACGAGTAACGAGTAACAAGTAACGAGTAACGACAAAGTAACGAGTAAGGACAAAGTAACGAGTAACGAGTAACGAGTAATAAGTAACGAGTAACGAGTAATAAGTAACGAGTGACGAGTAATAAGTAACGAGTAACAAGTAACGAATAACGAGTAACGAGTAACGAGTAACGAGTAACAAGTAACGAGTAACGACTAACGAGTAATAACAAAGTAACGAGTAACGAGTAACGAGTAATAAGTAACAAGTAACAAGTAACAAGTAACGAGTAATAAGTAACGAGTAACAAGTTACGAGTAACGAGTAACAAGTCACAAGTAACAAGTAACGAATAACGAGATCACGAGTAACTGAATATCGAGAAACAAGTTACGAAGAACAAGTAACAAGTAACGAATAACGAGAAACAAGTAAGAAGTAAGAAGTAACGAGTAAAGAATAACGAATAACAAGTAACGAATAACGAGATAACAAATAACGAATAACGGGAAACAAATAACGAGGAACAAGTAAGAAGTAACGAGTAACAAGTAACATGTATAACCGTTGCATTTTTTAGTTAATTGCATGCACCATGATCAAGTATTTCCAAAAGCAAATAAGTACTGTAGTATTAGATATAACTACCTTGACATGTTCCTCCGTTGGCTTGCCTAAATCCTTTTCCACAACTACACGAGTATCCACCAAGTGTATTTGTGCAGACTTGTTGTTGGCATTTATTTTGTTGACATTCATTTATATCTAATTATTAGAAAGAATAAAACATTGTACTTTGTTTAGAAAAATATCGATATCTCAACCAAAGAGTTAGATAGATTAAGTTTGTGGTTATGATTAAAATAAAGACCATCACAATTTATTTGAGATTGTTGCACAGATCATAGAGGCTAAGTGGAAACATCAGTCGCACTAAATATTTTGTACATACGACATCAATGTTCATACACTACTATAAATAGATTGTTCACATCTGAAATTGACGTTTGTGTAACGTAGGCATTGCCATTGATTAGGAAACCATCAGCAAGTCATAGCAAAAAAGTAGTACAATATATTGAATTAATTAATTTTTAGAGTTTGTATTCGTATTACTCCGTAAAAATCCGGAATAGGAATAGCTATAAAATGAAATAACATATTTTCAATCTAAATTTCATCTAATGGTATTCGTTTTTGTTCCAAGACACGTGTTCCATTCAACAAAGTTTTATTGCAAATATCACTTGCTTCTAAAACGCCAAAAATATCCTATAGCTAAACAAATTTTCGTCATGTTCATGCAAAAACCTTTGCAAGAAAACAGTACTAATTTGAATTCTTTGAAAGTGTGCATGGCGATAATAGTATCAGTGCAAGATAATTTTTTTGAAGTTCCACAAAACTTATCTTGAGTACTAATTTTGTATACTATAATCATTTCACTCATAACGGAGGTTTAACGTCATAAGCGAAGGTCGTTCATCAGAGAGATTTGTGCAAGCCATTTAGTAAAATTGATTGATTTTTAGTTCACTGCACGTTTCTTTACTCCTTTATGAGTACTTCAGCAGTACACGAACCTTTCAATATTTTTAATTTGTCTTTCTATACTTTTACAATTTTCAAACAGTACGTTACAAAACATATCAGTTACCTTCACAACGCGGTACTTGGCCTTGCCATTGACCTTCCTTGCATTTTAGCGAGCTACTACCAATAAGTTGAAACCCAGAGTCACAAGTAAAAGTCACAACTCCATTAGGACTAAATGTCGTTCCAAATACTTTTCCGTAAGCAAATGGTCGTGGATCTCCACAGTGTAATACTGTAGGACAACGACAAAAAACATAGAACAATTAATTTACATATATTATTTTAATGAGCAGGCGAAATCCTAGATATTCCTATAACTGAACTGGCTGTTTGGACGGGTAGTTCTTTCCTCATTGTTACTTTCTTTTTTTTCTTTTTTTTTTTCTTTTTTTTTTTGAAAGAGTGCGATTTTACAAAAGTAATAAAGCACGGTTTCTGAACCTCAGGTTAAGAAAAAAACGAAGTTATTCCAAGGTAATCGCTTTCAGATAATTACATTACAGTTGATTTGCAATGGTAAAATGATTTAGAAAATCCAACAAAAGGTTGAAGTAACTGAATAAGCGTTGCTCTTGCAAACGTGCCGCATCTTTACAGCGCAGGCTTATTTGGGAAAAGGTGCATCGGAAAAACAAACCAAAAAGATTTAAATACATGTAACTAAACATTTTTTTTAATGAATTGCTCCACATGTATTACAATTTAAAAGTTTTTATTTATTAAGTTTGACAGTTAATTTGTATTATCAATAAATGTTGTCAATATTTTTTAACAGCACGCAGCTCTCAGTACAGCGCCGCTATGATTTTAGGTCGAAACCTGCTTAAAGATTATCTTACATAAAGTAATTTTCTGTATAATTAGATATGGAGTTTACCTTTCTCGCAACGATAGCCAGTATATCCTTGTTTGCATTTACACTGGAAACCATGCATATGATTGATGCATACTCCACCATTTTGGCAAGGAGCACTGTTGCACATGTTAATCGCTGTATAGAAGGTACATGTAAAAAAGTGTTAGTTCTCATCTAGCTTTTAAGTTAAACCGTTATTTGAAATTTGAATTTGAATTTAATGTATTTGTCGTAAAAAATAATTACATATATAAAGTCAATATAATTATATACTGACAAAAATACAGAAACGACAGGAAAAAGAAACAGGGCGAGATGCTGGAAATGACATGAGGAAATAGTTTGATTATTTTCAATTCTGTCCGGAAGAACAAATCGCTTTCAAGTTTTTCGGTATAACATTTATGTACACTATCTTTAAAATTAAGAACTAAGAGTTTGGAAACTTTTGCAGTCTTTTATAGGAAGTTTGTTTCATAGATCAGTCAAACTAAAGAAAAAATAATTCTCTAAATAATGTTGCTTGGCAAACTTGATTTCGTATTATTATTAAGGTCTAAGTTCCGGGTTTTAAAACGCGAATTTTGCAATGTTAATTCAAAGAATATGAGGTTATTGCTGTCTAAAGAAGCAATTCTTGATTCAAACAGGTCGGCAATCTCTCTTCTATATTCGAGCGGCAGCATCGAAAAAGCGAATCAGTGTTTGTAACTGGTGTCCTTGCGATATCCAAGTATTCGTGGCTCGTCACTGGACATTTTCAATTTGCATTTTTGATTTAGTTATATATAGTGACCACACCTCGCTGCCATACTCTAACTGTGGTAACATGATCGAACAGCGGGAAGTTATCTCGTGTGTAGATCACCAACATCTTTACATTAGTCCCAGTTTTCTATTTGCCTTGAGTGTGATTTCTTCAACATGCCTTGTTCATGTTGGGTTGTTTGTCACTAGTTGATTACTAGATCAGTAATATGGGTAACTGATTCAAGAACAGCTAAGTTTATTTAATAGGAACGTTCAACTTTTGCAATTTTCTTGGATATATTTTAAACCTTACATTTGGACGTGTTCCTCACTGCAAAGCCTCCAAATCTTGTCGAGATAAATTTTCTTATTTTAAAATTCTATTTCTTGTTTTAAAATATTTAATCTTGTTTTAAGACAAAATATCTTGTCAAGAAAACCCAGCAAGATTATTATCTTGCAGAAGGGACAAGGAAATCTGGAAACTAGATATTTTAAGCATTCAGTTGTCCTTCAGCAGCGTATATATGTGAAGAAGAAGAATTTCAAATGAAGTCGAATCACTGCTGTAGAGAAACGTTTTCTGACTGCCCCAACCGGGAATCGAACCCAAGGTCTCTGGTTTAACGTACCAGCGCTCTACCACTGAGCTACTTGGACTCCCGGCTGAGGCAGTCAGAAATATCCATATTTTAAATATCGCACACATTACCGTAGCTCATCGGGGGATATCCAATCCACCTAAACGAAGAGTTAGGTATCTTTCTCCAGGACAAAGTCGGCTTGACCCAAGCCACCGTAAGTTCTGATTGCTTCAGCTGGGAGTCCCAATAGCTCAGTGGTAGAGCGCTGGTACGTTAAACCAGAGACCTCGGGTTCTATTCTCGGTTGGGGCAGTCAGAAAACGTTTCTCTACAGCAGTGATTCGACTTCATTTGTTGTACTTCTTCTTCTCATAGATATTTCAATTTTTCTGAAAACAAGTTTTTATGGATTTGCAGTGCTGTCCTTACACCAAAGGCTTAGTCTTCAAAAACGCATTAATAATTCATGAGGAAAACACAAAGGAAATCAGTACCATGTCCGTGGTTTTATACCTGATAAAACTTATTGACGTCAGAAAGAATACTAATGAAGATACAATTTTATATAAAGAATACTAATGAACGTACAATTTTATATAAAGAATACTAATGAACATAACATCCAATAACGAATCAATTTTGAAGCCATTCAAAACACTCGCATCACGTGTTTTATCAGATCTAAAACACTCGGGCTGCGCCCTCGTGCTTTTAAATCTGATAAAACACTCCTGCTCGTGTTTTAAATATTACTTAAAAATCATTTGGTATGAAAAGAATAAAGCCGGTTACAAAGCCTTTGTGATGACAGTATAGTACAATTTCAAGTGTGACGTCACACTAAACATTAGCAGAAATGAACATAAAAGTAAACATCATAAACTTTCACACACCTTCCAAACTAGCTAAATTTCAAATTTAATTAAAGAAATAGTTCATGGTTTGGCAAGCTTCGTCGAGTTATGGATGCACGCTGGAAGCTGGGAGAGCACGAAAAAAGTGTTTGTTCCAAACTTCTAACTTCCAAGAAATTGCCTTGCTCCATCGAGTTATGGAGCACGCACGGTAGCTAATCCTGACAAATGCCGTTATATTACATCTATGTTATAAAATGTTTTGGACAATGACCGTACCTGAGCTGCATGGACAAACAAATCGAACTTTAAAGTCAGGACATTGACGATTGCTATTTTGCTCACTATTGAGACATGTAATTCCTTGAGCAGTACATTTTGCTTTGTTTACATCAACATTTTTAACTGAGTAACCAAGTGTAGTCTGACAGTCGTAACCAGTTGGATTGGAACAAACACCAGATGAGCTTTCAGAATCACCTCCACCGGATTGAGGATTATCGCGGTTTATCCAGTTACTCCAGCACTTATTTTCTGAAGGAAAAAAGCGTCTTTCAACATATATATCAAATTTTAAAATATCTTGTTTCCTTTATTATGTTTTAATAAAATTAAGTAAAATTAAATTTTTTCTATTGGTTGATTGTTGTTTTCCATTTTTTGTCGGTCTTTTCTTTTGAGAAATCGTATATCGTCAACATTATCCCCGAGCCCGGGCGGAGGGCCGAAGGCCCGGAGCCCGGTGAGGGTGCTAATCTCGACGTGCGTGCAGTCCACTTTACACGCGAGATGAAAAGCTGAAAGTAATTCTGAAACCTGTTTATATATATATATATATATATATATATATATATATATATGTTATCAAATCCACAACTTGCGCAGTTCCAATAGCAGGGTACTGGTAACTAACCTGTTAAATTATTCAAATTATTTAAATTTACGTCAGCAAATTTATATATATGTTATCAAATCCACAACTTGCGCAGTTCCAATAGCAGGGTACTGGTAACTAACCTGTTAAATTATTCAAATTATTTAAATTTACGTCAGCAAACTATAATTTATAAGTTCGGTTGGATTACGAAATAGTTTTTCAACAATCATGACGTAAGAAATCTTTGCCAGAAAAATGGTTTCAGCTAAAATGTACATTAATATTACTATGGAAAAAGACCAAAGAAAGAAGGCTAAGAAGAGGTGTGGCAGCGAGAAAAAGACAACAATAAATACGACTTAAACAGCCACTGAAAAAAGCCTAAAAATTAATACGATAAAGACCGAAAACGATGCTGACCGAAATCAACTGAAAGAAGAAGGATGTGTCCTGAAACTGTTCAAAGCCGGTAAAGAATTTTGCTCTGGTGTATTATACATAACTCGAGAGGGAACGATTAAGAAATTTTGAAACAAACGGCTTTTCAGATCATGAAAAGAACTGAATGATGCCTTGTCATATTTATGTGTCAACAACGAAAAAAGTACGAAACCGCGAACGAGAAAAACAATCCGAAAAGAGTAGAATTAATTGGCAGTAATATATATTGTATAAATAATATATTGTCTAGAGTTGTCAGTTGAACGCTAGGACGTTGACTTGTGTCTTTTCTTGGCCACTGTTTATATCTATTTTTGAATGAGAATTTGTCATTTGGTTCATCTCGTTGTGTTTTTGTTTCAGTTTAATATTGACTTTGCATGTTCTTTCGTTGTGTCAATACTTCTGGGATGTTTTCTGATCTGTGTGTCATTAATACAACAAAAAACAGAAATTAGGGGGGGGGGAGTGGCGTTAAAAAATGCATATAAAGCGGGCGAGGGGTTGTTGCGTTCATGTATTTCTAGTTACTAATAGAAGTTATTGTTTTGTTATAGTTTGAAGTAATAAAGACAAATCCTGAATCCCACTATGGCTCAAAAAATTCTGTACAACTTAAGAAAAACAACCAAAAAAACATTTCACTAAAAAATTGAAAATACAGATTTTTTGATTACTTGAATTTAAAAAATGCACTAATGCAAAAAATTCAGGGGTCACGGAGTTCCCATGAAATAAATCAGATTAAATGCCAACATGTGGCTATTTTGAAATACTATTTTTGTCATAGAAACAAATGAAATACTTTATTTGTTCACAGTATTGAATGTCACGAGAACTATTTCATTCATATATAACTTAATAGTTTCATTCTTTTCCAAAATATTCATGGCCACTGTTTGAGGTTAAAACTTGCATTTTTAGACATTTCAAAAAATAGTAAAGTTTTTTTTTCAAGTGTGGAAGGTTGTTTCAAACTAGTCTTCTGGCAAATCCTTACCCTTGCATGCTTGTGAAGGTTGTATTTTTTCGCCACCTTCAAGACCACTGAGAAAGTCTCCCCAAGCAACCAGATTACCATTATACTGAAAAGCACAATAGCTAGCAAGTTTATGAATGTCAGTATCACTTAAAACCTTGTCCCACATGTTTACTTGACTGATGCGACCATAAAATGCTTCAGATGCCGTGAAATTTCCGCCAACAATGTCTTGTTCTTGACCAAGAATCATCACGCCGCCTCCTGGAATTACCTGTGCAATTTTTGTAAAATAAAACATGTCAGACTTGGTTTGAAAAGTTTTAGAAACAGTACGTGATCAAAATCATTTTAATAAGCTTAACGCGCTGATAAAAAAAAATTAATTAAGTCTGTCTTATTTGAAAGAACACTTAAAACGGCAGAGTAACATCTTTTGCAGTTTTTTGTTTCTTTGATATGTAAATTTAACAACTTGACGTCACACATGCAGAATGACATATCGGAAGAGGTTTAATAGCTGAGCTATCATCAAATGAAATGACTAGGAAATTTAGATGTTTAATGTTCTGTGAGAGGTACATGTTTCCTTTAAAGACATGATTTCATTTAATAGTGGCAGCGATATGTACATGTAATCTTTGATGAGTCATTATGCACGTGTGATGTCAAATTGTATCAAACAACCTCATATATCTCAACAACGAAGCAAGCAAATGAATTCTTTCACATAAAACAAATTAAGTTTTTGTTTCGTAGGCATTTTAACAAATAACAACTCCAAAAACAAACAATTGGACTGTATAGCTTCAATAGTTGTTTTGATTTGAATTAATAGATCGTCAGTTCAACGAGAAACTACTTTAAAATTCGAGATTAAAAAATAAGATTACCAAAATATCCCTACATGTATATAAAATTATTTTCTATGGAGCTGAATTTATTTACACAATTTGCCGCTGAATAGCAGTAAAATTTGTAATAACAAATATTTTTTGTTCAACTAGTTAACAACGTTTTACGTTTGACTAAGACTATTTTTCCAGATTCAAAAGTAAGTAGAATTGTCCAGTGTGTTAGCCGACAAAACAAACAAGAAAACGTTTCAGACGGAAAAGAGTTTACCAGTTTTAATTTAGATTAGTTTCTCTGCGCCTTTTCGACTCTAGATTGTGCCTCACATGTTTATTTTATCTACTATTTTCAAGTGTCCGCCATTTTACTACTTTTTTCTTAATCATTATAACTTACTTTATTCTTTTGAATTATTGTTTGTGAAACAAGACTGCCATCTTTATACAGAACCAACTTTCCAGTAGAACTTTTCCAGCTTACAGCAACATGATGCCATTTGCCATCATCAGCGTCAACCTCAGTTGTATGTTTTTCATTGTTGATGAAAATATCAAAGCCAGTGTAGTCGTGAATAACCAGGGCATTGTCGTAGACTTTCCCTACAAAGATATTTAGTGATATGAATCATTATACACAAACGCGAATTAAAAAAACAACAAACTCAGATAAAGTCAACTAATAGCCCCCCTTATACCAAAAATTCTCTAATTTGCAATAGACAAACACATGCAAGGCTACCAATGCAGTCATAAAAAACGCCAATCACTGTTTTAAATACTCTGCGAGTCAGAGCCCCTTTCCAATCTACGCAGGCTTCGGGGGAAAGTGGGCTCTGCCAACAAACTCGATCTTCGCCCCAAGTTTGGGGCGAGTCAGTCAGGTTTTAAACTGGTCAAACAAGTTCTAGTTTACGAACACGCGTAAGGAGGAAAATAGGAAGAGACGCGTTAGAGCCTGGGCCCAAAATAGTATCTTGGCAACCGTTCACGCATGCTCAAAAAGAAATGTCGAGTTTGTTGGCAGAGCGCACTTTCCCCCGAAGCCTGTGTAGGTCGGAAAGGGGCTCTGACTCGCAGGGTAGGTTTTAAATTACAGTTTTATCAATACAATTACATACAAACACAAACACAGTCCTGAATCTCTATTTTTACACTATATAAAAATATATTAATAAAAAACCTCCATATTCCACTGCATACGACAGTGGTGTTCCTGGGTCAGTGTTTTCAGGATCAGCCGCTTTCATCCAAAATGCAATTGTGAAAGCTAAGATATCTTTCTTTAGATTAACAAGAGATGAACCAACACCAACGTTTTCTTTAAAGTGCAGATCATAGTCAGTTGGTTGTTCTAAAATCAAATATATAGTTCTAAAATTAATATATTTTATAAATAACGTTTAGGACAAAAAAAATATTTTAACTTTACATTGTTACAGAGTGTTTTGGGATTGTCGTATAATAATTTCTAACACTTTCTAGTCAATGAGCAAAAGGAAGATGCTAACATGTGAGGGAGGTCAACTTTCAGGGGGGTTAAACACCAGGCTCCAGTACAAAAGGGGAAAGCTAATGGTTCCGTACGTCTAGTTGTCAATCAGCCGTTATAAAAGTAAACACCTGACTGACCTGAGACTACGTTCAGACAAACATTGTGCATATATTTCTTGTCTGCTGGTCAAAACAATGAACAAAACGCGAAAGAATATAACGGTTTAATAATTTGTATTTCATGTCCTTTCTTCCTAGAGCAAAACTATGTCAAGATCTTACAAATTGAAATTGTGCGGCCATGCAATGCCAAGAGCGTCGTGTTTCTGAACAGATTTGAATTTTTTCACACGTAAAGTGAGAGAATCTATAGTAGAACCTCGTGTTCAAATAAATGCAAATTAAAATGTCCAATTTAAAACATTTAATGTAATTTTATAAAATTGTTGTGTACAATTAAACCTACTGCTATGAGAATAAAGGAGGGAACAAAACTTGATAATTCTTGGTTTTCATCTGACGCACGGCGGCCATATTGTTGCACAGAAACAATGAAATGGCGGCCCTATTGGTGCACAACGTTTATCCTATGGGAATTTAACTCTATTCTTATTCAAACATTTCGTATTGTTTCACCACAACAACGGGGCCACCGATCACGTGAATGAAAACGATCCATTATAAGTAATACCATGACGTGAGGGAAATTAGTGATTTAATGTCCCTGAAAGCCGAGGGAGTATTTGTCGGCCCGAAGGACTTCCAAAAATCCCCCCGAGACTTGAGGGGACATTTAATCACTAATTTCCCGGCATGTCATGGTATCAATCTCGTTCCCAGAGCCCACGTTTCCCATCTGGGAAACGAGAGACTCTGGGATAATCCGTTTCAAATCGTTACGTTATTGGCTGAATAGTGAGCATGAATTGGTCTGAAGTGACCGGAAGTAGGCTAGAATTAATAAAACCAAAATAACAAAGATGTCGGACGACAATACTCCAGTGAAGACGAAACCGCGATCGATATCTTCGCCGTATGTGTGTAGATGCTGTAATGCGAGCTTCGCCAGCAACCCCATTGAATTGTTTGGGGAAAAGTCAAACAAGGAGAACATACTATCCAGATTCCGCTCGGATATTTACGCATGCGTACCTCAACTGGAATAACAAGAATCCTGTGATTTGAAACGGATTATCCCAGAGTCTCTCGTTTCCCGGTTGGGAAACGTGGGCTCTGGGAACGAGATTGGTCATGGTATTAGTTTGTAATACCATGATTATCTTATAACAATACATTTATTTATTTGTTGTGTAAAAGAGTATGCATGCTAATGAGGGAAAAATTAGAAATTGCCCCTGTTAGAGGGAAAAATTAGAAATTTCCCCTGTTTGGGGGAAAATTAGAGATTAAATTACTCGGTGAGAAGAAAAGAAACCGAGTCAATCATGGTATTATTAAAGTTAAAAGTGAATTTGAATGTAGTACTCAAGTAAATATTTACAATGACTTTACCTATTTCACAATTCTTCCCACCAAAATTTCTGTCGCATTCACATTCATATCCATTTACTTTATCAATGCATTTTCCATTGTTCTTGCAAGGTCCTGAGACACAATCATTGACGTCAACCTCACATCGTTTTCCTCCATATCCTGCTTGGCAATTGCACTGAAAATCTTTTCCTAAGCTCAGGCACTTGGCTTCATTAAGACAAGGATCACTTGCACAGCCGTCCTGGTTGATCTGACAACGAACACCAGTGTAACCAACATTGCACTGACAATCATATCCTGGGTGAAGATCTGAACATTTTCCTCCATTCTCACAAGGACCTGATGCACATTCCTACATTCAGAATAAGAATCAGGCATGAAAAAAATTGTTGAAATAACCAGGTTTATTATGTGACAATAGTATCAATTTCTCATATATAGACAATGGGACGCAGCTTTTCCCACACTTCTATACCGGTTTAACAGCTTTTGAAATCATAAAACTAAGCAAAATGCTAAATCCAAATGAAAATTATAGATCTATTTTAACTGAACAGTCGTATAATAGATATCTTATTTAATGGTTTGACTGATAATACGGCCGAGCATTTCAATTGATTCTCCCTTTACTCGATCTTGCGCCCTTTCAGGACATGGGAAAATACATTC
Organism: Paragorgia papillata; assembly: GCA_035771165.1. Taxonomy (NCBI): domain Eukaryota; kingdom Metazoa; phylum Cnidaria; class Anthozoa; order Scleralcyonacea; family Coralliidae; genus Paragorgia; species Paragorgia papillata. The sequence continues at coordinate 1,718,943 of JAWNZC010000440.1, forward strand.
AAAACACGTAAATTACCTGGCCAGTATTATCGGCCAAACCATTCAATAAGATATATTATAGCACAGGTTACTTCCGGTCAAATCACGCGCTATGATTGGTTGCTGATGTGGAAAGATTTCCCCATGAAAAAATATTGCTAATGCTCTATGATTGGAAACAAACAAAAAATCCTAAAAAACAGGTTAAAAAATTCCTATTACCTAAAAACGAAAAAGAAATGTGAACTGAAGAACGACTAAAATTCAAAAGTATCCAAACTAGAAAGGAACAGCAGAAAATAAATCTGATAACATGTATACGTAAACATGTGGTGCATGCATGTTTACAAACGTCTGTTAGAAAATAAATCGCCGGCGTCCGAGTAAAATAATAAAGTATAAGGTTGTTCCACAAGCATGATAAGGTTAATCAACAGTGTGTTTAACCCTTTCATGCATGGCTTTCCGAAACGTCTTCCCTTGACGAGTAAAATTGCTTGGCGTTGACCAGAATAAAAAATTAAAGTTTTTCCACACTGCATTAATTCTGACTTTTCTCTTACTTGTCGGCCGCGCCTGTTAGAATTTACTTCTACACTCTTCAGTCTTACAGTAAAAGATCTACATTTATTATTATTTCCTATGACTTATATACATGTGCTATCTTGATTTACATATTCATGATAAGTTTAAGTAATTAGCATTGTCTAATTAATATTCGCATAACCCTTCTCTTCTTCTTTTTTCAGTCTAGAACTATATACTGTATAATCTAACATCATGACTATCTAAATGTACATATTTTTGTTTTGTTTGTTTTCAACGGTGAACAAGAATGCAATAATGCTTAAAGAATACTTAACAAGTTAATTATACCGAATGACAGTACTTAACAAATTAGCTTTCAGTCCATTCTCCATATCTTTCTGGTCTTCTAACCTCTCGTCCTGATCTGGTTCTCTGGACACGATCTACCAAATTTGATGGGTTACTTCTGGTTACAGTAATTTCGACATGTGATTCATCAGTGTCACTTTCTTCTGTGTCAGATAGTTCAACTCGTCTCCGTTCTTCAACTCCTACTTTCTTTGTCGGTGTTTCTTGACTGTTTGGAACCACAGCTCTGTTAACAACTTTAAGATGTGATTTATCTCTCTTGAAGATTTTCCCACTTCTAAATCGCACAGTAACAGAATGTCCACTTATTCCAACTATACGATGCCCACTTCGGGTCTTAAGCGATCAAGTCTCCTATCTTTCATCAATCTGATACAGGATTCTTTGACGTTTCTCTTTCTATCGTGATACTCCTTTGCTTTCTTCTTGTACTGGTGATCATGATTTATAATAACTCCATCTCTTACTCTTCTCTTCATATAGTCGGGAGAATGTTTAAGTTCATTTTTCTTCCGAACATCAGCTCATATGGGCTTTTCAACGTGGATGGATGTGGCGTGGCTCTATAGGCTTCTCCATACGTACCCATCTTAGAACTTAGATTTCATGCTCTGAACGAATATTATGTTCAGAATAAATTGTTGTTCATCATCAAAATGTGATTGCGGTATGGATAGTGAAACCATCAAACATTATTTTCTATATTGTCCCAGTTTCTCTGCTCACGGGTTTTGTTTCTTGCTTTATTTAGCTAAGCGGATTTGTGGTCGTAGCAAATGGTCAGAGAGTAGCGCCAGAATTAACGTTTTTTATATTTTTAATGGTATTGAAGACATAATTTATGAAGCAAATAGCATTTTCTTCAGGGAAGTTCAGAATGATATTCTTTCTTCAAATCGCGCCCCCTGGTCATTGCTTAATCCTTTGTGTGGTTCTTTTTCTTTAAACATTAACTTGTGTGACATCTTCTTGTAAAATGTTTTTGGTGTGAGCTCCCTAGGTAAGCCATTTGTGCTTTTGGAGCAAACACTTGATACCTAATCAACAATCGTCGTCTTTAATGTCTTCCATGCAGTATATAGGTGCGTGGCATTTAATAAATTGTCATTATTCAATCAAGTATTTTAAATTTTTACTTACGTTGATTTGACTTTCACAGAATTTTCCTGTATAACCAGCCTGACAATTGCAAATAAAGTCAGAAGGTTCTTCTATACATGCTCCGTTTACACATGGATTACTTGAACAGAATGAGCCAACTTTCCTATCACAATGTTTTCCAGTTTGCCCGGGAGGACATACGCAAACGTAACTGTTTACCTGATAAATTGTGAAGAAAAATAAAAAAATAAAAGTAACTAGATTGATTTTTGTTGCAGTTTAAGGTAACATTTTCCTATTTAACAATTAAACAACGAGATGGAGTTTTCTATGAGTTGACTATCTGCTCGTAGAAAACGAGGGCGAGTTGTCTAATTGTTTTAGTATCAACCATAAACAGCTTTTCTTTAACGTAAATAAGTCTTATCAAACATTGTTCCAAATTTTCAGATAGTTTTACCTTTTTGTTTGCAGAAGTCTCCCAGTAGCTCGATGGCACATGATAAACAATCGCTCACAAAAAACGAGATTATAATTATTTTGCTTCAAATTTGGTGTAGATATACTGCATATAGGCATAAGCGAATTCATTTTCTTATTCGAAAATGTCAGACTGAACAATTTTCCATTGCTTCCGGGCCAATGTTTTCATGATTTCATCACTCGTATATAAATTTTAGCGGACGCTATGTTTGGCCTAGTTTCCAGGTTTTGCTCGCAGCATGAATATGCCGTGGTTTCTGATTGGTCAGAATAGGAGTATTCCAGGTATAAGTAGGTTTATCATTGGACAACGCTACTAGTGGTCTATCACCAATAGACCACTAGTAGCTCAGCCAATCAGAAAGCTGGATTTGTAATAGACCATTAGTTGGTTGATACTGAAAACAGATTATTCTTTTAAGTAAAGCTGCCTGCTTCTAAGTGAGTTATAGAAGAAGAGATAACTGAACGGCGATAAGATTACTATAGTCCAACTGCGGCCTAGAGACTATATAATTATAGTAAAATAATCTGGTAATGAATAAAATACCCTGGGCAAACCATCTTTAGTAAGTCCCCAATGAAGCCCCATGTAATGGTCGGCATGAACGTAACATGCAGTTTATTTAAAATAATAATAATAAGATAACTCTTCACTGTCCGGAGTTCCGTAAAGACGTCACTTGACGAATGAATCATATGTCGTTAGACAGAGTAAAATTACTAAGTTGCCAAATAGGAACAACTGCGAGTACACATGTAATTAAGTTTAGTGCATGGACACAGTTTCTAACTTTTCAAAGTACGAATTTCTGGAAAGTCTCCACCTCTGACGAATAAAATCGTCTGGCGTTAGACGGAGTAAACGTAATAAGTTGTCAAATAGCAAAACTTCGTTACCTTATCAAGACAACTAGCTCCTTCGTAGCAAGGATTTGATTCGCATTCATTTATTTCAGTCTCACAATTACGTCCTTGATATCCAGGCTTACAAACACATTTATAAATATTCTTTGTGGATTGGCATGCTCCACCGTTGTTACAAGGACTTAAGTTACATGGATCCAAAACTGAAACAATTTTAAAAATGATAAATTATTAGTATAGGAAATAGAAATAGCATGGCTTCAGATGCATTTTGGACAAAACATGCACGAGTGCGTTCTTCAAAGGCCATCAAAATGGCACAAGTCCGAGTGCTATTTGAAGTCTTTGAAAAACTCACGAGGAAAATGTCATCCGACAAAATGTTCTGTCGAACGTGATGGTCGACGAAAACACACACATACTTATTTCCTCGTGGGGTTTCTGGGAGAGTGGGGTTTCTGGGAGAGGTCCTTGGAAGTCTATGCTCCACCAAGCAAAGGGACGGTCGCGAACAGGAAGTGTTCCAACCGACAAGCAGTCAGGAAGTTTTGGATTCTTTCGTTGCATGCAAGCATTTGTAACCACTCTTGCAGAAATATTCGACGTCTTGACGCCATCCGATCCAGAAAAGTCGTTTTCTGATGATTGCAGCGGTATTGTTCGCACCAAAATGACCACCAGCATCGTGGTAATGTCACAGAACGGTCAGGGCCTCGGTTGTCGGATGTATAATACGGGATCCTTGGGTGCCCTTAGCCTCTAAGATCAGGGGATTATCGTTAAGCTTCAGATGTTCTCCATGTTTGTGCAATGTTTGCGACCAGTTCTGAGGCATGTTATGTTTAGCTGCCAATTGGCGAAGGTCGTAGACTTCGGAATCCCCTTGTTGCAACGCCACCAGTTCATCAAGCGTCCAAATACCATTTAGTTCCACCAATGCTACAACGGGTGCTCGCGGTAGTGCGTCTGAAACACTGTCATTAGCTTTCCAATGTCGATGTTTTATATCATAGGAGAAACTATCAACTTCATCGCGCCATCGTGCAATCCTAAACGTAAAGCACAAACTTCCGCTTGAGCCTGAAGACCAGGAAAATTTCAAAACAAGTGGTGTATTTGATTCGTCAAATCCCCTTGGACTGTTGTGGAATGTGTGGTTTCACACTGTGTTATTCTGGTGCCGACGAGGCCGAGAAAGACAAAGAAGTTTGACAAAAGACAGCTTCGCGTTTACACAAGACAGGCGAAGGGTATGTGACGGTGAAAAACTGCATGCATGTGAAGCCTCTAAAAACCATCCTGGAGAAATAAACGATACAGAGTGCTTCCAACACCTGGATCAAATGTACAAAACAAAGGAAGAAAATGATGGGTATAGTGACTTGAAGCTGTAGAAGACCATAAGTAGTGCTGCTGGTTTGTCCACGACCCACACAAACCACTGTGAGCGACTTCAATTACCCTTTGGGCAAATGCTGGCTTGACCAACCGACACATTATGTCGATTTCAGGCCATCGAAATGATCGGTCAGTTCAACACTACAGATCACATCCAAATCGCTTGGATGTGAACTTTTCTCAAGTCTCGCAACTTCCCGCGTAATTGGATCAGAGTATCGTGCACGGAAAATCATTCAGTTGGTATTTATTTATCTAGTTCGTTTATACTAAAATTATAATAATATTATGGCGTATTTTTGTTACCTTGGCATTCATTACTACTCGTTGCTCCCTTGCCTTGCGTTGTTTTACCTACAGGACACGGTGTACATTTCTTGTTTTGAGAAGATGTTTGATATTGTCCAACAGGACACAACTCGCATTGTTCTACTCCGGTCTCTGAAAACGACCCAGCAGCACAGACAACTAAAAGAAGAAAAAAGACGCATATTTGCAATGCTTAAATTTTAAGCTTATGATTTAGTAAAAAATAAGTATAATAATAGCTCGTTATAAAGCTATAGGTTATTAAAAATATTTTACTGTTATATATAAATATTAATAGAACATATATATGACCCATTAGGGGAGTGTTTCTTTTGGAATTTTTATTCTATATATGCAGTATATTATCTCTATAGCTCTTTCTCAAGAGAGAAAAAACCTTTCATTCATCTAATCTATCATTATACTTACCAGCACACTCGCTGAATGACTTTGCCCCTTCACTTGTCGTTGTTGTCGCTCCTGGACATTTATTACAACGCTTACTACCAACAACATGTTGGTAAGAACCAATTGGACAAGGCGAACAATTCTCGAGGCCATTTTCAGAGAACTCACCGCCTGGACATTTAGCTAAAATTATTGAATTAAATACATTGTTAAAATAGAGACATCAGCTTATGGCGCAACGGCCAATTTAACGCAGATGCAGAAAAATGGTTTGTTACATTTTCTGTTATGTGGGGCAGACTATCGTAAATGTAGAGTACTAGCTGCGTAGACAGTGTTTCTGTATCCGTATATTTAATCGGTAAAGCTGATTGCATACAAAATTAATAAGTAAATTACAGTAATAAAATCCTAATTTAACTAAATACAACTAACAATTAAATTATATTATATTATATTACAGCTAACGGTAACTACAATATTATAAAAATAAAAGTAATAATTAATAAACTTAAAGCAAATTCAGAAAAGAAAGGACTTGCTTGCTGAAGCTTTCGGAGCACTTGTTATTAACTATTTGGTCTGGAAGTTTATTCCCGGCAGGGACAGTGCGAGGAAAAAAGGAGTACTTAAAGACATCAGTACGTACAGAGACGTGTTGGCAGTATGTCTGGGAGTGTTTCCGCCGGGTAACCCCGGTAGTTACAATGATGTAGAGCTCCGCTCGAAACGTCAGTATTTCGTTTCAAAAACCATTCTCGGCAGTTTACCGCCTTTTCACTTTGCTCCATTGTAACAATATGGTCGTCATATATCTTATCAACAACAGTTATTTTAAAGAACAAAGTGAAAAGGTGATTTTCAAGGACTGAGCAGGGCTCTGTTTGCAACGTCAGATTTCGTTACTAAAAATCTCGCCAGGTTACCACCTTTTTATTTTGTTTTATCCAAACTCTGCCTACGCGGCACTCCATTTTTTTTTTACATTCATCAGTTATTTCAAAGCATAGTTGTCCAAAAAAATTGTTATTGATATTTTAAGAGACATTTCAAAATTATTTGTTGTGCATAATTTATTTTTCTAAATAGCAGTTCAAAACACCTAATTTACTAAAAATATTCGGTCTGCGTAATTATACTTCGTCAGAATATTATGCATAGTTCCAGCGTGAAGATTAATCGTCGTGTGAATCCAATTTATCAGATATAAAATGAAGTACTGAGCGGGGCCTCGTCTTTTTCCAGTTGCCCTCTAGCTCTTATTGGCTATTTTGGAATCGCGATAGCAAATCCTGGGGATAGCAAAGTTGACAATGCATCATAGGGCAGTTTTTGGGGACGTGAACAAAGAACCCATCCCCCAAAACAGTTTCATGATGCAGCTAGCCTACCAATACAGACAACCTCGTACCTAAGGTCTTATCTCCGCTTCCCCGCCCCCGCCCACGCGAAAAGACCCTGGTTGGTGCTGGTCACTTGTTTCGAGGGCAAAAATATGACTTACTGGGGGTGGGTTATTTAGCAACGTGGCTAAACTGAATCACACAAAGACAATGTTTTTAAAATGTGATTATTTTATTCTGACAAGACAAGGTGTACGTTAATAATTCTCAAGACTGCATGCCCAAATTGATGCGGTTTATTCACGTCGGTTTCCTGTTTATGCGTGTAAACCGTGCAGTGGCGTGGTGGCAAGTTTCAGGCTGGGGTGGCCAGATTAGCGTTGGCGCCCCCCTCCCCCCCCCCCTCCCCCCAAAAAAAGACATTACTGTATTTGATAAATGATCACATTTTTTGTTTTAAAATAACTTAAGTAGCAATATATAATATTACAACAAACAACGGGTTCTCTCAAAGACCACGCCAATGCGAACGGCGAAGTAGCGCCAGAATTCGCCGTCTTGAATTTGAAGGCCTTTAAATTAAAGTCTCGATTGGTTTTTTGAAATAGTAAAGTAATATAAGTGTAAATCTCTTCAGTTGATTAGCGCCTTGGGTTTTATTCGTCCAAGTCTGCCCGAATACACATGCGTCAATTTTTCGTTAGTCGTTTTGTGTGATTTGTGTCCCGCCGCTTCGCCTTTGTTGTTTTTAATATTGTGCCAACTGTCAATGTTTTCAAGCGTTTCGTTGCGCGTTGTTTGTACGAAATGTTTGCCTAAAAAAATAAAGAGTAGACAGTATCAGTAAACTCTGATGGAATACAGGAGCAAAGTAATATTTAAAGGTACAAATGTGCCTGAGCTGTTTATAGAGTCTCAAGAACGATGTTGGCTGAAGTGAAGTATAAACATATTTATTAAAATATGCTATATGAACGGTAGTCATGCAGTAATTTGGATCTTTCAAAATTTAACTTTCATAACGAAGTACGTATTTTCCATAATTTAGGAAACATAGAACGGTAACATTCACGCTGGTTGAGTGGTAAGTTCTGTTTGTAATACAGTGACAAGAAAAACATTGAACAAGCAACGTTCAGCGAGCGATATAATAATAGACAACTTTTAATAATGAAACTGAGGCTAACAAATAACAGTTGATAACATGAACTTGTGGCTACTTTTATGATGGATGTTATTAAAAGGTTAGCGTTTTAAAAATTAGCAATACAATTCAAGTATATTCTAAGGATTTTGGGTGAAGGAAAATTCGAGTGTAGAATATATACATTTTAAGACCAAAGCGGGACCAGTTGCGAAAAATGCAACTACACAGGCCTTCCGGCAGGAATTGAACCCACGACCTTGCGACTCTATTGCAATGCTCTGACCACTGAGCCACTGAGGACGTTGCCGAGAGCGTGATCGCGAGTTCTGTATTATATAATAAGGTGGTAATGCCAGGAGAGAATTGGGTACATTATAAGTGATATTGGGCATTTCACTCGATTACATAGCATGTTCTAAGGATTTTGGGTGAAGGAAAATTCGAGTGTAGAATATATAAATTTTACGACCAAACCGGGACCAGTTGCGAAAAATGCAACTACACAGGTCTTCCGACAGGAATTGAACCCACGACCTTGCAACTCTAGTGCAATGCTCTGACCACTGAGCCACGGAGGGCGTTGCCAAGAGCTTGATCGCGAGTTCTGTATATATAATAAGGTGGTAATGCCAGGAAGGAATTGGGTATATTATAAGTATAAGTATAAGTGCCTAAGTATAAGTGCCTACTTCATACACCCGCCGCTCCACGAAACGGCACGAAACTGTTGCATTCATGCGATTTAGAAATCAATTTAAAGAAATAGTAAATGTAATGAACTAACCTCTTGGAATTTCTAAAGCACAGAATAAGAGTCTAAAGCTTTGTTGACAGCTGCAAGCCCAAGGTGTTGAATCTGTATATGTATTCTCAGCGAGCGTTGGTCGTTGCAAGAGATGCAGAGATAATTTCCACACTTTCTTTCGAATGGAGGTTCAAACGATTGTTAACCAATCTTGATAGTGAGGAAATTTAAACTCGCTTACTGTAAAATTTAAAACTCTCTGTTCCATCTTCAGGCGGCTAAATCAGATCACTGATGATTGTAGAAATCCATTCCAAGACTAGAATCTTTTAAATTTGCTGCTTGTCGGATTGAACGACGGAAGACTTTCGGTCGGAGTTCAGAATTATTCCTCCGCTAATACCAGATTGTTCTCCATGGAGTGTTTAATTTTCGCAATGAGCTTTCCTCGATATTTTATTCTTGCACCCAAGGTACTGCGACAAATTTTCAAAATAACCACCCGACCCTGACAAGAAAAGTTTGTTATCTCCCATATTCTGGGAGACACGTGACCAGCCCCAACCAGGGTCTTTTCGCAGCGGTGGGCGGGGACGGGGAAGCGGAGATAAGACCCTGGGTACGAGGTTGCCAATACAGACTCTTTACATAGCGCCTCCGGGAAATGGGCACGAGATGGCAGCAAGCTATTTGCCATTTTCTCACGAAAAGACATCTGCATGCGCACCAACGTAAATAACAGAATATTCAACATCGCTAAGCAAAATGTATACGTTTATGAACGTAAAGAAAATCGTAATTGTTATAGCATAAATACATGTAGTATATTAATTTCACTTCGTATAACTAAAAAAATGTTCGCTTACTAATATGTAGTGTATCTCCAATACATGCAGATAGTTTTGTACGTATGTTCTATATATGCAATAGCAAATCTCAAATTAATGTCTATTTATATCTTACTATTCTGTCTCCAATATATTTTCCTAATTGCAGGTGAGCATTATTACTGTACAATGTTAAATTGAAATAGAGTTGTCCAGTGTATACAATATACATTATACATCTAATTAATATTTTATTATTATAATATTTCCCGTCGACTAAAGCGTCAATGGTTGGAAGATATAATCCACTCTATTTTTGGATTTACAGTACCTACGTCGAGGACAAAAAATGAATTGTCAATTTTATGGGTTTATTAGAAATTCTGCTGCCTTTTATAATGTTTTTATTTCCCCACATCTTATTAATCACTCTAAGAAGAAAAATATACAGGCTAGGTTTCAACATTCATCACAACAGTACCTCGACATTCCGTGGAATTTTTTGTTTTTCTTCCTCCTGTAAAGGTACCAATTGGACATTTATTGCAGTGAAATCGACCATATTCCTCTTGGTAAGTATCTTCGGCACAATCTTGACAAGATTTTCCCCCCAAGTTATAATGTGTTCCAGCTGGACAACTTTCTGCATTTCAAAGAGAGAAAATAACAAGTAAATAAGTAAGCAAGCAAGTAAGTAAGTAAGTAAGTAAGTAAGTAAGTAAGTAAGTAAGTAAGTAAGTAAGTAAGTAAGTAAGTAAGTAAGTAAGTAAGTAAGTAAGTACTGTAAGTAAGTACTGTAAGTAAGTAAGTAAGTAAGTAAGAAGTAAGTAAGTAAGTAAGTAAGTAAGTAAGTAAGTAAGTAAGTAAGTAAGTAAGTAAGTAAGTAAGAAGTAAGTAAGTAAGTAAGTAAGTAAGTAAGTAAGTAAGTAAGTAAGTAAGTAAGTAAGAAGTAAGTAAGTAAGTAAGTGAAATTCTTTATTGCCTCCATAATTGAAGATACATGAATAAATTAAAATGTTAAAAAAAAAAGTAAATTATAATACATCTTTTTGGAATTTTTTAAATAATAATAATAATAAAAAAAAGAAAATAATTTACAAAACTAACTAATCATCGATAACTGTCAATATAACTGGCTATTTTAATAGTCTCAGAAATGTATTCCGCTACACCAAGATAAAATTGTTTTAACAGATCACTCGGGTATTCTTGCAACGTCCCTATGTCACCAAAAAGAGTATATAAAAGACTGTCATCATCCAGCATATTGAGATTAGCTGAAATTTCTACGGGTAAGCAATCTATCAACCAGTCATAAAATCTTTCTCTTATTTCAGCTGTTTCTCTACAATACAGCATGCAGTGCTTGACAGGATTTTTGTAATTCCTGCTACAAGCATTACAAAACATCTCTTTGGCTCCGTCAAATCGCACACCTGTTTGTTGGTGGCACAGTGGTTAGCACACGTGCCTTTCACCTCTGCGACCCGGGACCACATATTGGGTGACAATTCTTTAACAGCATGCCGGTATAGTTGAAGTCCAGGTTTACTTTGTATCTTTAACAACCATGTTGCATTCTCTAAATTTCCAATATTTTCAGTTACTGTCTTTCCATACAGATTTACTTTGAAAGTATCCAGATCTTAAAAATTCCTCCATGTGACTCCACATGTCATACTTTTCTAGGACTGTTATCAGTGATTTTATGTGGATTCCATTTCCATCTTATCAATCGTAACATAAAAATTTTACGATAAATGCAATATTCACTTGCTGTTACTAATCGCCTCAGAAACAGGAGTTTACGTTTGTTAATTTCGGCCTCAACAGACCAAAGTCCACAAAGTCCACGTGCAGAAGATCCTGAAGTACCACCCAACAACCCCAAACAAATTCTAACAAAACAGTTTTGTACTTTTTCTAATTGTTGTAATTTATTTCTATTAAGATTCCATAATTCAGCGCCATATAACATTTTTGGTAGGGCAATTCTTTTCCATAATTTTGTAGCCACCAGTGGGTTTATGCCATTTATCCTGCAGCCTATATTAACTAAACCGATCCCAGAACTCTGTCCTGTCCTAGCGGCCTCCAAAAATGGTTGCAAGCTATTAATGTCTACATGCCATACTTTACCAAGATTAGACCAGACTTCTTTCTCCTCAATTTGTTTACCACCTATGAACCACTTTCGTTCTTTCTGCACCAAAGATTTCTTCGGTTTTTCTCCGAATGTTAACACCACTGTTTTTCCTTCATTAAAGGTTAGCCTCCATTTGCAACTATATTGATGTAATTGCACAAGCATATAGTCAAGACCATTTTTCAATCTCGACATCATAGTGAGATCATCAGCAAACATTGGTGTCCCGACATACGTCATAGATTGTTATCCCAGCCGATAAACTTTCCAAAAAACATATTCTGTCATATCTGAATACCAGCTTTTAATAAGTCTCCATGTGATTTTTGAATTATAATACAATTTAAATAACATTCCATCAATCCACAATTTATCAAAAGCTTTAGAGACATCCACATAGCAGACATATACTTTATCATTGTCTTCACAACAGTGCTTAATTGACTCGTCAGTGACAAATGATGTTGTCAGGGCATCTTTCTCACTTTGGTAAGCTCCTTGCAGGCCATGAGGGTGACATCTGATCTTGCTCTGGATTCTATTGAGTATCAAACGTTCAAAAATTTTATTAAAACTGCAAAGCAGAGTGATTCCCCGATGATCATCAAACTTTGAAGCACTGGCTTTACCTCCTTTCGGAATCGATATTTTAATCCCTAATATACTCTTGTTCAATAATTTTGTTGTAAAGAATTACGAGTTTCTCCGTCAAGATTCGACCGGAATACTTGACATGTTCGTAGGTTATACCATCATCACCAGGAGCTTTGTTTTTCGGCAGTGTTGAGAGGACTTTTTCTAAACATCGTGTTTTCTTCAATATTCTCCGAACGCATCTTTTTCTTTCGACGTCGTTTTACATATTTCCAAAATTTATTATTGTCAATCTCAAAGGTATCACTAAGTTCCTTAAAGTCATTCTCCTCCGCACGTAATACCATTCTGCGTTGCTCCTTACGAAAGAGACGTTTTGCGTTTTTATACATACGAAAGCTTTCAAACTGATTGCCTCTTGGGCGTCCATCTGAAATCCATTTCTTGTGACACTCCATACACTTAGACTTCAAATTAGCAAGTTCCTCATTCCAATAAGGTTTTATGAACTTTTTATAAACTACACGAGGTAGACATTGATCACTAGATTTGATGGATGTACAAAGAATTTGAAAGTATTTCTCAACATCTTCAGAAGTATTTACTAAAGTTTCATCAATATCATTGATAGCATCGTACAACCTATTTATTCATCAATTCCATAGCCAGCTCCTCGAAGATTTCTAGTTCCTTAGAGCACTCACCAACGTCCTGTAATATACTATTATCTGATATATAACTTTCATTACAAGATCCAGTTATTCTTGATAGAGAATCCGCCAAATTACGGCTCATTTTTCGTGTTACTGCGGAGCCACGATTAACGTGACCTTCCGCCATGACAGTGAGTGAGTAAGTAAGTAAGTAAGTAAGTAAGTAAGTAAGTAAGTAAGTAAGTAAGTAAGTAAGTAAGTAAGTAAGTAAGTAAGTAAGTAAGTAAGTAAGTAAGTAAGTAAGTAAGTAAGTAAGTAAGTAAGTAAATAAGTAGGTAAGTAAGTAAGTAAGTAAGTAAGTAAGTAAGTAAGTAAGTAAGTAAGTAAGTAAGTAAGTAAGTAAGTAAGTAAGAAAGAAGTAAGTAAGTAAGTAAGTAAGTAAGTAAGTAAGTAAGTAAGTAAGTAAGTAAGTAAGTAAGTAAGTAAGTAAGTCAGTCAGTCAGTCAGTCAGTCAGTCAGTCAGTAAGTAAGTAAGTAAGTAAGTAAGTAAGTAAGTAAGTAAGTAAGTAAGTAAGTAAGTAAGTAAGTAAGTAAGTAAGTAAGTAAGTAAGAAGTAAGTAAGTAAGTAAGTAAGTAAGTAAGTAAGTACTGTAAGTAAGTAAGTAAGTAAGTAAGTAAGTAAGTAAGTAAGTAAGTAAGTAAGTAAGTAAGTAAGTAAGTAAGTAAGTAAGTACTGTAAGTAAGTACTGTAAGTAAGTAAGTAAGTAAGTAAGTAAGAAGTAAGTAAGTAAGTACTGTAAGTAAGTAAGTAAGTAAGTAAGTAAGTAAGTAAGTAAGTAAGTAAGTAAGTAAGTAAGTAAGTAAGTAAGTAAGTAAGTAAGTAAGTAAGTAAGTAAGTAAGTAAGCGGTAAGTAAGTGAGTGAGTGAGTGAGTGAGTGAGTGAGTGAGTGAGTGAGTGAGTGAGTGAGTGAGTGAGTGAGTGAGTGATTGTGTGAGTGAGTGAGTGAGTGAGTGAGTGAGTGAGTGAGTGAGTGAGTGAGTGAGTGAGTGAGTGAGTGAGTGACAGGAGCGGATTTAGCGTTAGTCAAATAAGTCAGATGACTAAGGTGAAAATTGTTACGAAATAATTATAAATATCATCATATATTAACTTACTAATTGGTCTAAACAAGAAAAATTGCGGGGGCTGACTGGCTTAGACTTTTGCAGGATTTGGGCCGATTTAGATGTTCTGATTGGTCCAAACCAGATAAATTGCGAGCGCTGACTGGTTTAGGTGTTTTGCAGGATTTAGGCCGATTTAGCCAATCCCGGTTTAGAATCTTGCAGGATTTAGGCCGATTTAGCCATTCTCATTGGTCCAAAACAGCCAAATCGCGAGCGCTGACTGGTTTAGATTTTTGCAGGATTTAGGCCGATTTACCCATTGTGATTGGCCAAAACGAGGCAAATCGTTGAATCTGATTGGTTGATTGCTTTGCCGAAAGTATGCCGTATCGGAAGCCTGCAAAATGCGGTCTGCTGGGTCTTCGTTCAGTCTTCATGGCTTCTACAAGCTTGTTAGATTGTGCGTTGTGTGCTTTATAAAGCAGCGATGATGTTCTTTTGCGGCAATTGTATGTTGATTTGTCTGTGAGAATCAGTGAGGATCAGTGCTTGTCGAGTACTAGTGGCCGGAGAGCATTTTGTTGATATCCGTTCCATATTAGCATAATCTGCGTTGAGCACACTGGTATAAACCAACCACACTGGAAAGTTCGTATGTTACGCCGGATATATCCGGCGTGGAGGTTCGTGGATTACGCCAAATTTGGCGTAAGAGTAATCTAATTTTCGGTATAAACTGTTGGCGTGGCGTAAATGGCGTGACTAAAAACTTCGGTGACTAAAAATCTGGCATGAGAACTTTGAAATAAACAAAATATACCTTAATTTGTTGTAACTTTGACAATGACTCGTCATTCGGCAAAAACATAGGACATTGAGGATTATGCGGGACAATGAGGGACTAAAGTTTGATCATAAATAAACCCTGATGACCCTAGATCACGTGTCACAGCGACATGTGCCTGGTGCTCCTCAAACGGAGCAACGCAACCCCCAAAATAGTTCACTTTTGTGAAGTGTCGTCTGTCGAGGCTTCAATTCCCTGAACCAATCATAGAGATAGAGCTAGATTTTGGCAACCTGTAGGGTAGTTGGTGTGATAATTTCTTCATTTTTACAGTAAAATTTGAACTATACTCCCTGTAGAATTAGATGAAAAAGTTCGCTCAAATTGCTGCAAATGGTGTTTCCGAGGTTCTAGATTTCAAAAATTTCCGGGGGAGGACCCCCGGACCCCCCTCCAAATGCGGTCACTAATTGCCACTACTGCCGCCCCCCCACTTTTTGACACCTTGCTACGGCACTGGTTCATCAATCATCACCATCAATGCTGTAAGTAAAGTGTAAAAGTTTAACATCGCAAATACAACATTGAGATCATTCATAATCATGCATTAGTTTAGAGTTGTATTCAACTGCCAAAATAGAGGAAATGGATTGTTGCTGTGAAATTTATGTTTACTAACTTTGTGTTCTGCAACATCTGTTCTTTGATTAACCAAATTAAATCAGATTAAAATGACATTACATTTGATATTATTACTTGTCGCACCACGTTGTACGCATGAATTTCCATGGCGCACCGAAGGTGAACCAACCTCCCCCCCCCGACTGGCGTGCAAAAATTTGAGAAGAAATTACTGGCGTAAATATCCGGCGGACGCATAACGAACTTTCCAGTATGGTAAACCAATGCTATTACAGTAAATGCTTCATGTAGTACTATAAACACTACTTAGTAGTGTTTCAATTCTAGATACTCACTAGTATGTCATAATCATGATGCATAGTCAGATTGCCTTTCCACAGTAGTTTACGTAATACCTTCGTCCTCAGTTCATATTACAAGTCAGTTATAATTGTCTATATATATATATATATATAACATACAGTATTATAAGTAATAACATATAACTTTTAACATATAAGTTAAATAAGGTCTGGGCCTGGGGAAACAGATCAAAAGCTAAGCAATAAATATCTACATGACATTACTACAAATTTCCATGTATTATCGTTATACATCAAGTAAGCATTCTTCTCACATGTGGCTATTATGAAATTTTAATCTGATAATAATTGCACTGGACAGGAATTGAACTTGGGTTGCTGGTGCCTGAGAACCAGACAGCTCATAGTAACATGGGTTAGTAGGGGGATGGGTAATGGCATATTAGATGGGGGTTAGAATGATCGGGGTGATGTACTGAGAGTTGAGCTCCTCTATGTATGTCCATTATGGTCATTAACAAAAGCTTCTCCTGACTCCTAACCAGACATTGTCTGCTTGGGTTGAGGTTTAAAAGGCAAGTATCAGGCATTTGAAAGCCAGACAGCTCTGGGTAGGTGGGGCTCAACAGCCATGGAAGGTAGCCCACCTTGCTCTGGGTTATGCAGAATGTTAAATTCAACTAGACCTTCACTTGTGTGTTGGTCAGGCTGTCCATGTTAGATTCACTGACTGAAACAATGTAACTGGTGTTTCCTAGGCATGCTGATGAACTTTGACATAGAGCGAAACAGTCAACTTTTTTATATTAGAATGTGACCATATATATATATCTCTACTGTTTATTGGATTTCCCCACCCTCATGCCTGGAAAAACTTAGCCTTACACACCTTCAAACTATCACAAGGTTTCTAAGACAACAAGAAAATATCAGTCCAATTTAGATAAAATGTTTCTTGAAAATGATAAAATGTCCATTAAAAACATGTTTTAAAACATTTGGAATTTTGCTCAAATGTGCTGTCAGAATGCAGGAAATGCCATTTCAGAGATCCAAATTTCAAAAAATTTCCGGGGGGCACACCCCCGGACCCCCCTAAAAATATAGGTCCACAGCAACTTTGACTAAGGTATCAAAATTCCTAGATCCGCCCCTGAGTGAGATACTTCACTAGATACATATATAATATTTTTGTTATTTTACAAATTGATTAAAAGAAAATAGAGTAATTAAAGAGGACCCGAGATTGTTATACTATTTTTGAAGGAATACAGCGTGGTTTTGGATTTAAGTTCAATAGGTAGGTCATTCCATTGAGGGCTTTGTACATTATATTACGGCTCTATGTTGGATACGACGTTCATTAAGTGTTTTCCAACCAAGTTTTAATGTTATATCACGGGATCTAACTTCATAACCTTGTTTAGTAATAACTCGTGCGGTACGATTTTGAAGTTTTTGTAATCGTGTTGCCTGATGTGCAGAGAAATGGTCCCAAACTATATCGCAATAATCAAAATACGGCAAAATGAGGGCCTTGTAAATTAATATAGCATTTTTTTTCAGATATAAAGGGTCTTACTTGTCTTAGGCCACCGATTGCTGATGATACTTTCTGGATACATAATTAATATGATCGTCCCAGGAAAGTCGTTCATCAATAAGCATTCCGGCTAGTGATTTTGTGCACTTGACTCTACGAACAGGTTTGCCGTCTATGAATGCATAATTATGTCTTATCTTCAATATTACTTAACATATCGTCAGATCCTATGAACATATACTCGGTCTTGGTCACATTTAGGCTTAACTTATTCGCCAACAGCCAAGTCCTGATATTAGCCAGGTCTTTATTGACGTAGAAGGAAATTTCACTTAACGACTTGCCACTGGTTGTCATGTTAGTATCATCTGCATACATTCAATGATTGGAATGTTCTAAGCAGTATGGCAAGTCGTTAATATAGATTAGAAATAACAACGGACCCAAAATAGAGCCTTGGGGCACGCCACGATTTATAGTTTGTTCTGAGGATAATTTACAATTTACATAAGTATAGTAAGTATAGTAAGTATAGTAAGTATAGTAAGTATAGTAAGTATAGTAAGTAAGTAAGTAAGTAAGTAAGTAAGTAAGTAAGTAAGTAAGTAAGTAAGTAAGTAAGTAAGTAAGTAAGTAAGTAAGTAAGTAAGTAAGTAAGTAAGTAAGTAAGTAAGTAAGTAAGTAAGTAATGTTTTTATTACAAGGTAAACACTAAATAGTGAAAAACACTATTATTATGGGTTCGATTCCCGGTTGGGGCAGTCAGAAATCTTTTCTCTACAGCAGTGACTCGACTTCATTTGAAATTCTTCTTCTTCACATATATACGCTGCTGAAGGACAACTGAATGTTTATACACTATTATTACATTTGCATTTGTGGCTCTCAAATAAAATATCGTATTCTTATACAACATAAGTGAACCTGTTGTTATATATCAAGTGTAAAAGTTCGTTTTTCTAGCTTTTTGATTGGACAAGCGGTCTTTGCGTGTGGTCCAAAAATCGCGATATTTCCCGCGTAACTGTCGGCAACTTTACTGTTTTTGCTTAGAGAAAAATATGAAAACCGGAAGTAGATTGTCAGGTTCAGCTGTTGTTGTTTGTTTTTTTGTTTTTTTTTCAGTTTTCCTTCATTAAAAACAATGTCTTGCTCCACATTTTTGTTTTCATTTAACACTTGACATTATTTAACAAAATACTTATTACTGGAAGCTCGAGAAATAAAAACAGTGTGTTTTGTGACCCCTCAACCACTTCTTGACATTGTTGCCTCGGCGTTACTTACAGAAACAACGGCAATTTCGGGAGTATAATTAAGTTAAGTATTTATTAGTATTTTGTATTTGCAGTCACTATATAGAGGTTGTATCACATTTACATGCACCGACGACAATTCCTCTCTTTGTCATCAATCCCTTTAAATATCAGACGATATCGTCTGATGTGTTAATCCGATTTATTATATAAAATAGAGTGTTTTATTGGTTTTTCCGCCACTAATAAAAGTGATAATCTCACATGTGCGATTATTTATGATAATCGCACATGTGACGATTATCGCTGAATCAGAATTATAGTTTAATGCAATTTTTGCAAGGCAATAGGACAATTTTTTTTATATAATAAACAGAACAATACATGGATGCTTGGAAATATGAAATTTATTTCTCGTGTTGACCAGGATATGTCACTCGTTCGCTTCGCTCACTCGTGAGATATCCTGGTCAACACTCGAAATAAATTTCATATTTCCGCACATCCATGTATTATTCTCTATATAACTTTTGAAATATTTAACCAATTTTACCCCTTGTATGAGGTTGCCTCAGAATCCCTCTTTACATTAATGATACCTATTATCATGCCTATTACATGAAGTATAGCACTTCCGAATTTGATAAATTCAAGATGGCGGAAATCTGCGCGGCCATGGCGAAATGTCGCGTTTTGTCAAGGCTAAAATTAGCCTGGTACCCTGGCCCAATTTCAAAAGAAAAATATGGGCCAGGTAACCACTAATCTCATTCTCGCGTCATCAGGGCTAAATCCACTTATGACGATTGCAATTTCACTCATAGCCAATAAAAAACGCGCGAAAATTCAACCAATAGGAAAGCAGAAGTCTTTAGTGGTTACCTGGCCCATATTCTTTGATTGGGCCAGGGTACCAGGCTAGGCTCAAATATACAAATGAGTGCACTAAGGAGATAGAATTAGTACTTTAATACCACCTAAGGTAAGTTTAAGCATTTTTCCATTATAATTATATGAGGTAGTCGTATTTGATAAAAGTTGTCTGATGACAAATGGCACACAGTGTTAAACTTATGAGTCTTTTCTTGGCTGACAGAAAAAAAAGATTTAGCCAAACCACCTAAAATCTGAATAGCTGAGTTAAAGACCATTATCATTATGCATTATGGTCTTATGTTGTTGTATAATTCTGTTTTGATTTGTAAATTTCCAAAATAAGTGAAGAAAATGCTCTGTGGCGCACCATGGCCTGGAGATGCCACAGTAAAATAACAACAATATATTTTGCGTTTTATTGTATTGTATTGCTTTGATTTTTTCAATTTTAATTTGTGAAATGTTGCTTTCATTTTATTAATACAAAGTTTGTTGGTAAAATAATTTGTCTAAATACTAACCTTTTTGCATGTTGTAGATTATAATAATATTTTTATAATAATTAGCATAAATTGGAATAATTTACAAAATGGGTTGTCCGACAAGCCCCAACAACCTAAAATTTGAATAGTAGATTAAAGGCGATTCAAATGATGGATTGTGGTATTATCTTTGTTGTATAATGCCATGTTAACTCACAAATTGGTGAGAGCAGGTCTGCAGACCTGGTTTTGATTGGGACGTACGACAAAGAGTTAAATTTTCTTTATGATTAAAAAGTATTTTAAGTAATATATTATACATGAGAAGCTGTTTATTATCTGATTTGAAAACACCGAGAAGTGTGTTGAAAAACGAGGTGATAGTCGAGATTTTTAACTCACTTCGAGGTGTTTTTAAATCAGATAATAAACGGCTTTCGAGTATTTAAAGAGAAATTTGAGGTAAAAGTTGTCTTAATTCATGGGCGTTTATTACCATATTTCACAACAATGTCTCGGTAACTGATTTCCATTATGTTCTCCTCATGAATTATTAATGAGTTTGAGAAATATATTTATCAAATCATTAATAGTTCGTGAAGAAAAATCATATCACATACCTTGAAAGATCGTTCCCTTACAAAATAAGAGAAATATAGATCTTGCTAATTAGACGTGTGGTATTATATATGTGTGTGTATGTATATTTATAAGTAATAGCATAACATATAGGTTGATTAGTGATTAAATGTACCCGAAAGCCGAGGGAGGTTTAGTAAAAGTCCCGAGGGCTTCACCCGAGGGAATGTATCTGGCATAAAACCGACATCCAAACGTGGCCATCTATCGTGTGTGTAAAGGCTGACAATTTTTTACAGTAACTATCTTTATTTGAAATGCAATAGCCATTTATATATCTATATATCTGTAAATATATTACAAGCGCTTTTAAATAACAATGCATGTATATGATCGGTTCAATGGTTACCATTGACCTAATGCAAATTCACGCACATAAACTAATATTAAATATTTGTCTATAAAAACAACAACAGTGTAAAGACATGCGCATTGATTTAGTATTAGTCCCACATTTTATGTTCTAGGCAAACTGTAATAAATTCTTGAGATAACAAACCAGTAACACAATGAAAGTTTGCCTTTCGTTTAGGGCGCTGCCGCTACAAGCGGGTTCAGCGAACCTACTTAGAGATAGGCAAACACTTGTCTCTACTTCTCGATTGGGGGCGCTATATACCAGTGTACTCTACTAGAAATGTTTTAGGCAAGGTCCCGTTGCATTGGGCAATGATACTGCCTATTGCAAATTCACGGGAATCGTACCTTGCGCATAAATATTAGGTATGATTGGTTACCAATCGGGATCGTACCTCATCTTTATGCATCGGGTTATTTCGATATTATGTGCGAATGTGCGTGTGGAAACAATGAAAACCGAGGTGGCAGTGATATTACAGATTTAATAAGCCAAACATTCGCCTGTAATATATGAACTTTTACTTCTGGCTCGAGTTTATAAATCAGAGTAAGATCAGATGCTCATGCATGTCTAACCTATCACATATAAAATACGAGCAACCGATAATATGAGCAGCGATAATGGTCTAAAATTAAAGAACGAACAAACCAGCTCACAGAAAAGTGATCCAAACGACAATTAAAGACGAAATCGACAAAAACCGAAGCGATATACTTCTTGCTTCACGAGTTTCGCCATTCGCTATGATTTTAACAAGGATAAATAGGTATGGCGTTCGCCTCAATGGTTTTGCACCCCTTGCAATATGGCGAAAAAACCCTTGAACTCCCCTATTAAGACTCATTAGGGCTTTGAGCTAATATTTTTACATGTAAAAATATTGCATTTTTTGCATATGGGCAAAAGACTCTGTCTCACACTAAACATTTTGACATTAAATAATATACTTACGACATGCAAATGAGAAGTCTTGGTTCATGCCGTAAACACTTCCATTTTGACAAGTAATCTTAACAGGGTTAACTTCAATGCCTTCGTACGTTAATATCTGGTTAGATATTGTCAGTTTTTTTAATTTCGATGATGTCTTTACGTTGCTTGCCAAATTATTAAGATCTCTCGTTATACTTTGTGGTGACGTTCTTTTCTTGTTCTCGATCTTCAAATCCAGATCGATAAATATGGTTTTCTTGAAATAAAAAACAAAACAAAAGCACATCAACTAACTGAATTTTAGATTATAAAACAAATTACGTTTTTCTCTAGAGAATATCAGTTTTATCGACCAGTTTTCCCACAAGTAGGCGGGATGTTGCAACCACCATCCACCTTATCCGTCCCTTGCCACCCAACCCTCACCCGCACACTAAGCCCCTGTTTGCGCGTATACAAACACTACATGTACGCAACTAGGAATACATAAACGCATGACCCCTCGCCCGCTTTTGCATACGTTTACGTTAATACCACACCCCCCCCCCCCCCCCCCATTAAAATAAGCACACCTGATCTGTTTTTGTATACAAGTATAAACCCCCGCCCCTCCTTTACATCCTGTTTTATACATGTAGATTTTCTATTATTGATAAATTTCCAAAGCATGAAATGTGTTATTCCAAAATATATAGTAGTGGTTGAAGAAAAACGTTTGCCATGTCCTGTAAATAGCACCAGAAACTGATAGCAAAAACAAACAATAATTACAGAGGCTTATATAAAGGCGACTATTTAAAAAAAAACTGTTTTAATATAATTCCAATGTTGAACCTCGAAGAAAAACATCAGAACAGCGTTAAAACTATAAGTATGAGAGAGAAAAACAAACCAGCGAAGAACTATAATGCAAGGTTTCACTCGAACATTTGGAAAAAAACACCTGGGAAAATATATATTATTTGATAAGATTTTCGCTGTTTTAACTGAGTTACTGAAAAGGTTTTGGACATACCGACTCTAATCAGCTAAACAAAACTTGTAAGTTAAATACGAATCACTTTTAATAATACCGATGACATTACCAGAAATTTGGGTCGTTTGTGCCGCCGCTCTTGGTAAGCGGCTATTCGCCTAATAATATAGCGTTTTCTAAGGCGTGTGATTCTATTGTACTCTAGTGTTTCTCATTATTCAGGTCATTGAGTTCTTTAGAATTTGCCTAAATCGTGGATGTATGACATGTATATATAAACAACCTGTAAACGACCACAAGGACTATGAAATCAAGCAGGGACAAATGAGGATCTTTATGTGCTCTCGAAGTAGACTGACTCATGCCGAATGCACCGCGAGTCGGGCACTTCGCATCGCCCGTAACGTTGTTGGTCAATTTGGCCAATTTCTAGCACCTGTTTACAAAGATTACTATGGCTAACACTATGGATAGTGGCACTTTCAGTGCAAAAATAAGACGAGCTAGGGAAGTACTTTGTCGTCGAGGTAAGCAAATGTTTTTTTTAGGTATATCTGCTCCTTAGTCCATGCTGAAGTCCGATGGAGTCGGGCAAAGAAGAAATATATCACCGCTTAAGCAAAAATTTGAATTATTATGTGCTCTCCTTATTAGTTTCTGTTGAGAATCTCCATTAATTATGGTCCTTAATACGCACGCGCGCCACCATTTTGTCCCAAATTTCTGGTAATGAATTTTCTTTTGGCTCTGCTCAGATGCTTATACTGCAAACACTGCCAATTCGATTTGTCTTTTTACCTACGTCGTTTGGTTTCTCCTGGTTTTCTCGTTCGGTTCTTGACAAAAAACAATCAGTTCTCTTCAAAATGTAAAAAGCTGTTTGTTTTGATGTTCTTTTCAATTCATTGTTTTCTCTCGAGTTAAGTAAGACATACCAGTGCATAAGTCTTTTGCGGGCTTTAAACAGACATATGATGAAACATCTATTTTGTTTTTTTTCAGTCACATTTTGGCAAAATTTTCAAATATTACTTGTAGTGTATATCCTTAATTGTACTCGCTATCATATGATTACCTATACTTATTGTGGTAAATTTGGTGGAAACTTTGCCAGTCATTAAACTTTTCAACATTCAAAAATTCCTTTGTCCCAAACAAGATTGCGACCCTAAAGATAATCCTACTATCAATAGCCAGCTGCGTGCAGACTCATATTACATGATGAGTTGTTTAATTTGTGCAGTTTCCTATATCCACGAAGATCACATTTAATCGATAAAATGTGTACGATAACTCCACTAAAATTTAAATATTGCTAAACTAAATATTTCCGGTACGTTCCCCTTTATAATACGGAAACCGAACATAAAATGTAGAACAGAGGACGCACTAAATACGGTTTTCTTTTATCGGTTGATAGAATAGATGAGTTTACGCAAGAAGATCAAACCTTTCCGACAGTTAATCGGCGTGACGACAGAAAATCTTGCCAATTTATTTGTACTCCAAAATACTCTTAAAAAAACCTGTTTGACCGACAACCCTTAGTTAGAATGCATCTTATATATGGCAGTGAGAACAATGTCAATATTACAGAATGACAAAAGATTACCCAACATGCAGCAGTTTTCTCTGCTATAGTTAGCGTACTAGAGTACTGGCATAAATGACGGCGTTATGGATAAATGGTCAAAAATAGACATCCCCTGAACAAATTTTTTTGATTAAAAACTATTTTCTTTGTTTTCTTCTATAAACAAAAATAAATTGTGTGAGACAAAACTGCGAAATATTTACCTTTGGAGTTCCACGCCTTCGTCGATTTCCGATTGCCTTTCTCTCTCCGCACTGCACATGCACATTGTCAACTGTACAACTCTTATCAACATCACAATAGCCTGGATAAACTTGGACGAGAAATTCTTGAAACGCAGTTAGAAAAGACTTTTTGGCCTCCAACTGAACTGCAGGATCCGCGCAATCACCACTAAAATATTGAAACTCGAAACCTTTCACAGCCTGAGCATTATATAACACTGAAAAAATATATAAAAATAGCAATTTTAGGTCCAAATATTTTTAGTAATTAAAACGCATGAAATTATTCATATGCACCCGTTGGTTTTGGAAACTTAGAGTGTTAAAGCATGCAGTACTTCAAAACGTGAAGAAAAAACTTGATAAAAGAGTGAAAAAATAAATTTATCTATCCGTCCATTCAATCAATCAATCAGTCAATCAATCAATCAATCAATCAATCAATCAATCAATCAAGCAATCAATCAATCAATCAATCAATCAGTCAGAGTCAATCAATCAGTCAGTCAGTCAGTCAGTCAGTCAGTCAGTCAGTCGATCGATCGATATTCATTCAGTCATTTGTTAATTCATTCAATTAGACATATTTATCAATTGTACTAAAATATTCACCGAATACTTGAGCTTGACGAATCTTTACCGATCGTATGCTTTACTCTTGCTTGCTAGTTTGTTTGTTTGTTTGTTTGTTTGTTTGTTTGTTTGTTTGTTTGTTTGTTTGTTTGTTTGTTTGTTTGTCTGCTTGCTTGCTTGCTTTCTAAAAACGTATTGGCTTGTTAACTTACTTGCCTGCTTTCTAACTTGCTCGCTTTCTAACTTGCTTGATAGCATGCTTGGTTGTTTGCTTGTTCGTTTCTAATTTGCTTGCTTGCTAGCTTGCTTTTTCACTTCTTGCTTGCTTGCTTGCTTGTCTGCTTGCTTGCTTGATTGCTTTCTAACTTTTTTTCTTGATAGCTTGATCGATAGCTTGATCGATAGCTTCATAGTTTGTTTGTTTGTTTGTTTGTTTGTTTGTTTGTTTGTTTGTTTGTTTGTTTGTTTGTTTGTGTGTTTGTTTGTTTGTTTGTTTGTTTGTTCGTTCGTTCATTCGTTCGTTCGTTCGTCGTCTGTCCGTCTGTCCGTCCGTCCGTTCGTTCGTTCGTTCGTTCGTTCGTTCGTTCGTTCGTTCGTTCGTTCGTTCGTTCGTTCGTGTGTGTGTGTGTTTGTTTGTTTGTTCGTTCGTTCGTTCGTCGTCTGTCCGTTCGTTCGTTCGTTCGTTCGTTCGTCCGTCCGTCCGTCCGTCCGTCCGTTCGTTCGTTCGTTCGTTCGTTCGTTTGTTTGTTTGTTTGCTTGCTTACTTGCTTGTTTAGTCAGCTTGTTTGCTTAGTCAGCCTGCTTGATTGCTTGTATAGTTACAAAACCATGATAATACATACCTGTACAATCTGGCCACGGCATTAACTTGTCAAATGGCCACACGATCCAATCTCCATTTCCAAAACATTGGTAAAACTTGGCAGGTTGAGTCGCAAATTCAAAACCCTTGCTACAAGCTGGAATTACTAACTCCCCACCAAAGTCACTTTTCTCTGTGGTACCTCCGTTAATCGGAGGAGGGTAATATTTACAGGGTTTAGCTGCAAGAGATTAAAATAACATTTTTTCATCCCAAAACTCAAACGAATTTTCAACAATACAAATTACGCTTCGCTGGTAATCATGCAGGGTATTACAAACCATGACACGTCGACGTATTAGTGACTAAATTCCACTTAAGCCTTGAGAGGCTGTGTAAAAGTCCTTCGGGCCTGCTGCCCTCGTGACTTCCACACACCATCTCTCGGATTTCGGGGGCATTTAATCAATAATATCGCTCATGTCATTGTATTACTTTAAAGAAGTTTACCAAACTAAAATGGTTGGAAAAACAAATTTACTCCCCTGTTATAGGCGGGTCAAAAATGTTTTACTCCCCTGTAGCAAATAAAAACCGGTTTACTTAAGACAACGGGGTCAAAATATAAAAAGGGTGCTTACTATACTGTAGGTGTTTTTGGTTTTTAGTCACTAAATGCTCTTAGCTTAGCTGCTATATATTTTCAAGACTTTTGATCAGAGATTAGCAGAATTTTACGTATGATTAAACTGGGAAAAAACCCATAAAAACAAATAAGTTAATAATATGCTTATTTGCTTTAAATAAGCATAACATGGCAGTAAAAAAAAGGGGGGCGGTAAAGTTATATTTGCTCCTGGAAATGAATCTGTCTCTATGAATTACACACAGAGTTGTTGAAAACAATTGATGACTGGTTACTTTTGTATTCTAACCGGATCCTTATGAGCAGTTTGTCCACAACACTTTACTTTAGTTTATTTTTAATTTTTCAATAAAAAGACAGTGTGTTTGGAAGCATATTGATCATCGCGTATAGCCTACACTCCTCCTCCTACCCTTACCCCCCCCCCCCCCCCCCCCAACCCAAATCTGGATTCTATACCCATTCCAAAAATGTGAACCGGGTACATATCGATAAGTTATTTAATTTATAATTTTAAACAGTTAATAACTAAACATACCAGCGACTCTGATCAGAAATTGACATTTAGCGACGTTTCCGGCCTTATCATATGCCGTATAGTCAATAATGTGGCTTCCTCTCCCAAACATGGAATTGTTCTTGGCGGACTGATGAATAGTCAGCTTTTCACTGCCACAATTATCAGTGAATATGACTGGCGCCCAACTGACAGCAATCTGATTCTGCTCAACACCCACAGGAACTAACTTACTTTTTGGACAGGAAATTGTGCGAGGTGGCTCTTTATCTGAATAAAATTATACAAATTGAAGTATAAAAACCAAATAAAAGTGAATATTTTTGTCAATTAAGAAAGAATTTAATACAATAAGAATGACTGTCTTAAACAGGAATCAAATCTAAGGTTCCTGAATCAACGCATCAGAGCACTACATGACCACTGAGCTATTGACACACGGTCAGGACAATTATTTCCATATTTAAGAATGGCTGTTCTTCTTTAATCTCCACAAAAGATTTTATTATTATTGTATTAAAAGGACGTTTTCTCTAATTCACGTATTTTATTCTGAATAGCGCTCAAAACCTTAGAACGTTTTGGTCTACCTCCGTATTTTAGCATTATTGTGTAGCTCATAAAATTAACAATTTTTTATGAACAAAAAATAACGAAGTAATTGTGGAGGTATATATAGGTGGGTATGCTACAAAATTGAAGCCGGGAAATTAGCGATTAAATTTCCCGCAGCCAAGGGAAGATTAATTTCCCGAAAAGTCATGTTATTAGTTTGTAATATTATGATCGCCGAGAAAAACTTTGAGAATCTTACCGACAAGAAATTTACACGGTTGATCAGAGAAGTTGCATCTAATTTTCCCGTGCATGTTGATGAGGGAAAATATATGCAAGTGGAAAATTTAGAAGAAGACAAAGGATTTCTTTGTCTTCTAATTTTCGGTTATAAATCCATGTCCTATATTCACGAATTTATTGGTTAGGATTAGGGTGTGTGTTGGGGTCAGGCTTTCACGAAGTACCTGGTATTACTTATAATAATCTATGCACAATTAGCTAATGTGTTGAAACAAAATATTGTTTTTGGTATACCACTCAAAACCCCTTTATTTAGCATGACTGCGTAGCACATATACCGTCAAAATAGTTATTTATCTATCTCCCAATATAGCAAACAACTCTATACGAGGATTACTTACGAGGATTAGTTTTTCTATAGGAGGATTACTTGCGAGGATTAGTTTTTTTTAAGTACAAGTGGGGGGGTGAGAAACATATCAAAAGATAAAAAAAATATTATAATTATCATCAGTAAAAAAACGTTTTGATCGCATGTTACGCGAAATAGAAAACATTTTCTCTTAAAGTGGTTCTCGGATGAAAATATTGTTGGTATTGTTGGTATGCATAATCCTAAAGATGTTACGGTAATTGTACAAAGTTTCAATTCGAAAATTTCAAAAACAAAGTTGTATTTTATGTGCCAAGTTGGCCGTGTTTGAGAAGAATGAGTTGAGGAGAAGTTTGTTTCTTAATTTAAATTATTCTGAATTTAAATTATTTTAATACAAGAGCTGTGAGTAAACTCGCTACTTTAGGAAATCGTTCCAAGGGCTTCGTTATACCTTCTAAAGATAAAATGTTTCCCAAAAAGACTTGCCGTGTCATTCAGCAGAATTAAGCCATCTAAGTTTTACCCTGAATATCTAATTATAAAATAAATAAAAAAATTATTGTCAAACCGGATGTTCTCTTGCGTGCGACTTTGCAATATTGATACGCAACATTGCAATTTTGATTCATGGATTCAATCAGCAACCTGCAAACACTTTATCACGATTCCTCAACGGTTGCCCTAAAAAATCGTTTTAAATGCCGAACTTTGGATAATGCGAAATTCTACATAAAGTTAGAGCCATTAGCGTCAACTATAAAATCACATTTATGTGTTGTTTGATGTTTAAAACCAATATTTTAAGCAACCCGTCGAGGAATTGTGATAAAGCGTTTGCAAGTTGCTGATTGAATCCGCCAATCAAAATTGCAATGTTGCCTATCAATATTGCAAAGTACGCAAGAGAACATCCAGTTTGACAATAAATATTTAATTTTTCGAAAACAAACCTTCAACCTTCACAGTAAAACTGCATCTGTTAATATTCCCCTTTTTATCCGTCACAGTATAGTGAATTCTTGTAGTTCCAACAGGAAAAGCATAAGGACTTTTTATTTCTTCTGGGGATTGCTGAAGCTTAACTTCGGCTGAACCAAACAGTTGTGAATTATCTCCAAATTCCGGTAAGTTGAAATCAATTGTTGCAGTTGGTTTTTCAGCATCAGTTTTGGTTTCTATTTTGTTTGGACATATGATCTGCGGAGGCTCGGTGTCTAAACACATGGCAAAAATTTATTATATTTTAAGTACATAAAACATTAATTTCTATACCTTACTGAAACTGTTTAACACAAATTCATAAGAATACTTAAACTAAATAATACGAACTCGAACACAAACACAAACACGAACACGAACACGAACACGAACACGAACACGACACGAACACGAACACAAACACAAAAACAAGCACGAGCAAGAACAAAAATCCAGGTATATAACTTATTATCATCACCAATGTACGTCATCAAATGCTAAGCTACTCACTTCAATAAACGCTTGCTAGAAGAACCACAATTTTACGCAGTGCAGCTAGCCTCCGCCGCAGACGAATTATTACTATCAATATAACGAAGGGTTTAGTCGTCTGCGGCGCTGGCTAAATGCAACTCGCTCATCAGGACAGCAAATGTATTTGCAGCTCACTATTGATCAATAACGTACTAGTCGTAGCAAAAAAAAGTTTTATATATTGAGCTTTTTATATTGATGATAATGATAATAACACGACTTTTGTTAGGTCATTTTGTTTATTTATTGACTGTCTAGTGCATGTTGTTGCCATATGAGCCAGTTCGTACTCTTGACTGCGCATAAAAATGACGCGCTTTGCGTCGGGATAAAACCTATTTCAATCCATAGCATCAAGTAAAACGAATTCAGAAGTGTAAATAAAAATAGAAATGATTCCTTAGGCCTTAGCTTGATGTTAAGAATTGAAATAAGTTTAATTCCGACGCAGAACGCCGTTCACTTTGATGCTCAACCGAGATTACGAACTGGCTTATTAAAACCTTTAATTAAGAAACTTTAAAACCAAAAGGCTTGACATTTAAAGAACTATATCAATGATGAAATTCCAAAGAAGGAATACGAATTCAGTAAGAACCAAGGCTTTAGCGTATTTGGGATTATCGTAAACTTTCTGATAATTTAATTGGTCCTAATAATGTTAAACGGTAGCAAAAGAGAATTTAAAGCGTGCAAAAACATTTTTCTTTAGGAAAAACCCCTTTTTAATCGAAAAATAAAGCTTGTTTTCCGTTGTTTTTTTTGTCTGATTCTACTGTATGTTATAAAATAATTTGCAATAATACGCCAAGCTAAGAGTTGTAGAGCAGACTTTACTGCTTTGCCACAGGATAATTTAGTGAAAAGAAAATTATAGCAGCTTTGTTTTATTGATTTGTAAAATTTTTGTATAATAAAATTTATTTAACTATATGCAGTTGTTTCGTTTTTGTGCGGAGTGCTACCTTACGTGCATGACGCATATCGACATTCCACATGTGATCACTTATGGATATTTTTCATGTGATTATGTGATTTTTACGCATATGAAAGCATGTGGAATTTTCGTAATGGAAGGAATAACAGACTTTCTACGTCGTTATAGGAAACATTTAACCCTAGTGGCTAGTGCTTTTATTATTGGTAGCTTACGGAGCATTATTATATCACACAAGTTAACCACGGTAAAATTACGTGCTGTGATTTGCTAAGACGCGTCACGTGCCGGCCGATTAATTTCCATAATGCACCTGTCCGGATTACGGATTCGTCTGCAATTTTGTTTACAAAAGAACAACAAAATAAGTACAAAAAAATCTTCGAAAATCTAAATAAATTTAATGAAGACAGTAACCAAAGCACTAAATCATGTATGAGTCAGACGATGAGCAATCTAAAAGTGAGTTTTACGATCCCGAAAGCAATTACAACCGAAGAACAACAACACTAAAATGACGAGTCTATGTTACGCTATACGTACAGTGTATATGTAGGTATATTGTTTAAAACAGCCATTATAATAAGCCTCTTATATATTAATCTCGACTCCTTGGTCATTGCGGAAAATATCAGACCTCAGTCCTTTATGACAAACCTCGCTTTACAAACTCAGTCCGTACTGTCAAGACCTCGGCCTGACATTTTCCTGTAATGACCGCATTCTTAAACTAAACTAAACTAAACTAAACTAAACTAAACTAAACTAAACTAAACTAAACTAAACTAAACTTATTTATACTGGATAACTCTATCAGTATCTAAACAGTCATCCTCAGAGGTCCAGTAAGGGCCCACCCTCGTTGGTCCAGTGCTACTACAGGAGGAAACCGGAGTACCCGGAGGAAACCTGTGGTGTTTGGTAGAGTCAAACTGGAAGCACTCTTCTCACATGCGGCCAAGGTGAATTTTTTTAATCAAATAACTGCACCGTGCAGGAATCGAACCCAGCTCGCAGACGTGAAAGGCACGTGCACTAACCACTGTGCCACCAACACCTTAATTAATGCTGTAAATGACGTAGGCAGTGCATAATAATTAAAGTGCACATGCATGAAACGAAAATTAAGTTTGTCTTATTTGAAAGAACATTTAAAATGATAGAGAAACATCTTTGGCAGTTTTTCGTTTCCTTGCTTCGTTGTTGAGATATTTCAGATTTTTTGATATGTAAATTAAACAACTTGACCTCACATGTGCATGATGAGTTATCAGAGAAGGTTATATATCTTTGCTATTATCAAACCAAACTTAATTCGAAGGAAGCGTGTTCGTGTGTTTCTCTCACAACGCCAAACATGTAGAATTTTCAAGTGATTATGTTTGATAATAGCAAAGATATATATAACCTTCTCTGATAACTAATTATGCACATGTGACGTCAAGTTGTTTAATTTACATATCAAACAAACTGAAATATCTCAACAACAAAGCAAGGAAACGAAAAACTGCAAAAGATGTTACTCTATCATTTAAGTGTTCTTTCAAATAAGACAAACGTAATTTTCGTTTCATGTACACTTTAACCAACCGATTGTAATAAGGTATTATTTAATATATCGTGATTTGTTATAAGATTTAAAAAAAATAGAATTGATTTTTAAGACATTACATATAACAGGGCGAATTGTAATTACCTATGCAAGTAGGAACGGAATATGTCCAAGTTCCATCTTCTTTACAGCGGAGATTTTTATTTCCTTGCATCGTATAACCCCTGCTACATTGGAATATGCAGCCAGCTCCAAAATGTTGTGAACGTGCTACACAATCTACCGGTTCAACACTACCAAAAGATAACTTTGGAAGAACAGGACACTTCTTTGCTGTAAATGTACAAATATCTTTAAGATAAATAGCCAATCCCAACATATATAAGTTTTCAAAACCTGATTAGAACGTTAGTAGTAGAAAGAAGGAAAAAAAAGAAAGAAGGGTGAAAAGTGAGAAGGATAGGAGAAGGAAAGAAAGAAAGGAAGAAAGGAAGGGAGGGAGAAATAAATAAATAAATAAATAGAGGAACACTAATACAGAAACAAATAAAGATCGTAGAAACAAAATAGGTTAATAAAGAAACTATGGTAACCTTCGCATCGCACCACATCTGTTCCCGTCCATTGACCGTTAGCTTGACATGTTTTCTGTCTACTTCCAATGATTTCATAACCTCTATCGCAAGTAAAAGTACATTTATCTTGATATTTAGTTCCGCTGCAGACTGCAGATCCATGGTGGAATGGTGGAATGTCATTGCACTTTAGAACTACAAAAATGTTAAGAAACTCAGTATATAATTATTTATCAGTTCATGATTGTGTTTGCTCTTTCGCATTGTATGAATTCTAAACCAAGTTAAATTTGCTGATTTTTGACCAACACTTTGACCAATTTTCCTTCTACGGTGGTAATAAAATTACTAGTACAGTAACGCCTTCACACAATTACTTTTTTCACAAAAAATATTTCTTTTACTATATTAATATTTTTGTATTTTATCCTAATCGTGATTAGCAGTTTCCTATTCGTTTTAATCATGTTGTTTCTAGTTACAAAACAATTTATTAATTGTATCGAAGAAAACATTTCTTGAAGAGAAAACAGTTTTTGTGGCGGCTAAGCAGGTAAACGATAAGACCTGGTGTATAGTGCTACCATTGAACTCTAAGTAAACTGGAACACTAACTCCATAAGTCAGGCCCTATGAATGGATGAAGCCAAAAATCTTTAAATGTTAGTTTTTCTGAGTTTTGAGCTGAAATACTTAACGCTGAACGTTGGGCTGTATATGAAACTGAAGCTATTGAAAAATGCTATTTGGTATAGAAACTTCAAGACTTTAGCTAAAAGGGAAATAATTAAAAAATATAAAAACAACTGCCATTTTGTTTGCGGAACGTTATAAAATGGCAGTTGTTTTTATATTTTTTAATTATTTCCCTTTTAGCTAAAGTCTTGAAGTTTCTATACCAAATAGCATTTTTCAATAGCTTCAGTTTCATATATAGCCCAACGTTCAGCGTTAAGTATTTCAGCTCAAAACTCAGAAAAACTACAACAAGTTTCTTAGTGTTATTTCCCAGCGAAATATGGTCAAACATTTACTACATTTTAAAAAGTTTAAAATAACGAGGAAACTTATACTATACATCAAATTGAAGCCAATGCTA
This sequence comes from Paragorgia papillata, assembly GCA_035771165.1. Classification (NCBI taxonomy): domain Eukaryota; kingdom Metazoa; phylum Cnidaria; class Anthozoa; order Scleralcyonacea; family Coralliidae; genus Paragorgia; species Paragorgia papillata. The sequence continues at coordinate 1,752,949 of JAWNZC010000440.1, forward strand.
TTTTTAAAAACATACGTATAAAAGAATGTATTTCAATCCGTTGTTTTGGGGTAATTTGTTATCGTCACAAACAAAATATATGGCAGGATGAAAATTAAGTAACTTGAAGCACGGGAGCTACCTGCAAAGGGACTGGCACTGGCTTCAAAATCCCCCCCTGAGTTTTCGTTCCAGTCTTCTTATAGTTCAATGAGTGCTACTAGTTAAAGTAAAGACCGGTCTATCATAAACTAAAGTTGCCACAACACTTGTAAATATCCTATAAAAAGGGTAAAAAGAACTATATGGGGTCACTATAACTAGTGTGGGTATCTCCCCAAAGCTGTGGTTATATCCTTGAATAGCAAATATGTTGGTCAAAACTCAGCAAATTCAACTTGGTTTAGAATATATGCTATTCAGGACCAATAGTGAATTCTATTCAATACTATATATGGTAATTGGTATAATAGGAAACCTCCTCAACCATAAAGTAATTCGTGCTTACTATTACACCTCGTCAGAAAGAATTCTTTCGATTAAGATACTTCACTCAGCTGATATAGTTTTTAAATTATATATATACATATAATTTTTAAATGAATACTATATACATATATATATATATATATATATATATATATATATATATATATATATATATATATATATATATATATATATATATATATATATATATATAACTTTTATTTTCTTCCTGTCTGAATCGCGAGCTGATTGGCTAGCAAGCGTTCCGTAAATTTCTTACGCGGACCACGCAAACGTCTTAACCTCTCCCAGGTTAAAAAACTAAGTCCATAAACAAAATAGTTTCACAGTAATTTTGAATAGAAAAAGGAAAAATTTCGCCCAAATTTAATTAATTAAATTATTTACATAATGTTATTAAAATCATTGTAGGGCTAGAGGTCTACTAGAAACCTGAAATGGCTTTTAATTAAGGCCCCTAGTGTAGTTGAAATTATAACTATATTCTATTTACATAAGTATAATCAGTCGAGTCCTTTTTGTAGTGAATGAAAAGAAGAAAAAACTATCTATATCAAAATATTAATATGTAGCACATTGGTTTAAATAAAATTTGGCAATGCAAATGGGTGGTTGCCTTGCCAGATTTTTCCCAAACCGCAGCAAGCTAAGTAACGTAGTGTTTATTATATTTACATGGTAATGTTGATTAATTAGATTTGTAAGCGGCATTTTTCATTTATTTTTTTTTGAAAAATGTTACAGGAAATAATGTTTTTGTATAATGCATTGGTTTAACTAAAATTTGGCAAAGTAAATAAAATTGTCTTTGCCAGATTCAGATCAAACCACAACAAACTATTCTTACTGTACATGTATGGTAATATAATTGTGGTAATATTGATTAATCAGATTTGTAAAAAGTGTCTCTTAGTTTCGTTTTTAAAGATGTTATAGGATTTAATATCTTTTAATTTAGATTCCAAGCCATTCCAAAGATCAACTCCCTTATTTGAGAGAGTATGCTTTACAACATAGTTTGTTCATAGTAAGACTTATGAAATTGTGTTGAATTTCATGAATTTGATTATTGGTTATAAAGTAACCGGTGAGTACTTCTGGTAAATTCTTAATATAATGGTATCGAAACATGAATAAACTAGTTAAATAATCATTGATTTTATAAATGTCTAATATTTTTAAATCTCTAAAAATTGGTTCACTGTGTTCTAAGTAAGACTTAAATGTCATTAAGCGTACAATCTTTTTTTGGATAGTCAATAACTTTTTAATTCGCTTCTTGTATACGTATTACCCCATATTAAATTTCCATAGATTAGATATGGATAGACTAACGCATAGTAAATTATTTTTCGATAATTCAAATTTGTATAGTGTCGTAGTTTGTCTATCACCCCAGCAGATTTGATGACTTTTTTAGATATCAAATCTAAATGGCCATTCTATGTTAGACATTCACCAATAACAACACCTAAATATGTTGTTCTTAACTTGTTTAATATTTTCATTGTTAATGGAAATTGTTATGTTATGTTATGATTTGTTTTTTTGTTAGAAGTCCTAAACAAAATGAACTTTGTTTTTGCAGTATTAATGGGTAACTTATTGATATTTAACCAATCAGCTATTTTCTTAATTTCTATTTGCATAATTTTATTCAGTGTTTCAAGGCAAGAGTTACTATAAAATATATTAGTATCATCTGCAAATAGTATAAATGAAATTATTTTACTACAATTCTGGATGTCATTTATGTATAAAATAAATAGAAGTGGTCCTAATATTGATCCCTGAGGAACACCACTTGTAATTGTCATTTCTTTTGACCTTATACTTGATTACTTTACAATTTGTTTTCTGTTGTCTAAAATAATTTTCAAACTATTTTTGAGATATACCTCTTATGCCATAATATTCCAACTTTTTAATGAGAATCTTGTGATTGATTGTGTCAAAAGCTTTTGACAAGTCAAAAAAAATACCAATTGTGTATTGTCCTTGATCTATTGCTTTTGTAATTTTATCAACAAGTTCAATTATTGCAACTTCTGTTGATCTGTTTTTTCTGAAACCGTATTGATGTTTTGATAAGATTTTTGTTTTTTTTCAATGAATTTAATTAGCCTCTTATACATAAGCTTTTCTGATAACTTCAAAAAGTACGAAAGAACCGATATTGGTTGATAGTTTTTAAATTTATATTTTTCATCTGCTTTAAAAGTCGGTGTTACTAGAGCTATTTTTAATTGTCAGGGATCATTCCAGTTAGAAATGTCTAATTAAATATATGGGTAAGTGGCTCAGAAATTTCTTTTGCAGTTACTTTTATAATCTTAGAACTAATGTTATCATAACCAGATTTTATTTTGATTCATATTACTTATTTCAGTTTCAACTTCATTTTTAGTAATTGGTTCTAGAAACTATCCTTAAAGTTATTCACAAGATATTTATCAAATGTTATTTCATCATTCTTAGTAATTTTTTTGGCTAGCTCAGGTCCAATATTTATAAAATACTCATTGAATTTATTAGCTATTTTTGACGGATCATTTATTATTTCTGTTGTTCATTTATTATTCCTTGCGGGTGGTATGGTGAAGATGTTGTGTGGGTGAATCCATATCTCCATATTCTTTTGCGAAGTCTGTGTATGGTTTACTGGCAAATAGCGGACCGTTGTCAGTGTGGCAAACGCGTGGAATGCCGAAGCGAGAGAAGTGTGTTTTAGTCTTATTCACAATGGTCGTGGAAAGGGTGTCTGTAAGCGCGTCCACCTCGATCCAATCAGAGAAATGGCAGACGGTGACTAGATATGGTCGTTGCTCGAGTGTAAATAAATCTTGGCTGATTATTTCCCATGGAAGGGAGGGTATCGGTAAAGATCTCATTGGCTCTTTGGTCGATGTTTTTCCATGTTGTGCACAGATCCCACAAGTGTCACACATGTTCTGGATGGCTTTTCTCATTCCAGGCCAAAACAGGACTTCGCGTGCCATTCTTATGTTAGACTCTGCTCCCAAGTGGACAGTGGTTGACGTGTATTTTGGCTAGCATATCTGCTTGCATCGACTGCGGGAGTAGGGTCTGTTGGCCATTGTAAATTATGCCGTTCTGTATCGTTAACTCGTCTCGGTAGTTCCAGTACTGTTGCAAGTCTTTCACGACTTGTCTTTCGTTAGGCCATCCCTGTACAATCATGGTATGTAATTGTGATAGGGTAGGATCTCTTCTAGTTGTGTCTTGAAGTCTTTCTTCAGAGTCCTTGGTGAGTCCATCGTTGTGTTCGCCATCTGGTGAGATAATCCGATCCTAAATACCTCGAATCCAGTGACTTTGGCACCAACCGGGTCTGGGAGTGCAGCGCGTGATAGAGTGTCTGCCAAGTAGAGTGATTTTCCTTTCTTGTATGAAGCTTTGAAGCTGTATCGTTGTAGCCTCATCAGCATCTTTTGCAATCTCGCTGGGGCCTTATTGAGTGGCTTTCGCAGTATTGCCTCTATGTCTTGTTTCCCATACAACCATTGATCGAACTTGCTGAATGAATGACAGATGGCTAAGCACTCTTTTTCAATCTGCGAGTAACACTGTTCCGTCGGGCTCATACTGCAGGATGTAAATGTTACGGGCTGGAGTCGGCCCTGTTCACCTGGTTGTAGTAATGCTCCTCCTAGGCCGACGTCACTGGCGTCAGCTTGTATAACTACTAGTTTGTGTAGATCGTTAGGGTGGGTGTTTTGGCGATTAGATCTTTTGCTTTGTCACGCGTCATCTTGTGCTTGAGACCAGTTGAAAGGTACACCATTTTGAGTAAGATTCCGAAGAGGTTTAATAGTTGAGGAGAGGTGTTCGCAGAATGGCGAGAGATAATTTACCATTCCTATGAATCTTAGTACGGCTGCTTTGTTGCGAGGTGTTGGCATCTGTTTGATTGCTTTCAGCTTTTCTGGATCAGCTTTAATGCCTGTAGATGTGATGATGTGGCCAATGAATTTTATTTCTCTCAACTTAAATTGTAGCTTGTCTGGGTTGCGTTTGGCGGACGCATCGTTCCATGAGTGCTATATCTCAGGCGTCGATCGTGATCTTCTTCGATCAGCCTGCTGTTGGTTGTCACTTAGCTTCACCAAAAACAAGAATATCGTCGGCAATGCAAACAATTCCTTCCAATCCTTCTAGGGCAGTCAACAATCGTTTTTGGAATTCTTCGGGGGCACTGGTTATACCAAATGTAGGCGGAGCCATCTGTACCTTCCATAAGAGGTATGCATTGTGGTCATGAGCGATGACTCCTCGTCAACGGGTAGATGTAGGAATCCTTCTGAACATCAAGCATCGAGAAGCATTTTGCATTGCACAGTTTGTGGAGTTGTTCGTTAAGCGTTGGAATCTGGTGAATCGGTCTGAGAATGACCTTATTCACGGTTTGGCTAGGGTCTATGCAGATTCTAAACTTCTTGGGAGTCTCTTTGATCAGTTCATTTGAACACCATGGTGTAGGTTCATCTACTTTCCTGATGATGCTGCCTGCTCGTACCGGTCTAAGGCTATCTTCTCTTTCTCTCTTTTTGCTACAGGACACAGTGGACTGGAATTTGGATCGGTGTTACATTATCTTTAGCTTTAAAGTGGACAGGAGGGCCCAGGCAGCCTAGGCCTGTAAAATTGTCTGAATATTCGTGCAAGACATGCTCTTTTTCCAAGTGGCCTAGTGGTGGTACTTTTTTGGTGGCAGGTATCTTGATACGTTTGGAAGGTATGGTGGAGGTTTGCACACCGCAGGACCATTGATGCGGGTCTGTTGTTGGTGGTTGCAAGTCAGCACGTTGGGTTTGGCATTGGTGGTGGTTCCTGACTTGGGTTTGGAGTCTGTAGTTTTTGTTGGGGGACTGTTGGTGTTTTCCAGGGAAGGGTGGAGCTTGTAGCTTGGTTGATCATCTGGTAAATTTTTATTCTGACTTTTTACTGCTCTACATAGGGTGAACATTTCATCTGCTTTGATTGTTATCAGGCCTAGTTTTTCAGAGTCAGTCCCTGAAAGTAGGGCTGGTTTGTTTTGCATGACCCATCCAGGCAGAACGTGGAACAGTTCCCACTTGGGCATTAGGACGAAGTGGTTTGGTATTGCCATATGGGTATAACAATCGAAATATAGTAACTTAGGTTAGATATACTGCCGAAACAGTATTCTCTGTTTCGGCAGTATATCTAACCTAAGTTACTATATTTCGATTGTTGTTTCAACACTGCCTACGCAGCACGCTACTTTTATTTCACTATGGGTATAACAGATAGGCTGATCGGCTAATTCTGGCACCAGGTAAAAGTGTGTTTAGTGTGACATCTGAAATAGTATTGCATGTAGCCGCTGTGTCTATCTGCAGTTTAGCGTGGGTGAATTTTGACCCGGTTGTGGACAAGGGCAGATTGGCAAAGTAGCGTTTCCCAGGGCGCTGAGTGTTGACATTGTGTAATTGTTGTGCTTCAAGTGTGTAGCATTGTTGTTTATATTGTTCGTACTCATCAGTGCTGCTGTCTTCTTCTGTGTTTGCCATACCTAGCTGGTTGACCTTGTGTTTGTACTTTGAAGGCCCCTGACTGTGCTTACGAGTGTTGCTGTAATTTTGTGGTTGATGGGACCATGTGTTCTGCTGTCGGTGTCGGGTTTGTCGGAAAGATCTCTCTTGGGGTCTGCGTGCTGTATCCTCTAAGCATACTTTGGCAAAATGGTCATTCCCTCCGCATTTTGCACATGTTTTCCCATTTGCCGGGCAAATTTCCCATGCATGTGGTCCCCTATTGTCCCCACACCAGTGGCATATACCAGGGGCCCGTTTCAACTTCATGTCTTTGTGACTGGTCCAGTTTACTTGTTCTTCTAGACCCCCCTTGGTAGTTTCCCCAATGAGTTTGTTTGTCTTCTGGGCTGATTCAATTGCTTTAGCGTCAGTTACTACATCTTGCATGTTTTTCAGTGTATTATTGGGTTTTAGGTGGGTTTTCAAACGTTCTGTACGTATAATACCACTATGGTGACCAAATACAAATTTATCGCTACACATTTCATCAGTCGTGGCGCCATATCCACACAGCTTTCCTGTCTGCCTTACCTTCACTTCCCAGTCTTGCACAGTTTAGTTGGGATCTTCAGTGCTGCTCCAGAATTTAAATCTGTCGACCATCAGAGAGCTTCCTATGGTTCCAGTGTAGTGAAGGCGTAATTTTTTCATCCATATCCACGGTTACGTTTCTTCTTGTCTGTCTCAGCTATTTGTGGTTCGATAGTGTATCGTAATACTTGTAATGCTTCATCCGGCATGGCCGATCTCAACGCCGATATTTCAAGCAGTGCCTCTGTGTGTCTCAGGATCTTTTTCGAGGTCTCTGTAGTTCGCCTGGATACAATAATCGTCAAATCGCTCTTCAAAGTTCTTGAAGTTTCCCCAATATTACCGCCGAGTTTTAACTTGGCTCGCTTCAGGTTTGCGGCCATGCTGTTTGATCAGGTTTTCATTTTCAAATCCCACTCTTGACACCAAGTTGTATTCTCCAAAAGAGGGTTTATTGTTCAGCCATTACATTTGTTAAACTATACTCTAGCCAGACTCACGTTCTTCACTTCATGCCCTTCACACGCCCGCGCCTGTCTCTAGGTCAGGACCGCTGACCAACAGTATTAGATACCATTCATATTACTGCGAGTAGTACTGTAGTAGTCCGACAGACTGCATAATGTGTTGCTTCTTACCGTCACATGCACTACATAAATACACAATGTATTATGTACCATTCATATTACTACGAGTATTGTATGTAGTACTGTAGTAGTGTGAAAGGTTGCAAAATGTGTTGCTTCTCACTGTCACATGCACTACATAATATATTGTAGTAGTCTGAAAGACAACAAAATGCGTTGCTTCTTACCGTCACATGCACTACATAATGTATTAGATGCCATTCATATTGCTGCGAGTAGTACTGTAGTAGTCCGAAAGGCTGGAAAATTTATCGCTTCTCACTATCACATGCTAGTGCATGTGACAGTGCATATTACTACGAGTACATGTATGTATTTATCGCTTCTCACTATCACATGCTAGTGCATGTGACAGTGCATATTACTACGAGTATGTATTTATCGCTTCTCACTATCACATGCTAGTGCATGTGATAGTGCATATTACTACGAGTAGTACTGTACTAGTGTGAAAGACTGCAAAACTTGTTGCTTCTTACTATCACACTACATAATGTATTTAATAGTCCGAAAGGCTGCAAAATTTATTGCTTCTTACCGTCACATGCAACCAGTTTTCCAGACCATTGTTTATTTGCCAGACATTCTCTAAATGGTGGTCCATCGCGGAGATAACCCGTGTTACATTCAAAGAAACATTTTGCTCTGTAAACGCCGTTGCATTTAGCACCAGTCATTTTACCATTATGAGGAGCAGCAATTGGAGGACATTTAACAGCTAAAAAGTATTAAATCGTTTTAAAAAAGAATAATGCTGAGAGATAAGTATGATGTCAGTTTAAAAAGTAATAACACCATCGTGGTTCTACATAGTCGGTGTAACTGGGGCACAGGCCAGTAAACTCTAGTCTATACAATAATAGATGGAGCGGTTCATATAAGTATTACTAAATCCGAAAATGACACTTATGCAAAAATTATCAAGAAAAATATTTTTTAGCTTGAAATAACCCATCACATTCGTCGTTTATATTGTTATTTTAAAATAAACAGAAAAAAAAGACACAAATAAACTAGAAAAGCCTACTGCCTTAAATATATTGGCTAAGCATGTAGTAAAAAATATTTTGATTTATCAGGTAAGCTTACGTGTGCATTCAATTTTCTTTTTTGGATTTCCTTCGTATCCTGCTTTGCAGTGACAGTCGTCAATAAATCTACTTCCTATACTTTTTGTATTGGAGTTGTCAGGGCACGCCTTGCATTTCTCAGGAGAAGGATAATCTTTGTAAGATCCCAATGGACAAGCTTTAAAATTAAACCAAAAACATCGAGTATAAGCTAGGACTAAGGAGTAATCATAAATGTTCTAGCTCATGTAGGAACCGGGAGCTTGGAAAACACCAATCTCTTTTGTAATGTGATCTTTTTATCCACTTTTACATCTCCTAGCTGCTTCACCTTCGCCTACACTTTCAGTTGCAGCATAAGCTATACCTTCAATTTCATCCCTATCTCTACCTCCAGCTCCACCTTCATATTCACCTCCATATTCACCTCCATCTTCGCCTCCATATTCACCTCCATATTCACCTCCATCTTCACCTCCATCTTCACCTCCATATTCACCACCATATTCACTTCCATATTTTCACGTCCATCTTTACCTCCAGCTTCACCTCCATCTTCATCTCCATATTCACCACCATATTCACTTCCATATATTCACCTCCATCTTTACCTCCAGCTTCACCTCCATATTCACCTCCACCTTCATCTCCATCTTCACCTCCACCTTCACCTCCATCTTTACCTCCATCTTCACCTCCAGCTTCACCTCCATCTTTACCTCCAGTGACCATAAAGGATGAGCAGTATTGACCCCCCACCTTTACTACTTATCACTATATAACTGGATTGCTCATTCTTTATGGTCAGCAGTAAACATTTTGAAGCCAATGGTGGCCATTTTCGGTGGCCCAGTGTAATTTGCGGGCTTAAGAGTAGTAATAGTTCACCGGGGGAGTCGGAAAAGCCGTGAAAGAATTCGCAGATGGAAATTTACCGACTGGAAAACAGAATGAAAATACAAGCAAATACAGTCCTACATTGTCAACTACATGCTTCAAGGCTTTGTAAAGACTTATGTTTTAAAACCAAAGGTGTATATATAATTATATATTGAAGTTATTGATTACGAGTTTTGTGATATAGGCCAGTTTATCGATTACCGGGCAGAGTAAAACACTACGCAACAACACGTTTTACTGGCACCGTGGCGGCCAACTTGATACTCTAAGTTCGTCATCTCTGGTGGCTTCATCTTTGGATGAGCAATCCAATTATATAGAAATCAGTGACCTTCGACCCTATCGCTACCTGCACCTTCAGGTTCACCTCTATTTCCTCCTACATCTCAAGATTCACCTCCAGCATCACTTTCACCTGAACGTATACATTCCCCTCCATACCTCTATCTTCACCTCTACCTCTACCTCCACCTCTATCTCTTCACCTCTATCTCTTCACCTCTACCTCTACCTCCACCTCTATCTCTAACATCCAGCTTCACTTCTATCTCCACCTCCACCTCCACCTCCAAGTCCACCTCCAGCCTCACCTCGACCTCCAGCTACATCGCTATCTTCACCTCCATCTTCGCCTGGACCACTACGTTCACCTCTATCTCTTTCTATACTTCAAGGTCCACCTCAAGCTTCATCTTCACCTCCAGCTTCATCTCTATCTCCATCTACACCTTCACGTCCGCCTCCTGCTTCATTTCCACCCCAAGCTTCACCTCTATCTCCATCTCAACGTCTACTTCCAGCTTCACCTCTATCTCCATCTCAACGTCTACCTCCAGCTTCACCTCTATCTCCAGCTTCACCTCTATCTCCATCTCCACGTCCACCTCCTGCTTCACCTCAACCTCTACCTTCACCTCTATCTCCACCAACATTTCAAGCTCTACCTTCAGTTTCACCTATATCTTCACCGTCACTTCCAGTTCTAGTAATAGAAACACTAGCGGTAGTTTGGAAAACTCAAATCGTAGTTTTATCACACAAATATCAGGCAAGAGTTAGAATAATCTAGGTAAAAACCCCAACTACATTTTGTCCTTTTAACCAAATGGCACAGCTAATTCACGAAGAAAACACAAAGGAAATCAGTACCGTGTCTGTGGTTTGGATATCGGAGGAAGAAATTACATAAATTAAGCAAACTTTCATCTTGATTTTCTCTTAAAATACTGATTGAGATGCTATATCATACACTCGGAGGAGTGTTTCATCAGGATATCCAACCTCGAAGTTTGTTCAAAAACATCGGCTTCCCCTCGGTTTTCAACAAACGTCTCGGTGTTTGGATATCCTGATGAAACACTCCTCCTCGTGTATGATATATTACATGAAACACTGTATCACATCTCCCGCAGTGTTTCTTGTGTTTGGTTTTACTTACGTATGCAATTGATTCCGTTCCCAGAATATCCTGCGATACATGCGCACACATATTTTCCTGCCACAGTTCCACAAGTACATTTGGCCTGAGAATGGCAAGCTGTAGCACACTTATCTTTTGAAACTTCATAGTAAACTCTCTCGTGTGCATCTAAAAAAGAAAAAAAATCTATTGTTAACAATATGTCGCTACGACGTTGGTTTATTCGACAGGAATATAACTATGTAACAAAATAAATAAAACAAGATCTATCAGAGCAATATAATCTGTAACATCTGAATAGTTCATGTACGATATCATTGTCTTTAGCAGAAGTCCAAGTGCCTTTCTAATTGACATTTCAGACAAAGCGGAAATTTTCATATTTTACTTGGTTTTATATAGAACTTTAACTCAAAATATTAAAGTACTAGTATTAATTTCTTTTGCGTTTAGTTCATGGATTATTTACATAAATAATTTAAGTAGTAAAGTACATTGTTATTGCTGTAGAACTTCAGTGGAGAACATGAATAAACTAGTTGTCAATCCTTAACACTGATTTCCACTCAATGCTTTTTGTCGCGTAATTAACTTTTCTGTTGTAGAAAATAAAATGTTTTCTACTTTCTTCCACATCAAACCTCACATCACAAAAAAGGTCACGATGGTGCAAGAAAAAGCTTTGAAGAATAATCAGCTTTAGATCAGGTGCTCTTTTCAATCAAAAAGTGTGCCAGCGTATAAAAGTGGACAGTAGAATGATTGTAGTTCTTCATAACTTATATAAAAATCTAGTTTCTATGAATGCCAATAACCAAGACCAGACAGCAACCTTAAAAAGTATAGAACAAAGCATATTCCAAAAAATAATTCCATTCCTGAAAACTCAAACCTGTAAATAGTGAAAGGATTTATGACTCGTGTAAATGGCGTATGGTTTTCTTTTGTTTCCGATTGAACCTTTAACTTGTATGTACAGCCCTAGCATGTTTTTGTATTTTACTTGTCTGAAGATGACTTTGAAATAGAGTCGAAATATTACAATTTCACAGTAGTTCCACTTGTTTTAACTCATATCTTGATATTTGAGGATAGCATTTGTTTTTTTAGAATATATAATTTTATTCTATGATTGGCAACTCTCTCTTCATTTTATGCTTTAAAAATGTAGCCCAATAATTGCAATCCTATAATTAAAGATAATTTGTTTCAGTTTCTATTCTTTGACATATTTTTAACCATGAAGACGTTTTTCCCTCTTTTAAAATCTTAATTTTTGCTCTTTAATGAAAGAAAGAAATATGAATTAATAATAAGAATGAAAGAAACAAACTGAGCAGATTAACCAACTTGGTATACTCAATATTTGAGACAAGATAGCCAGACGATATTGAAACATTAATCAAATTTGGTCTTTATTTCAAAATCAATTCTTTCAAAAACTTTAATTATATTTATAGTGTTCTTTTAATCATCAGACCATGCGAGAAACTAAAAACTGGGTTATAACAAAAACCTGACACTGACAATTACTTTAGAATTGACTCTCATCATCCCATATATCATAAGAAGTTTGTTTCGATGATTTTTTTGTTACCCCAGAGAATACTATCTAGTACCAATTTAAGAAAAAATAAGCATATTAAATAATGGTAAGTATTCGACCCTTATAAAGACGAGTATAACTATCCTATAGACCATTAATAAGTGCAGAGTACGTCATTTTCCTCACTTGACGTCATTTACTGCCTTTTGAATTCTATTAAAAATATACAAAAGCAAAGACAATAAACGAGATTGAAAAGAATTCAAAAGAAAACTTGAAGAGAAATTGACGTAATAGGGTAAAAATTATGTATTCTATACTTTGTAAAAGAGTCATATAATTATGATTTTTTTTTTTAAATATTTAAACTGACTTAAGTTACACGCACACTTAGAAAAGAAGTTCATGTTATGGGATTTTCGATCGTTAACCATATATTCAAGAAATTATGGAACTATGCAATTAAAAGAATATTAAATAATAGTTTCAAGAACAACATTTACCCAAAGTGTTTCTTTACGTTGGGGCATATTTTTACAAAACCAAAGCATTGTGTATTAACGGTATTGAAATTGAACAGAGAGAAAATGCTATTTATTCTATTTCCTAAGTATAAACTAAAATAATAATGTATAAGTAATTTATCTTAAGTGCGAAGTTAATGGTTGCAATAATTTTCAATTGAAAACTGCCGTGATTCAAACAAGACGTACTAGCTCACAGACGCCTTAGTTCTTGTGTCGGCCACTTTCTACCGCTATCATTTAAAAAAGCAACATAGCGTGATTAATATAGGCCTCCAAAACTGCGTGTTTCTTTCTATATACAAAGTATGCATGTAGCTAAAAACAAAGATAATTAATTGGTCATAACAATACATATTTTTACAATTTTAATGAATTAATATCACCATACCTCCTCGAATATACTTAGCTAGTTGTTTAAAACTTGTAAAAGAATTGGCATAAATGACTTTGTTTGGAGCAGAAGCAATGGCTTTCAGCTGCTGGTGACTTGCACGATCAACTCCAATGGAAAACATATCCACATTAAAATTGCTATTTTTCAATTCTCTCGCTTTTGCTACAGGATCTAATCCTCCGTTCCATTTTCCGTCAGTTATCATGAAAGTTACAGTGTTAACGTTCTTTCGTTTCCAACCTTGTCTTTCTGCTTCCTTTAGTAACTCATGACCCTGATTTAATGCCGTTCCCATGTACGTGGCGTAGCCTTTACGATGTTTCACTTGATATTCAAAGAGCTTTTTAAATTCGCATTTAGTTGTATCTTGTGGTTTTTTATTCTCGAGATTAATAAAATTGATGTTAGTTCGAACGCGGTGCCCAAATGTAATGATAGCCACCCGAGTTGAGTAGAACGCCACACTGAACTCGTTCAGTAAACTGGAAACAAAATATTTTTCAGTGTGAAAACCATAATCGGAAACACTGCCAGATACATCAAGAAAAATAATTATATCAGATTGACTGTTGTTATAACTCTTTTTAAAAGCATTTAATCTTTGCCTAGCTTCATTCAGATAACTTTGTGACGATGTACCGTAAAATAGTACAAAGAGTAGTTGACTCAACAGCAGGAGACGAGAATCCATCTTTACGACAATGCACCGGCCTACAAACGTAGTGTTCAGTTTATCTACAGCACTTATCTCTTTTTCTTTGATATTTTAATGATGCTGATTCAGCTGAGCTAGCGTGGATAACTTCAATTAAAAATTTAATTTTTTGTTTAGATACAATTTTCGATGAATAAATACACCTGTTACATTGATTCAAAGTATTTTATGTAATAGCAGCTTTCTGATATTCACTTTCTTCACTCTGCTGTATTGTTCTTTTCGTCCATAAATAGTTATTCCTTTAGTTTCTTAAGCATTCCAATATTTCTTTAGCCCTAGGTGTTCTCCCTCGATTTTCTCCATCAATAACTTCTCTGTACCCTACACAGAATATGTCCAATTCAATTTTTCCTCCTCTTAAACGCTGCTTTATCTTTGTCCATATTATATTGTTCATAAGACCTCTTTATTCAACTCGCTCTATCTCACAAGCAGACTGGCAATATAGAACATTGAAAGAACTTCAAGTGGGCTAGTCCATCTAAAAGCGCAGATTCAAAAGACAGCTGGACCAGTTCAGAAAGCTATTAGGCCGATCCAGCATAATAAAAAAAATTAAACTGGGCTGCACTTAAACCTGAATTTCGCGCTACATATTTGAAGTTCAATCCGCCATTGCCCAGCTTTCTATCATTTTCTATATCAACACTTTAAATACCCCAACTCACTTATATATACATCTCATAGTGTTAGTGAAGAGAAATAACAGAGCAAAACAAAATAGATAACAAAACGTGCAATGATAAAATGTTTTTGCTGCCAGTTTACAATATTTTTTAACCTTCAAAAGCAGAACATTTAATTTATTTCATTTCTGTATATTTACTGAAATTTATAAAACTTTTCTTGATCGTTACACACACATCATGGCTTGCCGAAATAAATATAATAGAGGTCGTGCAGAGTACAAAAATGTACGTCACAAGACGAAGTCGTGCAGTGGCCTGGCCGTAGATCATTATACGCTTTCAAGTCTTAATTCCCTGCATCTAATGCAGTACAGAAAACATTAAATATTTTTGTTTTAAACTACAAATCTAAAATTTTAAAAGAATATAGATTCTTTAATTGGCAAGAGGATTGTGCTTATGACAAAAATGATTGTGGCGTTAAATTTCCAGCCATATTGAATTTCATGTTTGGTTACGTCATTAACACTTTCTTCGTGGCAGGTCACTTTTACCGTCTTATGTATTATAGTCGCTCTAACAAGTGATTTTATCATCATGATGGGCAGAACTCACAGTCAAGAATAAGTTAAGTATATTTTTACATACTCTTTAAATTCATTTATTCCTCTTTGCAATAGCATACCCAGGGAAACATACCACCAAAACTTTAATTTATGATACACCTGAAAGGCACACTCAGACACTCTCCCACTAAAAATAATTTAATGTCTGTAATAATTCTTCGTCTTTTGTTCTAATTTCTCTTACAGCTATATGTAACACAAAGTCTACAAAATTTAAGTCACAAATAATGTGTAACATACATGTCTTGCACGATGTAAAAAGTCTCATAAATGGAGATGAATATGCATAATCTGTTCGTGCAAAAAGCTAACATTTTAAATGAAAAATTAATCTTTGTTTGCACAATTGACCAAGAGTCTAATTACTTGAGACTTGCTTTGCTGTAAAGAACCTATAAATCCAACCCCAGTAAAATCAATTCTAATGGACGCTTAACTATATTAATGGTTCGATTCGGGTGTGCCACCAAAACAAGAACTAAGGGGGGAAATAGAAAAGACTTTCTGGCTTGTTTTACCGTGAGAAATAGCAAGTGCTGTTTGAAATAAATATTTACTGAGTGCACGTTAGTATGTAGCATTAATGTCGTATAAAATTGTATGAGCTACATAATGAGGTCGTTACACCTGACTTTTTAAAATTTTTACGGAAGACAAAACAAACACTAAGAATGAATCGACCATGTTGCAATTAACTAATTGCAACGTTTAAAAGAAGTCAAGAAAGAAAGAAACACTCAGAGGCGTTTATAATAATTTTTTTGCCTACGCATACCTTTCAACACACAAATCCTCATAAAAAGAGATTTCTAAATTCACTACTAACTTCATCCTCTTACTAATTTCAACAGAATTTCTACAATCCTGATTATTTGGCCTTAATCCAATCTAAGTAATAAATAAAAAAATAATAATATATGCTACTTTAAAGGTGGAGAACTGTCAAGTTTTTACGAAACGAAATATTTACGTTTATTTTCTAAGCCACAAACTCTTCATAAGAGTAAATTTACTTTGTTGAAAAGCTTTAGCTCGAATGGTCAGTATTTAAGTATATCTAGAAATTTTGCCAGTAACAAGTTTTAAAACAACTTTTAATACAGTAACGAAATGTCTCTAAGCCTCATTTTTAGTAATATTCTACAATGATAGTAACGACCAAAAGACTTTGTTTTTTTAAAAATAAAACAATTTATTGAAGAACGACGTTTCAAAGTTTTACTCCATCGTACGAATTACTTGACAATAGAGTAAGACTTCGAAACGTCGTTCTTAAATAAAGTTGTTTTTATTTTTAAACAAACAAAGCCTTTTGCTCGTTGCTATTATTATGAAACTTTAAAGATATTTTAATAAAGTAGTTTGCATGACTTTTGATTTTCTAAATTTTCAGAAGAAAATCTTCATTAGCCCAAATGTCGTACTTTATAACACAATACTCCGACAACGTGCGGTGGGTGCAAAATGGCTAGAAGCCATGTTTTTCTCGAGCCCAGGCGTAGGACCGAAGGCTCGGAGCCCGGTGAGGGTGCTAATCACGACACGCGTAGAGTCCATTTTACAAGCGTGTTGAAAAAGCAAGGAGGGAATATTTTGAGCGATTTGAATATTTACATGTACATACGGTAGGATGTTCAAGTTGCGCTGTAAAAATTTGGGGGGACTGGTAACTATATGAAAGCAACAGAAATTATTTGGCTGACGTCAACATTTAAAATAATTTATAGTGATCACGATAGCAAAATAAACCGTCTTGTAATATTGCGAAATCATTTATTGTTGACGAGAATCTCTGGACGAGAATAAAGAAAGTCGCGTTTTGGATCAGTTAGTACATCTCTTTCGAAGGAAAAGAAATAAAAACTGAGGAAAAACTGTTGATTGTGAGTAAAATGGAAACTAAAAGAGGGCAGCAAGAACAAACTCGAAGGTATATTAAAAACTTCCGTACTAAGACTAAGTCACTAAGGGCCTGTTTATATGATCCCGGTGTACTCGGCTTGTAGATAATTTACTGTTATTTTCGCGGTTGCGTTTATATGGAGACCGGGACGTCCAGGTATACCGGGATCCCAGTTGAAGCAACAGGGATCTCGGTAGAAAGGGACAGATTTTTTCCCATATAAACGCGACATCCCGGTACACTGGGATGAAGTTTACTGAACTACAATGCTTGTAACTTTGAATATTACGGTCAGAATTTCGTCCAAACGGTCACGTCTAGAGACAAAGCACTGCATAAAAGTGAGATAACTTCTAACATAGTAGAATTAGGGGGAGTTTTTGCTTTTTTGCTCCATTTCCTTCAATTCCCGCGCTTTTTGACCGGGGATGAAATTCATCCCCATATAAACCCGGGATGAAATTCATCCCGGGCAACCGGGACATCCCGCGGTACACCGGGATCATATAAACAGGCCCTAAAGGTAAGCTTAAATTTTCATATTTTCCCGACTACTGAAAATGTATTTTCGAATGAAAGTTTCCCTTTTGTTTCATATTGAGAGTTTTTGAACGTTTTTTTCACGTTGAGGGTTTTTGCTGTGTTTTGCTGAAGACGCCAATCTTTTAGGACGTGGTATATGTTTTCCATATTTTCTTGCCCCCTGACACTTGTTAATATCTATTTTTGAATGAAAATTTGCTGTTTGATTCATCAAAACAGTCTGTTTATACTACCTTATTTTTATTTTCTCTTATTTCTGGTATTTAAGCTCTTAAATGGATTCGCTAATTTCTTTTCTGTGGTGTTTTTCGACTTGTTTTTCAGTCGATTTTTGACTTTGACGTTAACTGCATACTCTTTTATAATTACTGATATGAACTTTGTCAATTTTCTCCGCTGTTTTTTTCATATTTTTCACTGAAACCTTGCCTGTTACTTTTTTATGGCAATTTGATTGTACTGGTTTGTTTTTAGTTCTATTATACTTTTCGAGCTATTAATTTTAATACGTTGGTTTTTCTGTCATCGTGAAACAGACAAGGAAGCCATTTAAACGCTTGCAAAATCTAAAATAAGATCACTTTGGCAACGTCCATGTAAACAGAATATTATTTTACAATCATACAGAGCGCAAACTATTTGAGTAAGTTTTCCTTTTTGTTCAACTTTGCAATTCATGTAGTTGAAACAATTAATCACTAGTCTTTGCGAGGCAATTTTCCTTGCAACTTGCAACGCAATGGCGTTGTATTGCAAGGCAAGAAAGATTTCCTCTTGTGACACCCCATGTTTGCAACTAGTCTCGCAACGAAAAATTGCGTTGCGAGTCGCAGAAAGTAGAAGCAGGACGACTATCGAACGAGACATAAGTTGTTTTTATCGTTTGTATATTTTCGAATAAAGATTTGTTTTTTCTTTGCTTCATCTTGACAGTCCGATTTTACTGTACCATACTTACTTCGGTTCGATGACAAGAACTGCATGAGACAGGAGGGAGGTTATAATATTTTAAGAAAAACTAAGTGGATATGCTTAATTGAAGGAGGGGGTGTTACAAAAATTATGTAAAAGTAGGCGAGGGGTTGTTTCGTTCACGTATTTCTAGTTATATGATAATTTGAATTATACCAACGCCGATTCAGCGTGCCCGTATAATTCTGATTATACGAGCACGAAAGAAAGGTATGGAATACTTACGGTATGACGTTATCCAATTAGTGATGGAACCACACTATTAAAAATAGGTACGCAATGTGTACATGCGGATACTGGGATTTTGCTAACAGATGACGTCATGACTAAACAATGCAAATTGCATATCGCAAACACATTAATGTACTAAAGACTTACTAGTATAAAGTAAACATATGATGCTGATTATATGACGAGTTTGGAAAGACCTACAGGAAGCTGAATACTGCTGAGTGTTTTGGTAGGCATAATGAGCACTAAATTTGATAGACTGAAATTTTAGCAGGAATTTACAAACAAATCACTTTAAATTAACACTGCAATTCGATGGAGAAAACTGGAACCTGTTTAAAACCTCCAAGGCTCCAAGGCTGGCTCAAATTTTCAGCCCATTCAACGAAGATGAAGTTTCCGATCCTATTTCTAACAAAACTGCAGAAACACTTAAGCCAAACAATTTTATACAGCATATTAATGGAGGCATGTTTGTTTAACCCCATTAAGGGGCGCACACCATGTTCTGACTGTTGAAACAGAATATGGGATTATCAACATAAAATATTCAGGTGTGTCTTTTCCCTACTAGCATTAGCCTCCTTCGCAGACGTTCTTATGGCTCGATTACCTCCCCATGTACTAGGGGAGTGAGAACGAACCCGAACTGACGGCTGCGAAGGAGACTATACTAGCATAGCCTGAAATTTTTAGCAATCCACAAAAAATTTGGGGGTAAAAGAAAAGGCTAATATTCAGCAACTGTTTCTGGGAATTATTCATGTCAAACATTCTGAGGGGACCCTTGGCTATGCCAGTCCAAGCTAAAATTACTCATTTTTTTCAAATTTCACCATTTCTTGAGCCTGGTTCACAGAGCTGAAACACAGTCTGATGACTTTGAGCTGATTAACCTCCCCATGTATCCAGTCCCTCAGAACAGAACAAGCCTGTTGAAGCAAATTGTTCCAAGGGATGAGTTGTCTCTGTCCTCAAGATATCTCAATGTCTATTTCTATCATGTTTGTTAAGTAAACCAATCATGTGAAACCAAGAACACATGTTAACTCACAATATTACACCTAGACAGGGGTAACTTAGTTTGAACAATGAGATAACCCTTAGCTTGGGTAAGAGTTGATGATGAGTTATCCTAACCTCCATTTGAATTCTTAGATTTATGCAAATTATCTTGGGAGGGGAAAAATACTCTTAGTTTGCTTTAGTAGTTTAATTGTTACTTTAGTTGTTTCGAGGGATAGGGATGACTTAGTAGTTGTGTTTTACATGTGAAACATGGTGGAATTCGACACTGATTATTAGACTCAGATCAACTAAACTATGTCAAACACACAAGAAGTTTATTTGCACCATCACCATGCATTGGAATTCTGGCATTATATTATTGCTCAATCTTCCCTCCCAATTTCACATTTAACAGCTGAACTAGTTGGAAGTTATTTGTAAATTACTGTACATTATTGATTTTTCTTGAAAGCAAGTTATTTGTTAAATAGTCAATTGTTTACTGTTCATTCCAATACAGTACTGATTGAGCACAGTCTGCACAAACGGTACCCTCAGCCTACACATTTATTGACAGAGTCTGATGAGATTGTTGATTAGAAACGAGCACGTAGACTCTGTTATTAAATAGTCTGTGAGAACGGAGTGAACTCGTATTAAAATATGTTTATACACGTACACCATAAAACCTTAGTGAAAATCTTTGTTCAACGTACCATCAACGTTAATATTTAAAATTTACATTCATGTTTAAGTTTTCTTACCTTAAAACATGAATCTACGGAGCCCCAGAAGTGCCATCCATTAACACAAACGTTTTATTTTAGAATACGAAACTTTTCTTCTGAACGCACTTTTTTTTGAAACACAAACTTTTTTTTTTGAACACACACACTTTTTTTGCACACACTTTTTTTTAAACACACACACTTTTTTATCGTTTCGTTAAATCGCGGGCTCAAGCGCAGCCAAGTTTAATATTAACATAATCTCCGTTGTGAATATATTAATATCTTCTTGTGAATGTCAATCTGCTAAAATATTGCGGGGTAATGATTTGCTGTGAACTTTTATGTCGACGTTGTTTGTTAGCGTTTAAAAGCGACGTCGAGTCGTCGATATGTTTGTCGATCGCCGATCTTTTCTGACAGTGTCACGTTGTCATCTTTAATATCAGCTGAGTTTAGATCACAAAAATAATACACATACCGATTTCTGTTGTCGATTTGTGTTACTACGGCATTGCAAGATATATCGGCGTGTGAACATACCTCACAAATTACAGTATATAGTTGACACAACTAAATGTCAAATCGGTGACATATTCACCCACATAAATAAACCGTTGATAAGTTTGTTTATTTCAAGGTTTGTAAGTTTTTACGGGATAATATATTGACGACAAAGTGGTGGAAACTGTCCGTGAGCAAAAGGTGAACAACACTACAGTAACTGATTTGTATGCAGCCGAAACCGGTTTTGTTCAATATTATAGGCATTATAGCCATACAACAACAGGGCATATTTGACACCATTGTGGTGGCTTCTCAGGTGTATAATTACTTAATACATAATTATAAATAATAGTTTGAAATGTCACCCCCCACCCCGTCCCACACACACTTTACATAAGTGTTTAATAATATTAAGTGTTGATAGACCTTAAGTGAATTCTTACATGTGTATTTTAGACTCTTCCTTTCAAAAATAATTTTCACCAATACTACAAGATGCATAATTAAAAGTGTCAGGAATTTTACAATTTACATGTACTGTACATGCTCCCTTTTAGTACAAGTATACTGTCTGTCCATCTGTTATTCATACGAATCAATTGTTGTTGTTTTTTTGTTTTTTTATATATTCATTTACTTTGCATTTTGCAGTTATTATCTTTAATTTAAGCTCTTAAATCATCAATCTGTTAAGATAGATGAATTATTCTGTATTATCAATAGTGTTCCAATGTCCCAGGAAATTTCCCCCAGTGATTATGTCTCCATGCGGGGGTGTGGGTGGGTGGGGGTGATAGGAAATTTACTCCCCTGGGGGATGAATTTCCTAAAATCAATTTTGCCCTACCTTATGAACTTTAGGCCCCTTCCTCCATATTTATTTATATACAGTACAGTTAGTTTTTGTACAGTTAAGTTTTTGTGTTTACAGCAAAGTTGTTGGCTCGAGTCAACAACTTGGACTTGAGTCAGACTTGAAAATAAAAACAAAACTTGAATTTTTAAATGGTTGCATGGCGGTGAAATATATTGTTGAAAATTATTTGTGGTTAAACTATGTAACTTTGATGAAGTCTCGAGTAATAACAAGATGTAAGCTTAGCAAATAAATTAATTTAAACCATATATTTACCACAAATTTTTTTTAACAAAAATGACGTGGCTATAACACTGTTCGTAAAGGACTTGCAGCAAACACAATCGGTTACCTTTTTGTACCATCGATTTATAGATTGAAATGTTATATATAGCCAGCTGTTTTATTGTAATTCATGTCAAGAGGTTTAAAGGGGAGTGAGAAAGTATGAATCACAGCCAGTTATATAGATAGGTATAAACAACACAATTGCTTTCTGAGATTCAAAATAAAACTATTTCCACTTGGTGACAATGAAAACAGCAACGAGGCCATTGTTATTAAGATTTAGTGACTGTAATACCTGAACTGTCACATTGAGCTAGTAATAGTAAACCTTTTTAGTCTTCTGTGCAATCTTTTTGGTGAAGAGTTCACAAAAAATATGTAGACGTTTGTTCAACAACGAGCAAGTGGCTTTGTTATTCATGCACTGTACAACCAGCCCAGCTGAAAAGACTAAACGTGTGTAATAATAACAATAATTGACCAACATAATGTAATAAACGATTTTAAATATTAAATTTAAAATGGGTTGGTTTTTTTATTAACAATGAATAGGGGGGGGGGGGGCAAATATCCTAGGAAATTTGCACCTTTCCAGGGGATGAATTTCTTAGAATATTTTTTGCCCAGCAAGGGTAGGGGGATGAATTTCTTAGGGAGTAAATTTCCTGTAACACTGGTCCAGCTACATGTAAGTCAGGGGCGGATTTAGCATACATCAGACCGGTCACGCGACTGACGTAAAAAATCACCAGAATAATTGCGCAATCACACAATATTTTAATCTCAACAGTCTTCTAGAAAATGTAATGCCGTGACTCCAAAGTTTGGCATACTGATTAGGTTTCAAATTCGCTTTTATCGTAATTTGCGAGTCAGCAAACACCGGGCAGGGATGACCGGTGGTCAGCGTTCGCTTTGAGAGTTTTGACCGGTTTGCGGAGAGATCTTATTGGTGTTTGGTCGATTTGACCGATCTGCACCATGGCAACCACTTTTTTGACCGATTTGCCTCAAACCGGATTGGCTGCCGCGTTGATTTTGGGCTTTTTGACCGATCTGCACCATGGCAACCATCGATTGCTGAGTCAGCTGAGATGCCGAGTAATTTATTCATTGAAGCCTGAAGGCTTTTCACTGTGTTCGTGGTTTCAGTCATACGAGTTCTGTATAAGCGTTTTCGAACGGGTTTTAGCTGCTTTTAACAGCAACGATGAAGAAATACTGTTATACTGTGAACAATCTACGATGATTTGCCATCTAGATTACACAGTCATCGATTTATTTCAAGCGAGGAACATTTTAATAGACGCGATTGAAAGCGTCTGAATTTTGGCGCCGCGCGGAGTCCTTTATTCCCCTACTGCTGTAAGGTAAGACTGGAAAGTTAAGGTCGTCTTAGTTTCATTTCAAATATACAAACAATCTAGTGTCGAATATATTTGTTTTTGCCCAGTCTCAATATCGTATTATTTATCATTTTGCGTCCTAGTGAAATCTGAGTTCAGACATATATTTATTCAGCAAGGCGGCATTAGCCTATTTCACGCTTGCCAGGAGCTCTTATATATGAATTTGAAAGGATCAATTGATCCTTAAGCCAAGGTTTAGTTCAACGTTAAATTGGATCTTTCTTTTCATGATTTTGAAATGAATAACTGTTTTCAAATTATGGTTAGTCTCGCTATCTTGCTCTAAGATATATTTTAACGGCGCGTTCGTGAAATATGACCCCAGGTTTATCTAATTAGCTTATATCACAAGCATTACCCCTATAAATCTCGATGTAATGTTACGGTAGTCGGGACTCGGTAAATAACATATAATTTATTAAATTAGAGAAAATTACAGACTACAAGGTCTTTGAGCCAATGAATATTTAGTTAATGTTGGAAGGCATGCATCGGTGTTTGCGCCTTTCTCGTTTGGCTAATATTTTAGTTAGCTTTGTAAAAATATAAATGCTGAACATTGGACAAATGTTTTGTAAACATAATAAAATGTGCCATTAAAAATATGTTTTAAAAGTTTCAAAATTTTGCACAAATGTGCTGTCAAATCGTGGGAAATGCCGTTTTAGAGACCCCAATTTCAAAAAATTTCAGGGGGGGGCATGCCCCCGGACGCCCCTAGAACCGTGGACCACAACTTTGACTGACGTTTTCAAAATCCTAAATTCGCCCCTGATGTAAGTACAACTGTAGCTACTGTAACTATATAATTCTGGTTTAACGATCATAATTGTTACAGGCAAGTCTACCTACGTTCTTTTGAAAAGTTCAGGCTTCAAAAACATAATTTTAAAGATTTGATGCATTGGTGCTGTTAATACAACGCAATAAACGTTTGTGGAGTACATGTGATCAGCAAAGATGGGCTCACAATGTTCTATTGTAACATTTATTAGATGGGATTTGATGCTGTTTACATAGCCAGTGATGTCCAACTAAAAGAAGAACTTGGAATTAAAGAACTTGGTGTCAGATTGTCTCTCAAAGCTTATTGTGAATGTGGTATTAAAGACAAAAAGAATACTGATTCAGATAATGAAAAAGAGGAGAGAAAACGAAGGTTACTGGAAGAAATAATCAACCCAAAAAAAAGCAAAGGTACAAATGCAACTAAGCAAGAAAACCCTAAAAAATCCAGTAACAAAAAACCTCTTCAAAGAAATGTTTTAATGGGTTGGATACATTGTGGTACAGGTGCAGATAAAAAGGGTACTCGACAACTTACTGCAACTACTGAGACAACTTACGAAGAATTGATTGAAGCTGGGAAAGCATGGTATTTTCCAAATGGAGTAAGCCAGTTTGGTAAAGATAAAGAGATGCATTTTGGACTAGCTGATTTTCAACGCCATGCATTGGAGAAAGAAGAGGAAAATCTATCTTTTACAGTAGGAAATTATGCTGAGAAGAATGGATTTAAATCAAGAATTAGAGTTTATTTAACCAGTCAACTGGCAGAGACTATCATAAGTGATAGCAGTAGTGAGAGTGAAGACGATGAAAACACCACTGGAGTAAGTACTATCGGTTTACCCCAAGCACAATTTCTTGAGAATGACGAAGAACATGTCGTTGACAACTTTACAAGCTTAATCGGAACACACGATGAACGTATCGCATTACAAGAAGAACAAGATCGAGCCTATGCAGAATCTTTACTAAAAGATCAGGAAAAAGACCAAGCACAGAAACTACTTTTAGAGAAAGAGCTGAACGATGTTGAACGCCAAGAACGTTTGAGGAGCATTAGAGATTCCCGTGTCTTACCTGAACCAGATATTAGCAAAAATCATGTTCTTGTGTCAGTTAGACACGTTACCCAAGGAACTGTAACCCGTTCGTTTTACCCAGGATCAAGCATGATGCAATTGTATGACAGGGTTGGTTCACTTCAGCTGGTTCCTGAACATTTTAAACTTGTGTCACCAATCAGCGGCAAAGTATGGCTACCTGAGGATAAAGCGGATGGTGCATGTAGATGCATTTTAAACATGATAGAGTGTGATGAGCAACTTCCCTTGTTGACTGATGACGATGTAATCACTACTGCAGGATTTTCAGAGTTGAATGAAACACCTCATCAGATGATCCCTCCAGAAGCCTCTCATGAAGTAGTAGTGAATAATACTTCTGATCTGAAGTGCCTGAATATATCATGGAAGATGATGACTTTGATAACAATTTGTGGTATGTTGCAAGCTACACAGTAATTGTTGAATACAGTATAATACGTGCGCATGCACGTTATTTATTAAATGTCTATGAAGTGAAAAATGCGTTGGAATTTTTGTTGTTTTATTGTAAGAGAGAAAGAGCGCAGCTCACTGAAAATTTCAATGAGAATCTGATGCGTACATGTAGTTTTCGCGCTATCAACTTTCAAAATTTGCCATGGTTAGTTCGTTTTTGGATAAAAATTGGGCTTTCGGTAACAATGCTTACGACATACGCAAATGGACAACTATGCATGAGAACAATAGATAATATCATATTACCGGTAATCTATTCATCTGGCATTAAACCAGTATTATTACCTGTAAAACAATTATTAAACCATAAGTAATAGATTGACTTATTGTAACTGTGCTTCTCTGCTTGAAAGTTATAGCATGCATGTGGCTATATTCATGGATTGCAAATAGACAACAGTGAATGTCTACTAAGATATAGTATGCTATATTAAGCGTCCCTTGAACTTAACCATTGCTTCATCAATAGCGTTCTCTCGGTTTGGCCAGTACTCCATTACAAATCTCTCCTCTAGCTTTGTCAAGAATGGCCTGATTTTGTGAAGTTTGTCATAGTTTGCTTCGCCTCGCGGAACTGCGGTCTCTGAGTCGTTGAAGTGAAGATACTGATTTATCTTCAAGTAGCGGTTTCTTGGCAAGACTTTTTTAAATTCGCTGACTCCTAAAAACTTGTTTTTGGACCAGTAATGTCGCTCAGAAGGTAAGCATTTGATTCCTTGAAGAAAGCGCAGTCCAATATAGGCTCGGATTTCGTTGTTTGTTGTGGGGTGCCAGTTCTTGTCAACGACACCAGCGTTCTCTTGTTTCTGTTGTGCGTTCCGGTTTGTCTCAACCACGATTAAATCTACCAGTTCTTCAGTGAACAAGAGATGAAAGAAGTCCAGGGCCTACATCTTCTTCAAAATCGAGGAGATGGATGCGAGAAACGTCAAAGGTCCAAGTGTCGCTCGCGGCTTCACTCTCAACTTCACTCACTCCTTCCTCGGATATACTATCGCTATCTTCGTCTTCTGAGATTGAAATATCGCTCTCTCCTGAATCAGCTTCGATATCTCCTTCAGCCCGAACAATATCCTCTCTTCTAAAGCCTTCGAACTCTTCTTCACTGTCAAGATTGCTAAATATATCGTAAGAACTCGCCATATCATATCAAACACAAACTTGATTTATAAAAATTCACCAAAGCTCAACCCTGCTGAGTCATAGGATGTATTAGGTATCAAAATGAAGCTCTTTCTTTACTCTGATTGGTTAGAAAACAAAGGATTGAGAGGCCTATCTAATTCAACCAATCAGATCGCCTGAAACAGGGGGTGTGATACTGGACACTGTAGTGGCCAGTGGGCGTTTCTTCGTAAGGCCACTGTAGTGGCCTATGGGCTATAAAGGGTTAAAAATAAATTATCAAAAATAATTTCTTAAAACACAAAAAATATGGAAATTTTATTGCTTACAAGCAACCAAGTTCTTTGTGAAAACACCAGTGCAAAGTGTAAGTCAAATTTTAATAATACACTTGTAAACAAACTTTTAGTCCAAAAAGGGGGGTGGGTGCTTTCCCAAACATGGGTGCTTAACCAGTCAAATACAGTATATATAGTTATTTTAACATCAGTAAGGTATGTATTTTAATTACTATCCAAAAGTAGGGGCTGCTCCCTGAAAGTAGCAGCCCCTAACAACATTGAATAAAACCAAAACTAATGGGAGGGCACTACTTTTGGTATTCTATGGTATCACCGTTTATCACATTCAAAGATATTTTGAATTCTGACTCTTGAAGTTTCTTTCTCGGTAAAATAAATAAAAAACAAAATGATAATCAATCATGAGATACTGACGGTAAAAATTGTGCGATTATCAAATCGTGTGATATCCCCTTTAAAAATCAGTTAAATATTTAAATTCACAGAATATATCTTATGTTAATAATATAAATTTGTCATTGTTTACATGGGCAATGTAGAAATATATCCCACAAATTTATTGTCGAATTCATTGGGTCACTGCTAGCTGCGGTCAATGCACAAATAAGAAGTACAGCTACGTCTGTCATCTGTAGGGGTAATCAGGTAAGCTTTCAGAGAGAGAAAGAGTGTGTACTGTATTTAGTTTACAGCTGTAATTATACAAGGGTGAGAATCGCAAGCAAGAGAAATGTCCTACACAAACCTTTCGAAAAAAATCATTAGCGCCAACTCAAGTTCAATATTGGTTCAAAAGCTTTGTTTAAAACGATGATTCCATGTTCAAAACTTTACTTCATAATTTTATTCGCTTATTTATGTTAATGAGATGCTAATATCATCATTTACATAAATGCAAATAAGGTTTTTTTATAATACATACTCACCCTCGCTGGAGCATTCTCCCGAATCCGCCATTTTCCCTATGACTTGGTTTTAATACTCATTCTTCTCCTTGACCGCGAGATTATCATGATACTCAAGTGAGAGGATATGTTGCAAAATTATAAGCTCGTTAAATACCCCGTTTCCCCGGAGAAATGCAGCATTAAATAGGCGTTATTCCACGGCCCTGTCCCCGTTAATTCCCCGCTATGTCCCGGGGGTCGGGGGGCCGTAGTTTCAATTGACTAGTGCATAATCATGCCACATTAACGAAACTGCCATAGGGAGTTTATCATACCTTCATATACTCAAAGTTTCTTGAGAATTGAGAGAGCGGAGATTCTTTTTTTTTGTGACTTTGTCAAGATTGGCAAAGTGAGCAAGAGCCTCGCATCCTGACTTTAGGAAGTGAAGGACATTTTGCACAGAAGCCTATATATAACAAAACCAATAACATTTTACGTAAACCAACAATGTTTATAGTGCAAGTGAATTATTTATTTACACATGTTTGTTCCTAAAAATAATACACTAGTATCGAGACAATCTTTATAAATAATCATAGTATGAATACAACAGCTGTCTGAACTGATCCTCAGGTTATCTGAACCGAGTTCTACGTACCTTTTATTTACAGCTTTTCGATGGAGGCTTGATCGCTGCAACGCCAACACAGTCAGTGATAGTGTCAGTTGTTGAATTAGCCATTTGTTGACAAAATATCAGCGAAAAACGAGAGTAAGGAAGGTTGTAAACGACTGCAGAGATACACCTGGTGTTGCAGCTGGAACAGTTGCGAAATATACGAGCCAAAGTCCATCATCTGCGCATGCGCATCACCTGCGCATGTGCAAAACCATAATGGTCACACCGGACCACCACCGCACCGTAATGGTGTAAACGGGGCCTCAGACGAAAAGTCAAAATATATGGTGAAACTCGAGAAAAAATTATCGAAGGATTATTCTGATAGCGGTTTAATAATAAGTGGGATAAAGGTAAGTAATGGTTAAAAAATGAAGGAAATCTATTTTTTGTTCCAAAATCACTGGTCGGTTTTTACAATAGTTTATAATGTGACTGGTTCTAGTTTATTTCTAGTGACTTGGTGACTTCGCACGCTGGGCTGCACTTGATATCTGCTACCGCAGGTTACTGATGAACTCGATCGCTTCTTCCCATTGTTTCCCTTCTTTCCAAGGTTTCATCGTTCTGATAAAGCATGGATTACGCGGTGATAGGTCGAGAGACCAGAAGGTGATTTTCGCCCAATCTCATTAAAGGAATGCCATGCACATCTTAAGTATTGGAAAATTTCCTAGCAATGAACTTGACTCAGGATGTTGGTGCCTTAGCCCCTTTACCCCGAGAGGTCTCTCAGAGTAAAATCTACAATGAATCCTACAATTATTATTACTGTCAGAATTTACAGCACGGTTATATATACTGTCACTCAAAACACGTTGGACTATAACGTCATAAACCGCCTTCCATGCAGCCGTCAAATTCAATTTGATTCTACAGCCGCTATTGCGTCCTTTGCCACAAAATCTTCGGCGTCTGCAATGAAAAATCGACCACAGTTGTATTCTTTTGCAATAGTTGATGATGACTTGCTGAACTTCTTCGCCAGTTCATCTTTTCCAGAGGGGACTAGAAGTATTGGCTTCCAACCTTTCTTTGCCGTTTCCCAAAATTTACTCTTGTGGTTGATACTCTTAGTGACAGTACATTGAATAAAATATACTTCTTTTTTCCAGGGCCAAGATAATATCAACATTCTGCATCTCGCTCGTCAAATAACATGTATTTTGTTTGGGTGTAAATGTACTAAGCTTCTTCCTTTGTGAGCTATGATGAGTTACGTAGCCTATTTCTACTGTGGTTTTCTTGTTGCCATACCCTATGTAGCTGAACTTCTTCTTTGGAAGAAGTCCCTGGAACACGTACCTTTCAAATGCTTTTCCTCGAAGCCCACCTGCACCTTCCATCCTCAATAATTTGACAATCTCTAGCTGAAGACAAAGAAAATAAGTCAACGACTGAACATTCATTCATTTCTGCAGCGGCACATTACAGTTATATATGAGATGTTTTACACATACTCTATTATTATACTCTCGCGTTTAAACTACGTAACTTGAGCATCTGCATTAGGTTTTGCAAATGCGCGTGGTCATACTATAAGGCACACCCCACACTGTTTATGCGGACTTCATTTTCATTTGCAGGGTTCGTACGGGTTTAATTTGCAAAGTCTTGGAACGTTTTGGAAATTAAAAAAACAAAAAACCTTTACCAGTCGACAATTACAATAAAACAAACTCCGAAGAAAAGCATTTTGCTAACTCAAGATTCGAGTTAAGAACTAGATCCCAAGGATAGTGCAAAATTTCGAATTCAAACAAGTTATTGATTACAAATTTAGAGTATATAGCATTATAGGTGGTAATTTTTGTGCCATCACTTGACAAAAAATAAAAATATTCATGATTATAGACACAGGCAATATACCCGCCTTTCACTTGCAAACAGTCACACCGCAGCTGTGTTCAAACTGAGCTCTTGAGAAAAAGCCCTTTTACGTTTACATTAGCCAATCATCATTCATCAGCGCTATTGCAGCTTCTTGGTTATTTTAATGTGAGTCGCTTTTATCTTAATTTCATGGACATTTATTCCGATTGACAGCCACAATACCATTTACGCAATGTTTTCACTAAACGATAAGTAATTATACGATAAGCGATAGTGAAGGTAAATGCTTTATTATCGCCAACACTTGTGTCTTTTACAGCAAATTTCACGTACATTTACTTAAGCAAAAAGAACAAAATCGAAATATCGTTGTTCATAAATTTCGTGTAGTAATAAGCTATACTTTTCAAAATATTTGCAAGCGCACGGCTTATGTACTTTCGCAGCCTTATGTTTTGGAAATTTGACACGACATTATACCTTTGTTCAAACAGATCGAGTTGTCTAGGAGTAGTATCTAAGACAAGAATCCTGAAATGGTAGTTAACAAGCTGAGCAGTTCAAGAAAGTCTTAATGGACTCACAAGACTTTGTGCAAAAGTCACATCTTGGTCTCAAACCTTTCCTTGTCCTCAAAACACCAGTAACAGGACCAGGGAAGTATAAGAACAGTGGTGTAATAACACTTTCAACCTTTTAAAAAGCTGTTCATCTCAGGGTAATAATTGACCTCCTCAGCTTGCATGTAAATTAATCCATTTCACACCACGTAGTCGTGCTATGTCCAATATGATGTGTCCAAGATATGTCCAACATCATGTGGTCTGAAATGGGTTCTACATACAAGCTGAGGAGGTCAATTACTAGAATTCTCGAGGCTTTACCGTTCTTGTCGTTGTTTGTTCGTCAGTTTGAAGAAAGTCAAGGACCGCATCCACTGCTAAAGGGGACACAGCTACTACTCTTTTATCAGTGTCCACTTTGAGAAAGGTCCAAGCCAGGCTCTGCATAGTAGTTTTCAATATTTCAAATATTTCGTTTTTAGTAAGACCATCCACGACACATAATGATATTGCTTGCACCAGAGGAAAATTTATTTCGTTTTCTCTTTGGTGGCCAGGTCTCTTCGCGATGACATCTGCTCTCATAATCTGTCGTAACGATTTATGTTGTTCGGATCCGAATAAATCAAATACATTATGTACATCTTCCACCTTTTCGCGGGCTACCGTATCTATCAAGTCAATAACCAGCTTAGGCACAAACCCAATGTACTGCAAAATTTCGGTTGTTGCTACCTGAAATGGTTGTTCAAAGTTTAACGTGGTTGCATAAACAAACAAATAAACAAATGGACGAAATAAAAATATACAAGTCGCCTGCAACCCAGGGACGTAGCCAGGATTTTGAAAGGGGGGAGCCGAAATCAAAATAAATTTTTAGGGGGGTCCGGGGGCATGTCCCCCCGGGAAATTTTGAAATCGAGAGTCGCTGAAATGCCATTTCCTGGCTTTTGGAGGAAGATTTTACAGACTCTAAAGGTTAAAAAACGTCATATAAAATACTCAAAACACGCAAATGTCACATAGATACTCAAAACGCATACACCCAGTGATTGAATACACTGTTTACAGTTTATTTCCTGACACAATGGCATATTGCATCAGTTTTGTAGTTACACTGTAAATTTCAGGGGGTAAAATTTACCCCATTTTGGGGGTGAAAGTGCTATTTTTTGAGGGGTAAATGATGAAGGGGTAATAATTACCCCAGAAATAAGAGCAATTCTGCCTTTTGTCACTCAGAATTACCCCTTTTAAGGGGGTAATTTGCTAGAGCAAAGTTTTTACCTTGCTCGGGGGTAAAAAGATCAAATTTACCCCATAAGGGGTAGATATTTATGGCCCAATATGAAGGGTAACTAATAGCGGGGGTAAAATTTACCCCTAAAGAAGGGTAACTAATAGTGGGGGTAAAAATTACCCCCTACGTAGGGGGTAACCGAAATGTTTTTTGAAAATGGCGATTTTTTTCAAAGGAGTGAAACATGAAGACATAACTACACTTATCGTTAATAAAAAAGCATATGTGGACAATCTTTTGCAGTTTTCTTGAGGAGTTTTTGTACACAAATGTGTACAATACTAACAATTAAGCTGAAGATTGTTTAGCAGATTGAAATAGAGCTATTTCTTCGCCTCTTCGGTAAGTTTGTAATTTATACTTTGTCTGTGTATCAAGCATCTCAATGCCCAAAAGTGAATCTATAACGCTGCTAACAAAACTGAAATTACTCTGGATTTGGTTTTGAATGTTGTTGTTTATATTGGATTAAATTGGGTTAAGTAAAGAAGCGTTATTACCTATATTTTTTGCTCATACAATATATATATTATATATATATATATATATTTAATATATAATATATATATATATAATATATATAATATATATACGTGTGCGTTGAGTTGTTATCGAAATGAATTACTTTGAATGATTTTACATTTTTCTTGTTTAAAAAATAATGCGAAAAAGTTTAAACAAAACAATTTAGCTTATTTATTATTTGGCTCGACAAAAGTTGAGACAGTTATTTTGTTGCTTATATTATATTACATTGAACTTAGTTGAAGCTATAGTATTTTCGGCATTATTGTCTGTGTATCAAAGGCAAGCTCAGGAGATTTAGCTCTCAATAACGTTATGATATATTCCCGATTTAGTTTGTTTTCCCATTTGGTAAACATATTTGTTGGGTTTTTTTTTTGGCCTACAGCAGTGTTGTATAAACTGTTATCGAAATAAGTTAATTTGTTTTTCCGTGGTACTATATCAAACTGACCGGCTATAAACCGATCACGTTTTCTATGTGGCAAAACTAATGTAAAAAAACATAAACAAAAATTCACAGGATCAATTGAAATGTTTGGAAATGTTTTTGATCTGTGACACTAGTCAACACAAGTCAAGTGTTTTTTTAATGAAACCTTCAAAACCCATCACAATTCACAAATGTCGTGAAACGTTATAAATAGTGTTAGAAAAAGTAAAGAAAATATGAACTTAATAATGTAATATTAAAGACTGAAAAACCCGGTTATATATCGTAAATTTCAATAATAAATATGAAGAGGCAGGTTGGCGCAGTGGTAAGGTAAGCCCGGGAGGTTAGGGTTAGTACTTGGGTGGGTGACCCATTGGGAAGATTAAGGCTCCTAAAAAAGCGTAAGAAAGGCTATTCAATTTACCCCTTTATTTTTACCCCACATTTCGGAGTAAAAATTACCCCGGAATGGACCCTTCCCCTTTTAACAAAAACCGCAATGCATCATGGTAGAGTGGTAACGCTCATCTCCCAAGCAAAATGGCGGGAGAGGAGCGGGGATTTTGTGTGGCAGAGGACTTTTGCTTTTTAAACGAGTGTCATCAAATAAAATAGCAACAAAACTTATCTTTACGGTTAGGGAGGTTTTTACTCGGACCCTAAATTAGATATAAGGCAATCGCGGCGGTTTCTGTTGGAAATATTGACTCGGGTTGACTGGACAAACAATGGCGGTTCGAAGATAAACATTCTAGAAGAAGCGTCTTACTGTACAATTGTAGGTGAGTAGACTTGGCTATTTAATCTCATAAGAATCTTTTGTTATAGGACTAAGCGGCGATGCCTAATTTACTTGGATCGCAAATATTTTGAGCATCGGAATGCATGTTGATGCATTTTTCGTCTCTGCAATCTCGAGCAAGTTTGTCCTTAATTACGATCAGACGTTCGATAAACACTTACCAAAGAGACAGACCTTTAAATTTGTTTTGGTGCCAGTAAGCCCGGTTTCCTTGTCAACGGGAACGCTCAGGTCTTTTACAAAAGCGTTAACTTGAACACAAACTGTAATTTGGTATTTATGCTGGTATTTTGTTTCTGAATTTCTTTGTAATCGTGGACGAGGCTTCTTAACTTCATTAATTGCTTATTGCAGTAGGTTTTAAATGTAGGTTAGTATTTTTTTTTAAATAATACAAGCATTTAGCTGAAAAGTTGATTTTCCAAGCTGTCGAGGCTGTTGGCACGGTTTTAATTTTTTACTGTGGTTTGATAACTGTTTATAAAGGCTTTGTTTTATACATATTTAATTGCATATTGGATAATTAATTTAATTGCATTATAGAATTGTAAATAATTTAGTTTAACTATTACCAGGATTTAGTTAGGTTAAAATTCAAATAATAATTGTGTACAAATTTATATAAATAGTTAGGATAGTTAGTAGTGTTAAATAAATAAATAAATATTAAATAAATAAGTAAACAGAAGCCAAACCACAAACAATGAATGAAGAAAACAACAAAATACCGCAGCCACGGACAAGAGATTTAAAGTCACTTCCACCATTTTCACATGATTTGCTGCAAAAACATTTTATAACTGAAACCCAAGCAGATGACAGTGCAACTGGTGCTTATAAACACAAGAAATTAGGTTACCAGCTTTTCAAAGATAGGTATGTGAAACAAGTTCAAGTGAAACCAGAAGTAAAAAAAGATGGTGACCAAGTATGTTATTTAATAAAAGAAACAGTCCATGCCGCGATGAAGAGTAAAAGTTATGTTGTCTATGTGCACTTAAATCAGTTGACAGGGGATGTTGTTTATGGAAATTGTTCGTGCAAAGGTGGATGCTGTAAACATGTTGCTGCACTGTTGTTTCAAATTCTTGATTATATACAGTTGGAATTAACAGAAGTTCCTGATGATCCAACCTGCACACAACTTCTTCAACAATGGCATGTCCCAAGAAATGATGAAACAGATGAAGCAATGCTTTTTGAAGATTTAAGTTTTGAAAAGGCCTCTTATGAAAAGGACAACAAAGGAAGAAAACATAAATTACCAAACAGAGAAGCAGTCAACTACAATCCTACCCCACATTTTGCAAGAGAATTAAGCCATGCCAGAATCAAGGGATTGGCTCATGGGTTAGACCAGGCAGGGAAAGCTAGTTACCTTAGTAAATTGTTGGTATCAAATGACTGTAAACCTATTTCATTCAAGGAACTACATAACAATCTTCCATCCAAGAAAAAATGCACAGAATCCCAGGATATAACCTGTAATTTACATGACACTCATATTCGGGAACAAATGTTAGAAAATTTGAAAGTAGATGCAATTAACCGAACATATGTAGATGAAAATAATATGGCATTTGTGGAAGAAAATTTAGGTACAACACATGACACAACATTGGAAATTGAAAGGAACACTAGGGGCCAATCTGATTGTGAAAAATGGTATGAGGAACGAAAGCTGCTAGACTGACTGCCTCAAACTTTGGTGCTGTCCTTAAGCGAAGGAAACAAAACTACCCTAAGTCACTCTTAAATAAGTTGCAAAGTCAGTCACCAAAGCAAAGAATTCCAACACCTTGTAAGTGGGGTAAAGACAATGAAGACACAGCCATTGAAGCATATTTAAATTTTAAGGAACTTCAAAACCAAACAGTTAAAGTGTGCTCATCATGTGGTTTAGTTGTTAATAGAACTTCCCCATGGCTAGGTGCTAGTCCAGATTTTCTAATCAGTGATGCACAGGAGGTTTTGTCTTTTGGCATTGGTGAGATTAAGTGTCCCTACTCAAAAAGAGAATTAACTATTGAAGAAGCATGTAAAGACTGTACCTTTTACTTAGGTACTAATAATGGTAAAGTTAATTTAAAACAACAGCATGTATATTATTATCAGTTGCAAGGAACCATGGCACTACTTAAAGTGCAGTGGTCCGACTTCATTGTTTATACTAGCAAAGACTTGCATGTTGAAAGAGTATACTTTGACCAGGACTTGTGGGAAAAAGAAATGCTGCCTGAGCTCACAAATTTTTATTTTACATACATTCTACCAATTTTAAGACAGTAAAGCACTTTTAATTTGTTAACAACACATTTAATCAACATGTTTTTGTCAATATACATGTATAATTTATATATTGCTTTACAACAACAATAAATGTAATGTTTTTATATGCCCTGCATCAAAGGGAGCATAAATAAACTGATATATGAGCAAACAGTCCAAATTTTATCTAGATTTTGAGCTGATGTTATTGGAAACACCTGTTGCAAAATTTGGAAGCTCTTTATTCTTGAAATGGCCCTTTCAACATGGACTCTAACAGAAGCTATTCTTCTTGTTGATGTTTCTTCTTCAACTGAAAGTTGTTGGAAAATTTGGAAATTCAACTTTTCAGCTAAATGCTTGTATTATTTTTAAAAAAAATACTAACCTACATTTAAAACCTACTGCAATAAGCAATTAATGAAGTTAAGAAGCCTCGTCCACGATTACAAAGAAATTCAGAAACAAAATACCAGCATAAATACCAAATTACAGTTTGTGTTCAAGTTAACGCTTTTGTAAAAGACCTGAGCGTTCCCGTTGACAAGGAAACCGGGCTTACTGGCACCAAAACAAATTTAAAGGTCTGTCTCTTTGGTAAGTGTTTATCGAACGTTTGATCGTAATTAAGGACAAACTTGCTCGAGATTGCAGAGACGAAAAATGCATCAACATGCATTCCGATGCTCAAAATATTTGCGATCCAAGTAAATTAGGCATCGCCGCTTAGTCCTATAACAAAAGATTCTTATGAGATTAAATAGCCAAGTCTACTCACCTACAATTGTACAGTAAGACGCTTCTTCTAGAATGTTTATCTTCGAACTGCCATTGTTTGTCCAGTCAACCCGAGTCAATATTTCCAACAGAAACCGCCGCGATTGCCTTATATCTAGTTTAGGGTCCGAGTAAAAACCTCCCTAACCGTAAAGATAAGTTTTGTTGCTATTTTATTTGATGACACTCGTTTAAAAAGCAAAAGTCCTCTGCCACACAAAATCCCCGCTCCTCTCCCGCCATTTTGCTTGGCAGATGAGCGTTACCACTCTACCATGATGCATTGCGGTTTTTGTTAAAAGGGGAAGGGTCCATTGCGGGGTAAAAATTACCCCTTTTTTAAATTGATTGAAATTTTACCACCTGTGGAAAACTTTTTACCCCTACATTTTGGGGTAATTTTTACCCCCTGAAATTTACAGTGTACATGTCTGTTGTTTTATATCAAAAGGGGGGGGGGGGAGTCGCGGCTACCACGGCTTCCCCCCCTGGCTACGTCCCTGCTGCAACCTAAGCTCTGGAAACATGAATATGCATTATGCACCATTAATAGCGATCTTCGGTGGTCGTGTTATTTTGTTACACGTTTTAAATCGTTGGCTGTCCTCCGAACAGCTTTCCGAAGTGTTTCTTCATCCAAGAAATCGCTCACAGTATACACTAGAGCCAGAAAACTTATAAGTTGTTAGGGTTCATCTCTTGGTAAATATTACTTAGATTACTCGATAAGTTATCTCCACCGATTTGATCGTTTACACGATCGTACAACGATCTGTGTTCGTCAAGACAAGTTTCAAGGTGAAACGTTATTTCTCTTTAGTTCGTCGTAAATAATATCCACAAGAAAAAAAACTAAACTTACACAGTCTTCCTTAAAGATCCCCACCACGGTGCTCTAAAATGAAGTTCAAACAAAATATCATAATTGACAGTATTTCAATCGAGTTGCGAGTTAAAATTTGCGAGTTGCGAGTCAAGAATATGAAATTATTTTGCACAAAACAAATAATCTTTGTCGATATTTGAGAAAAGAATCTACGCTATAAAACAAAGCTCAGACAGACCATTAAGCCGAATTTCCACTTGCTATTTTTATCTCGCGATCTACTTTTTTCGATCGCTTTCTTTTCTCTCATGAGCTCTCAACTGGATCCGTTCTAGTTGAGAGCTGATAAGACAAAAGAAAGCGATCGAAAAAAGTAGATCGCAAGATAAAAAAATAGCAAGTGGAAATTCAGCTTTATTTGCTGTGTTTATACTGAATCTACTTCACTGTGTACCGATTTATGTACTTTGTACTAATGTACTTGGTACCAGGAAAGGCCGAGTTATCGTGTAGAAGCTGCAGGACTAAAGCTGTTGTTTGTGTGTTCACCTATGGATATTACAATATATAAATTGAAAGTAGTGGTAAATAAGAAGCTATTGTACAATATTTATATAATATTGTTACGTACGTGTAACAAGAAAGTGCAAGGTCGAAGAATATGTAGTGTAGTGTAGCGTAGCGCAGTGCACTGCACTGGAGTGTAGTGTGGTGTGGTGTAGTGCAGTAATGTACGTTACATTACATTACATTAC
Organism: Paragorgia papillata; assembly: GCA_035771165.1. Classification (NCBI taxonomy): domain Eukaryota; kingdom Metazoa; phylum Cnidaria; class Anthozoa; order Scleralcyonacea; family Coralliidae; genus Paragorgia; species Paragorgia papillata. The sequence continues at coordinate 1,791,899 of JAWNZC010000440.1, forward strand.
ATAATAGCATAGTGACCTCGAAATCCTTTGTTTCAGGAGGTGACGATTTACATCGTATATCCCTCGATCAGAACTAATCGTCCTCCAATTGTCCCTCATCCAGTAATCATGAAGGACGATTAGAACTAATCTTCCCTCATTGCTATACATGAGGCAATCGTCCCTCATAATAATCATCGGGACGAGCCATAGACAAGGTTCAAACACTGTTAAAAGAGAGAAGGCGCCTTTCTATTGATTGTAGCAGGGCGCTTATATACTGGGCGGCGCAACGCCAGTCAATTCGCTGATCGACGTGTGATGCGGAAGTAGACTGGCACGAGCGAGTTTTGAAGAAAATTCGAGCAAAAGCAGCAATTCGTGTATCCGAAGATTATCACTATTTTTTCGTTAAGTTTTTCATGTGAGAAGAAATTGATTGGATTTACAGATAAAATATTACTTCTATTACTGCAGCAGTATGTATTTTGTGTAGAAACTAGTGCCAAAGAGAATTTATTTTGGATAATGTCCATGCCTTTTAATGCCTTTCATGGAGGCTAAACTTCACCACGAGCGCATTGTATGTTCTTCTACTACCAACGGCTAGAGATTCAGGTATGTTGAAGTTTATTATCTTACTCTTGTTTGTTAAAATTCTTGTTAAAATCGGAGATGATCATTTTGAGATATCGTGACTGAAACTCGACCCTTATCAATGCTTGATTTCTAGCGGTTTAACCTTTCAAATTTTGTAAGAAATATAAACAAGACGTGTTGTTTTGACATACGGCGATTCTCTTTAACCGTGTCATTGTATTCCTTAAGTTTCCGGACTGTTAGAACAAAATGATTGTAATTTCTAAACAGATTCATTTCTTTATTCGATTTATTATAATACGAGTTTTTGGAAGTATAGTCGGCGCATTGTGTGTTAAAATGTTGCCAACACCGTGAGATTTTACTGTGACATAGGTAAGAAGTATCATTTTCATATTTGGTAGAAATAAAACAATTTGTGATTTATCAATTTTTTATTTTGACCCTGAAACTTGGTGTACTGTGTGGAAGCAAGAGGTTTCTTCTATCGAACATTGACCTGTGCTTATGCATGGCGTTTGCAAACTTAAAAAAAAATGTCGCGTCAGGATTGCAATGTCGTAAGCACGTTTCAGCAATTTTCAGAGTAAAAGAAAACTAACCTTGTCACATATTCTTCCACGTATATAAAACGAGCTAAATCCTCAAAAGAACTTATTTCTTCAATTGGTCAAAGCACGGCCTTATCTATCTTATACAATACCAGCAATTCAATTCATAAGAATCAATTGTACTTGCTCATGAGAAATTAAACTTTGTTTTGCTCTTTCTGTTAAAAACAACCTAGGTCGAGCTGTTATCTGAAAGCAATCAACCTGCAGCATTTGTTGAATCTATACCAACCAATCTTCAACAGAAGATTATTAGATTTACAAACTGTAACATGTTAATTCAAGGTGCTGTATGTTAAAACATTACATGATAACTATCAAATCCTAAATCCAAGAAATGAGTACCTGTTCTAAGCATACTCAATATGATTATTATGCCTTATTGCCTCTTTATCACTGTCAACTGTCTATCAAGTGGTTGAGTAATTACTCTCTGACAAGCATATATCTTTTCATTTTTACAGTCTCTAGGAATGTTTACTTCCAGTTGACCAAAAATGCTGCAGAATTTGCTGGAGGATAGTTTTTTAGTGAAAAGCAGTCAGTTCTAAAGAATGTGTGGTATTGGTGGAAACATTATTTATTCCCATGAGTGGTTTGTTTTTGCAAAAGTTTTCTTCAAGTCAACTGCTTTCTTCTTCACCTTCAACTTCATGAAAACAAGCTTGAAAGTCTTGAAATAACTCTGGGATGTACCATTCACAAATTCTTATTTTAAACCAAATTTAGTGGAATCCAATGCTGGTGCTAGTGCCAATGTAATAATTTTCTATTTATCTGCTTTGTGTAAAAAATAGTTGCCAGAGTTTGTAAACAGTTATTACATTTTTAATGAAAATACTTGAACCAGTTGTACTCTTAATGTTGAATGCTTTGATACCTTATTAGTGTCACTGTTATTAGTACCACTATTAGTGTCATCCAACTCAAACTTGAAATATTTTTTAAATCCACTTTGCTAGCCATATTTATGGTTTTGTTTTAATTTTATTTTAATGTTATCGCTTTATCAACAATTTTTTGCTTATGAATCGATATAAGGAAAAGAGTCATGTTATCAACCATTGTAACAACCGCTGACCGGTGAATATCAATTACTCGTTGCCAGGCCCCGCATCACACGTCGATCAGCTCTCCCATTCCCGTTGCACCGCCCGGTATATAAGCGCCCTGGACTGTGGTCTGAAAACCCCGTCAAGAATCTCGCGAAACTCAAACCACCTCTATCTAATGTTGTTCAAGCCACCAACAATTGTGGGAGGACAATCGCTCTTCGCGCATCTGTCAAATAACTCGGTCACCATACTATTACAAACTAATAGCATGGCATTTCGGGAGATTAGTGATTAAATACCCTCACGCCTCGGGAGAGTTTGTGGGAGTCCCTCGAGCCTATGGCCCTCGGGACTTCCACGAACTCTCCCTCGGTGTTCGGGGACATAATCACTAATCTCCCTCAATAGCGCTTGGGTTATTTTGTTGGCCAAGTTTCCTATTATGTTCATGCCATGAGAGGTCCTGACAGAAAGTGACACCGAGATATTTAAATGTTTGTCCTTGGTGGATTTTCTGGTTATTAGTGGTGATGTTGAGATTGGAATATGTGTTTAGCTGGGGTTTTTTTGTTTGCAAAGATCAAGAACTTTGTTTTTTTGTAGGGTTGTTGGCTTGTTGCTGTTTTGGCAGAATAATACAACAGTGTGTCATCGGCGTTTAGTATTGATTTGGTGTAATTAAGGCATTTAGGAAGATCATTTATATAAACTAAAAGAAGAGCAAAGGAACCAGAATACTTCCTTGTGGAACTCCGACAGCAACTGGTCTTGAGGGAGAAATAGAGTTGTTGATGCTTGTTACTTTTTGAGGGAGAAATAGAGTTGTTGATGGTTGTTACTTTAGAATCAGTAATGAGTGGTCTACAGTGTCAAATGCTTTTCGCAGGTCGATAAAAACAGCTCCTGTAACAGACTTTTTGTCAGTGAACTGTAGTGCAACGTCGGTGGATAGTTTAGATCGAAATCCAAATTGTTCCGGAGCTATAATATTGTGTTTTTGCATGTATGCGTAGACTTGTTGGTGAACAATACGTTCCATGATTTTCATACATGTCCAGTATACTCCATTCTATATTCGATCCGAAAACCAATTTTCGAATCGTTCAAATCAAACGAATTGTCAAAACCTTACGAATCCCAGGAATTGGCAATCTGGTTAAATCAATCTATAGTATCGGAAATAACCGGTTTACACTGACGCTTTGCAATTAATTGAAGTTAATATTGTATTTAGTTAACCACTGATATGTTTAAACATTCTCTAGTCAATAAAGGAATGTGTCGTCATGTTTAGCACCACCGCGTGGGAGTTCACAATCGTTGGATTCGTTTGATTCCTTCCATTGGCTCGAATCGAAATTCTTCATGGCTACGCATGCATACAGACATCGTGTGTTTTCTTCCATTCTTATAACCGCGCACTTATATACTATATTTACGAATACACTTCTATATTCATGCAAGAGATGGCATACTTCATAATTACTCCATACAGAAATTCATTGAACGAGTTTCTTTTGCCATGGATGCGCAGAATAATACCGTGGTTAGTAAGTAAGTCAACCTCGTACCCAGGGCATTTTTGCCTCCACGGTGGGAGGTCGGCGAAAAATGGCCCTGGGATCGGCTGGTCACATGACTTTTAAACACCCAGAATTTCTGGGTGTTTAAAATTATAATTTATGTCGGAAGTAATAAAATGACAATTTAATGCAGTGTGATCAATTTCACAATGGATGTCCTCTGTAGAATCAAGATCGCGTTGACTAACGCTGGGATACCTGATTTAAATCTTAAACCGCAACAAGTGCAATGTTTTGACTACATCCTTCGAGGATATGATGTATTAGCTGTGCTGCCTACAGGATTTGGAAAGTCTCTTTTGTTCCAGTTGCTTCCAGATATCTTGCCTACGAAAACAACGAGCAACATTGTTATCGTCATATGCCCGCTTACTTCTATCATTGAAGATCAGCTGAAGGTCCTAAAGGATATGGGTATAAACGCTGTTGTATTCCGGTCACAAAACGTGAAGAAAGATCGTGAATGTACGTTGTTCGACCATGACCAAGCGACAAGGGATAGCAAGCAGAGCGAAGATAACCCAACGCCTGATTATATAATAAATGGCAATGCAAAAATAATTTTCGCACATCCCGAAGAGCTTCTTTCCGAGGTCGGCAGGAAACTGTTGAAATCTGATGTTTTCCAAGATAATGTTGTAGCCTGTGTCATCGATGAGGCTCATTGTGTTGAAATAATAATAATAATAATAATAATAATAATAGGCATTTTCTATAGCGCACAAACCACTAATGTCCTAGGCGCTTTACAGTACTACAATCAAGATATTACATTAAAAACTATTAAACTAAAAAAATTACATTAAAAACTATTAAGAAATAAGTTAAAAAGATATGTTTTAAGAGATTTCTTAAAAACAATTAGCGAAGTACTTTTCCTAAGATCAATTGGTAACTCATTCCATAGCTTTGGTCCTGCAACACAGAAGGATCTATCTCCATATGTTTTTAATCTTGATTTTGGAATTCGAAGAAGTTCTTGAGTCGTCGATCGAAGCCTGCGTTGTGAAGAATAGTAAGATACAAGTTCCTTCGAATATGTTGGTGAAAGGTCATGAAGAGCTTTATAAACCAGTAATAGAATTTTGAATTGGATACGATACTGAACAGGTAGCCAATGCAAGTTAATAAGAACAGGAGTAATATGGGCTGATAGCTTTGTATTTGTAAGTAGGCGAGCTGCAGTGTTCTGGACACGTTGTAGCTTTTGAAGAATACATTTAGGAGTACCAATTAATAAGGAATTACAATAATCAAGTTTTGAAAAAATAAAAGCATGAATGATTATTTCCAAACAATTCCTGGATAAATACTTCTTGATTTTCGAGATATTTCTAATGTGAAAATAAGCAGACTTGCAGATACTACCAATGTGTTCTTCAAGTCTAACATGTTCATCAAAAATAACTCCTAGGTTCCTAACCGATGTAGTAGGTACAATTTTTTCTTCTCCAACGAAAATACAATGTAGAGGCGGCGATGGATGGTACCGTGAATTAATTAGTATAAGTTCTGTTTTATCACTATTAAGTTTGAGTTTATTCAACATCATCCAGGATCTCATATCATGAATACATTCCTCCATACGGATTTTAGATAAATTGAGTTCACCAAGATCTTTAGTTTTAAATGAAATATAAAGTTGTCCATCATCAGCAAAAAAATGAAAGTTCATATTATGTTTTCTTGCCACATCAGCAAGGGGAGCAGTGTACAACGAATAGAGTAGAGGGCCTAGCACAGACCCCTGAGGAACACCTCCTTTAACATCATGCAATGAAGAATCACATCCATCTATATGAACGAACATTTTTCTGGATGAGAGGTATGATGTAAACCAATCCAATACACGGCCCTTTATACCAAACCGCCTTGACAGCCTTGTCAGCAGCATTGGATGATCTACAGTATCAAAAGCTGCTGAGAGGTCGAGGAGGACTAGAATAACAGAACTACCACTATCGAGAGCCTGGAGAGTATCATTTTGAACTCTAAGTAACGCCGTTTCGGTACTGTGAAAATGTTTATAAGCAGATTGAAACTTCTCATGTAGACAATTATCTGTTAAATACTCTGTAAGCTGTGCGGCAACGACTTTTTCCATAGATTTAGAAAGAAACTTCAAATTCGATATTGGGCGAAAATTGCAAAATACCTCATGAGAAACATTGTGCTTTTTTAATAATGGCAATAGCATAGCAATTTTCAGGGAGTTAGGCATTATTCCATTTTCCAGAGAAAGATTTATTATTCTAGGTAAGTGGTAAGTATGGTATGTGGTAAGTATGTGAGTAACTCATCTAACTTAAAAAATGTGGCCTCAGACTCAGTGCATGTATGCCATGGTTCTTTTAATAATATTAATTTTAAGGCTTTTAGATCAATACCTTTGTGGATAGTACTGTTGTTTGGGAGCAGTTATTAATTTATAATATACCATACCCGTTCACTTTTGAAACCACATTTAAAGGCTTTAAAAGGCAGAAACACAAACTACATGCAGTACTGTAGGATGCTCTAAAAAAAATATAAGCTTAGATGTCAAAGGTTATAAATGTTTGTTGTTATCAAATTATGCGAGATTTTTTAAAGACGAGGCAATCGTAATTTTAAAGAATGAGGCAATATGATTGTATATGAATTTGACCCTGATATTCACCATCACAGATGATAATCCAACTTCAAGCTGCTAAAGTCAAAGATTTATTAAACTAACTGTTACCAGACTACTGTATGCTATAATTTGCTATTATGTAATCAGTACTACCATGTTATTTTCTTTGTATTAACTAATATTCTCTAAAATTTTAGGGGAAATGACTTTAGAAAAGATTTCAAAGGATTGTCTTGTCTTAAAGCCTTCTTTCCTTCAAGCCCTATTTTGGCTCTTACTGCAACTGCACCACCTCAGCTTATTCTGAATTTGCAAGAAACTCTATGCCTGAAAGAAAACTGCAAAGTTATAAGGAAAAACCCCAACAGAGATAATATATTCTTGGATCGACAAAGACGCTTGAGCAACAACTACAGCTATGAAAGTTACTCCAGTATATTAACACCAATTGCTCAAGGTCTTTTGAGAGAGCGTACACATTATCCACTGACAATAATATACATGAAACTTAAATACTGTGGCTATGCATATGCCTTATTTGACAAAGTTTTACAAGAAAAGCAGTTTGATAGCCCTGAGAACATTCCTATGACCAGATTATTTGCCCAGTTCCACTCTCCACAGACAAAGAAAATGAAGGAAGACATCATTGCTGAAATAAAGAAAGAGAATTCAAGAATTCGTGTTATTTTTGCAACAACAGCACTAGGGATGGGCGTTGATGCTCCTTATATTATCATTCATATTGGTCTCCCATCCAATTTGGAAAGTTACTTTCAAGAAATAGGAAGAGCTGGACGTTGTGGACTGCCAGCTACTGCAACAATGTATTTTAATAATTCAGATGTTGCCAATAACAAAACCAATGTTGAAGATTCAATGAAAAGGTACTGTCAATCTAATGACGTTTGTCTCAGAAAGCTCTTGTTGGAATATTTTGGTTTTCCTAATGTGACACAAAAAAGGTGTTGCTGTTTTGTAATGGCTTGAGTGGCACTGTTTTACATGTATCAGAAGAAACTGTAAAGCGAAGTAGTGTTCGAACATTGTCTGCTACACAAGCTCCCATCCTATATGAGGAAAAAGGTAATCTCAGATTGTGAAAGTAACACATATAGTAATAGTTACAATGCAATTTATTGTCCTATTGTATTTCCTCCTGCTAGCAAGATAATGGAAGGTATTGAATTTATATTAAATGAGAATGACTTATTGAATAACTACGGCATTTATGACGAATTGTATGCTTCTAAGCTAATTTATTTAATTAATAGTTATGCTCCTGTAAAGTAAAATTTTGTACATTCTTATAAGTTAAACAGGACTGAAATGCCTGCTGTTTTAACAGGCAATTTCTAAATCTTCTGATTAAATATTAAATACATGTACTAACCTTCCCATTGAAAAAAGTTGCAACTGTACAATAAAAACAAGTGTAAAACCTTGGTAATACAGTCTAGTATGCCCGTCAGGTATGTGTACAAATGGCAAATGATATTTTTTAATTGTTTTTCACATTTTGATTTATTTTGATGTTGTTTGCCTTTAACTCCTTGGTGACTCAGACTGAGGGTATTATCCAGACAATGAGAGTAAAATACTAAACTAAGTAAATGAAGTTTTCAAGACTGATTTAGCCATGAGTTAATTGAGAAGATCATCTTTAACTCCTTGGCGATTTAAAATTTTTCTCTTGACAAGTGAAATTGTTTGGCATTAGCCAGTAAGAGTAAAATATTAAAGTTTACAGACAATCCAAGAAGACTGATTTTGAATTTGAACAGTCAGGAAGGATTTAATAATGTACATGTACAATCATATACCATACATACATGTATGAATATGACCAACAGTGTTTCCTACAAAAAATGACTGATTGTGGAAAAACCACTATATGTACATGTAAGTCTATTCCTTTAGAATTGTCTTTTCAGTAACTTTGTCAGTCTTACTATTTATAATTTATATATTTTATAGTAGAAAGTCTGTAACCAATTTTCAGTTGCACTTTCTGGTGCATGTCAGACTACAATCAATCAACAATACCTAAAATTAAGTTACAGTGTAGATTACATGTATATTTTCTCAAACACGTACTCTACAAACTAAAACTAAACTAAACTAAACTAAGAAGGTCTTGGGTAAGAAACTAAATGTATATAGTTCTTTAGTGTTTTAATTATGCATTTCTTGTTTTCGTTTTTCTAACCACTGGTGAAAGTCCACAATTTTAAGGTACCTCAGCGGGGATCTCCTTATATTTGGAAAGTGTTTGTATGAACGTCCTTCTGTGTGCTGGAAAGGATCTACTATGATGAGGTCTTCTACCATTTCTTTCTCATCTTTCAGTGACTTTCTGCTTGAATGTTGAACTGATACTTTTTCAATTCCTACTGATTTGTCAAATTGTTCTTTTATGATGGTGATCCCACTCATGGCTTTGCTAATTTTGTTGATAGAAGATATAGTTTTGTTTGATCCCATTCTTTGCACAATATTCTTGCTTAACTTATTTGTTATTTCTTGTGCTAGGTCATCTTCTATGTTATTTCCTGCTCCCCCTCTCCAGTTCACAAAGAAACCCCACTTGAATTCTTGTGACAGCCGTGGTGTGAGAAGGCACTCAATCTGGGCAATGCTGACAAACATTTCAATTGCATACTTGCTATAAGACCCCAAGGACTTGAAAACTGACAGAAGAAGTTTTTGGTTTATCAGATTCCGTTCCCCATCAGCTTCTCTTGCCGTGTCTTTCATTTGCAAGAGCAATATTGTAAGAAATATTGTACATAACCCATAATTATTTATGTGGTCATCACCAACTTTGGCTCCAGTGTGAGGGTCAATTTGTAAGATGAATTTCTCCACAAACTTTCCAAAGGCTTCATCGAAATACTCTTTTCTTCTGTTGCATGAATGATGTTTTGGGGAAACTCATGTACTGTTGGCTTGCCATCAACACCTGACATTCCAAAGAAATGTAAGATGGCAACTATGATGTAGGCACGACCCATGCTTATGAAAAGCTCTTCACTTCCTTCAAAACAGTCAAGCACTTTTTTTGGTGTGGCATTACGTCGATCAAACTTTTCACGAAAATACTTCAGCGTGCCAACATCTCCTACAGATTCTGCATTGTACAGTAGACTGTAACTGTATTGTAAAAGAGATGCCTTGGTGTGCCACATCACTGGTTTGAAAGGAGAACAGTGTTCCAATCGGTCAGTTGGCGTATGAGATCCTGCAAGTAAATCCTTGGCTCCCGCAAATCTTACTCTGGTTTAGTTGATCTCCTCCCATGACCACCTTCATTTCTCTCATTGGATCATCCTTGTCATCAGTTGCATGTGCTTGCCTTTGACCGGGGGCAGACGGCCCATCTGGAGTCGGTGGATCATCTTTCTCTGGCAAATTGTCTAGAAGACCAGCTTTGTGATAAATTTCTGCAATCCATTCTTCATACGTGCGGAGTATTTTGACACAATCCTGATACTTAGCCTCATTTGCATCAATAATGGGCATAGTAGAAATGAAGGACTTCTGTGACAAGACTTCACTGAACTCGTGTTTGATGTGACTTGGAATAATGGTTTTCAGAAAACCAAACTTTGGGCAAAACTCGAGGAGGATTCTTCCTACAAGAACTTTTGCACACTGCGCATACCTTTGGAGCTCAAAAACACTTGGTGAAAACTTGTATCTCGGGAATGTTTTAATGTCACCTAGTGGAGAATCATTTGGAAGATGGTTGAAATTAAGGCGGTTTTCGATTAGGTTTGTGGCAAACAGATGTAAGTCATCATTTTGAATTCCTTTCCTCATGTGTCACTTTAAAATTCGTAGGTCGTAATTATCACCAGTGCCACGAAATGTGCTTCCTGACTTGATCCTGCTGACTCTCTGGTCCAAGAAATGACCTCCAATAAGGTTCAATAATGTGTCTCGTCTCCCATGTGACAAACACACACCCAACTTGTTTAGGCGATGTTGTAGCTGAAAGTATAATAAAATTAAAATAATTATTGATTTTTTAATAAAAATTAATGTTATTAAGACCTCCCATCCAAATCTCTAAGTCTATGACATCATTATAGGCAAAGTAAAATTCATAAGACTTAAAAATCACATCTGACTCAGAGAGAATTAACAGTCTCGTTATTGCCCATTTGGCTAATTTTATATAGTTTTGTTCCATGATTTTATAAGCCTTTCCCTGAGAAAATAAAATAGGTGTGCTGAGCTTACCTTTGACTGAAGCAGTAAAAAGTTTATAATGTCAATTTAAATTCATGCCTGGGAACTTTACTTGAAATACAATATTTTGATGGAGTACAGGTGTACTGTGGCATTCATTTCAGATGCAAGATTGATTACTCTATATATAGCAGTTACTGTGGTGGCCCCTTAGTATTTTACTCTATCTAATGCCAGAGTATTTTACTTGACTGGCTAATGCCAGACGATTTTACTCATCAACTGTCAAGGGACGAACTCTAGTAAGGAAAGGGTCAAAAACTATCTCGTTAACCCTTTCCCTACTGTGGTTGCCTTTAGTATTTTACTCTGGCTAACACCAGATGATTTTACTTGTCAAGGGAAGAACTCTAGTAAGGAAAGGGTTAAGGTTTGATTTTATTTGTCTGGGTTAAGAATTACTGAGTAATCCTTAACCCAGACAAATAAAATCAAACCTTAACCCTTTCCTTACTAGAGTTCTTCCCTTGATGAGTAAAATCATCTAGTGTTAGTAACTGCCAGTTTTTACTGTCAAAACTGTGAATTGCTTTTTGTGTTAAGAATAAAACTAACCTGCTTTCCACAACCACCTTCAATAAGAAGAACTGTATTTATGCGTTGGAAAAGACTCAGTTCATGCCAACGCACATTCATGATAATGGAGTAAATGAAGCAATATTTAACTTTTAATTCATCAGTTGTCTTGTCAATGTGCACTTCATTCCCTGTCATAGTGTTTAGTAAGTCAATGAGAAATGGGTGATTTTTTCTCATCTCCAACCATGCCTTGTCAATGTTATAATCCTTCATAGCATCAAACTTATCACTGGCATACAACACGGAAGATCCACTGGTTCTTTTGCAAAGTGCATCACAAGAAATCTTACATTTATGTAAAATATTTCTTTTTACTGCTGCTTCAACAGAGGGACAATTGTTAGTTATTACATCTGCCAGAGCAGTTGGTATCCTGGTTCTTGATGCTCTTTCAAGTTTTAATTGTTGCACCGATGTTAATGGTGTTGTAACGTAGGTGTGGTAATTGGATATATAGACTGATGTAGACTCTGATGCAACAGCTTCTGCAACAGCTTCTGATGTAGTTTTCACTGGTGGTGGTCATCTTGGTTGAATTGTCTGCACAGAAACATATTGTACTGACAGGCAAGGCTGCTGATGTATTTTCAATATCAATGCTTATATCTCAGTTGTATACTGTTGTACACCAAATTCAAGTTCTCTTCGTGTCTTACAATTTTCAGAATCTGACACAATAGCATTGCGTTTTACTGGTTGTTTACAAGCAGCTGGTGATGTGACCATTCCCCGTTTGACACTAAAGTGTTGTTTTAATGTCATTTGAGCTGCTTGACATTTTTGTTTAAATTCCCATATTTTATTCACAAAATTTCCACATTTTCGGAGGTAGTCTTGCTCATCTATCATAACACCACATGTTTGGTATACCTTTATTTGCCAACCTTTTTCCTTTCCTGGGGCTGCGAAAACTCTGACAAGATGACGATTTTCTGTGACACCTTCACCACAACCTTCACAGGGTATAACTGATTGGTCTTTTCTTCTCTGGGATAGACCTTTTGGGGTGTTTTTTTCCCAGTGACATCTTAAAAAACAAAACAAATGGTTTGTATTATTTATACAAAATTAATCAAGATTAACAAAATATAATTATAGTGTATACAATGCTTACTTACAAGTGTAAAATGTGCACAGTACCCGAGTACTTGTTGTATTTCAATATTTATACAATGTCACATGCACTGTAATTACATCCTTAAAATAAGAAATTTGAGTTCCTGATTTGTTGCAAATGCATAGAATGTAGGTAAATATTTAACTAGTAAATATTTAACTAGGTCAGTGAATAGTTAACTGATTTTTTAAATACTTTCACTCACTGTAAAACTAGATTTGACACATTCAGAACTTTTGAAAATTCAGAACTATTGCAAAAATATATGACAGAACAGTAAAAGAACGAATTAATTAATATGCTGTTAAACCTTTAATATATGGAACTGTAGCTCACGTATAAAGGTCTATTACAAGTCTAGCTCAAACTTCGAACTTTTAATGTTTTATATTTGGCAGTTGATCAATGATCATGGATCGACTGCTGAACAGTTGTGTCATACTTTACTTTCACGTCAACCAAACGACTGCGCGCAAGCGGCAAGCAAAATAATTTGCTTACAACCTTGACATCGACTTTCAAATTCGTCGACTTCAAATATTTTGGACTGACCAAAGCCAACATCAGACGATTTTATTCTATCTCGAGATAAAATACTTGTAGATCTCTTTGAAGACGGCCCGAGTACGGAGTACATGAACCGAAAGGTCAGGAATTAAAAATGCATAAACAACATGGTGTAAACCTCCAAAGTTGTCTTGACTATAAAAACGTCAGACCATGCAGCCAACAAAGTGTCAAATTTCTGTGCTCACGTTTCGGGTTGCAGATTTCTGAGACGAACCAAATAAATGAAAGTATTTTCTTTGTTTTCTTTATGAATAATGAAGAAATATTAAAATCGAAGCGGCGCAGATTCGTTCACACAATATAATAGTAATTATATAAATACTGATTTAATACATGATATACAAATATCTGATAGTACAAGTATTAAATGTAGTCCTTACCTTCAATAGAAGCCATTAATATTTCCAATCCGTGGTTTCCAATTTGCAAACGGAGAATACTACAGCATACAATTTCATTAATTATACCCCACAGCGCGTCCATTGCTGAATAATTTAGGTTCAATAACTAGCCAATCAGATTACAGAACCGACCAGCCGATCCCAGGGCCATTTTTCGCCGACCTCCCACCGTGGAGGCAAAAATGCCCTGGGTACGAGGTTGTAAGTAAGTAAGTAAGTAAGTAAGTAAGTAAGTAAGTAAGTAAGTAAGTAAGTAAGTAAGTAAGTAAGTAAGTAAGTAAGTAAGTAAGTAAGTAAGTAAGTAAGTAAGTAAGTAAGTAAGTAAGTAAGTAAGTAAGTAAGTAAGTAAGTAAGTAAGTAAGTAAGTAAGTAAGTAAGTAAGTAAGTAAGTAAGTAAGTAAGTAAGTAAGTAAGTAAGTAAGTAAGTAAGTAAGTAAGTAAGTAAGTAAGTAAGTAAGTAAGTAAGTAAGTAAGTAAGTAAGTAAAACTTTATTTAACCACGCTAACCGGCGTGGAACATCAAAAACAAATACAGTATTACAAAACAAATTACATAAATAAACTACAGTTAACTAATTAAAATATACAAGTCTAATTACAGAGTCCAGTAAGGACTGAATTTCTTAAGAAGAGCCTGAGCTACAGAGGGGCTAAACTGTGGAATAGTCTCCCTAGCGATTTAAGAAATAAGGAGTCGTTGCATTATTTTAATACCAGCATTTCCACAATTGGCCGTTCATGATATCTGTGGCTTATTTTGTTCAATTTATATTTTTAATATCAATTTTTTGGTTGAGGTAAGTGAAGTTTTGTCAAAAGATGCATTTGACTTACGAAAGATCATGAGTAATTTTGTACATTAATCTGGCTACAAACTGTGACCTTCGTTCAATCAGAGTTTTCAATCCAAGTTCATTTAGAGCAATTTCAGACTGACCATGTTCGTTATTACGACCCATGATGACTCTGGCTGCTCTATTTTGTAATTTTTGAAGGCGGTCAGAAAGTGTAATACCAATAGAATCCCACACTTCACAACAATAGTCGAAGTGTGGTAGAACAAGTGCGTTGTAAACAGATTTTAGTGTTTCACGATCTACACAATACTTAAGCCTTTTCATCACACCAATCCCTGCTGAAATCTTCTTAGATATATTATCTATTTGTTTATCCCATGATAAAAATTCATCTATATGAACTCCAAGTGCTTTTGTGACTCTCGCCCTAGTAATCGGTATATCTCCGACAAAAATTTTAGGTTCTTCAAGTAAGCTATTTATGTTATATCTCGACCCAATTAAAAGATATTCAGTTTTGACAAGATTAAGACTCAGTTTATTTGCAGAGAGCCACTTCTTGACATTTATAAGGTCAACATTTAGGGCCACCTCTCAGCTCTATCAATCGACTTAGCAGAGGCGGTTAAAGTCGTATCATCCGCAAACATTCTTGTTGAAGAATGTTTCAAACAATTTGGCAAATCATTTATATAGATTAAGAAAAGAAGTGGTCCCAAAACTGACCCTTGAGGAATTCCGCATTTTACTGTCCTCGGACTAGACAATTCGCCATTAATGAAACACATTTGAGTTCTATCTGTCAAATATGATCGAAGAAGATTTAATGAAGTTTCCTCCAGACCATAAAGACAAAGTTTATTTTCTAATATTTCATGATTTACAGTATCCTTTTTTAAGTCTAGAAAGACTGCAATGTTAAACATACCACGATCCATATTAATGAACCATTCATTGGTACTATCTAACAGAGCAGAAGCTGTGGAGTGAAACCGTCTAAAACCAAACTGATGATTTGATAATAAATTTTCTACTTTAAAATACACGTATAATTGCTCATATAGAATTTTCTCAAAAATCTTACTTATAACTGGCAAAATTGAAATAGGACGATAATTGTCCAGTATATTCCGAGGACCCTTTTTATGCAAAGGAGTGACTCTTGCTGTCTTCATTATGCACGTATTTGATCATGTGCAAGTCTTTTATACCTGATAAACCTACTGTGAATATTAACTAACGTGAAATTTTATATAAAGAATACTAATGAACGTGAAATTTTATATAAAATGTCATCCTAATTAGCAAATCTATTGTCGGCGTTTTTGAAGCTATTCAAAACACTCGTAGTCGCGTTTTAAATATTACATAACGCACTATGTAGTCTAACAAATACTTCAAGTATAGATGCATTGGAACGAATTCAGCTTTCAAATCGTAAAATTGTACTTTCTAACGTTCGAATCGATCGATTTCAACGAATCGATCGATTTCAACGAATCGATCGATTTCAACGAATCGAACGAATCTAACCATCTCTACGAGATATAGCGCACTGTGCAGTTACACGTATATCAACTACACCAACTATATATGCATGAAAATAACTTAACTCTCTATTCGTAGACCTGTAACTGCGGATAGGACGAATCTGACAATTTTTACGATTCGAAACACTGCAACGATTCGAACGAATCGATCGATTTGAACTCATCCAACGAATATAACCTGCACGTATATCAACTACACCAATTACTACGCATGAAAATAACTTAAAGTGCCCCTAACCATCTCTCCGAGATATAGCGCACTGTCCAGTTACGTGTATATCAACTAACACCAACTATAGTCTATACACGCATGAAAATAACTTAACTCTCCATTCGTAAAACTGTAATTTGGATAGGACGGATCTGACCGATTGGAAACGATTCGAAACACCGCAACGATTCGAACGAATCGATCGATTTGAACGAATCCAACGAATATAAGCATCTCTTCGAGATATGGCGCAGTGTGCAGTTACACGTATATTAACTACAATCACTGTAAGTGTCTGGCGAATTAGGACTTATATATTTCATTACAACTAAACCGAATTTTGGATCCGTCGTTATGTGTTCAAAGTATAAGTGTACTGGGGGTGACTACACCCAAATGCCAAATCTGACAATTCGAACAACTAGAGATCTAAATCCCGAATCGAGACTGATTGAGGGCATTGGACATCAATCATGATTTTACTTAGAGTTGGAAGAATGGTTATAGGTCGGTAGTTATTCGGTAGTGTTGGATCACCAGATTTGAAGAGAAGAACGACTTTGCCCTTTTTCCAAATATTTGGAAAAGATGCGTGGAAGTTGTACGAAAAAGAGAGAACCCAAACACAACGTTAAATATGCTAGTATCTATGGCGAGTGGGTGATGTCAGAATTAACTATATTAAATGGAATGACATAGTACCGTAATGAATGGCAGATCTTGAATGGATCACTTTCGAATTTAATGGAGAATGCGAGAATGCAATTCGAAAGTGGTCCATTCAATTCGAAAGTGATCCATTCAATTTGGAGTGATCCATTCAATTGAGTGACCCATTCAATTCAAAGATCTGCCATTCATTACAGTACTAGCCATTCAATTTAATATAGTTCATTTTGACATCACCCACTCGCCATAAGTATCCGTCGACGGACCTGAGTACTTCAACCTTACTGATGGGGCGACAAATACGGTGGAATTCTTGCATTTTTTCAAGAGGCTGCAGATGCTACAAACACGATAGGCTCAGATTCCAGCCTTGGGTATTTCGGTGCCCGCGATCCTCACCACCCTAACGGCTGGGCGAACGAGTCTGGTTCCTTGTCCGTGACGTAGAAGTACTAATATATTCATATCTTTGCATACTAATACAAATCTTAGCGTAACATCCTGGTGGGATGCCGAGGTACATGAAGTAAAACCAGGACTATAATGATTTAGTTCACTATGTCAAGCTGGCTCGTATGCTTTGAAACAATTACGAGTAATGATATGCGAGGATTTTACAAGAAAGTCTTGAGGACAAAGACAAGGATACCTTGGACACCTTGGTCCTTGTTTTGGGTAATTTACGTACTAGTTGAAAATTAAAGCTTTGAATGTCATTTTAGCCAAGGCCTCTCGATCAAAACTTACAACTTTGCTCCTGTCGTAATTTGGGCCATAAAATACCTTCACTTTCACTGTTGCCATTTTGCCACGCTCCCGTGTGAAACAGCCGAAACTAAAAGTTTCAACAAATTAGTTTGATACCAGGCCCACAAATCTTAATGAGCCAAACAAAAAGTTTTGATTGACAAACTGGGGGAGAAACTTTTGAAACCTAGTTATAATGGCACGCTTCGCAAATGATAATTAGGAATAAAAAACAACTATATAGCTGGTAAACCCCAGCCCAGTCGTTATGTATTGTGCAGGATTACAATATAGTACTAAACCTATTGGTTTACTGTTATTGTAGTACTGTTTTAAACTTTCTCTGTGCATGAACGTTTTTGGAGCACATTGCCCCAAGAGGGCAAGGACAAGAAAGTGTTGATTTTTTGTAATGATATTTTTGCATACAAGGTTATAACTTTAATAGACAAAAAACAAGATTTTAAGATCATGTATGAAACTTTTCAAACTCGCGTCGAATCGTGCCACATGCATGTTGTCAACTCGCAACTAGCAATATAACCGACCTCGGCAAAATCGACATGTAGTCAATGAAAATTCATACGACACACATTTTAAATTCAGCGCACAACATACCCGTTCAATTAATTGTTTTGCAACATCCTCGTTCGGATTTATCACGATAGTATGAAAATCCGTAGTGTTTAAACGAAATATCCCTTTAGGGTCCATCAGTTTACTGAGTCCATCTCTGGACGAGGCAGCGATAACACGTATTGCACCATGACACTAAAAAATGCACAATAAAACTTGTCTAAAATAATAAGATTCTTCCATCGCTAAAACTTTAGATACAAATCACTCATCAATGCATGCCAGTGGTCAACAGAGGGAATGCTAGACTGGTCTAGTGCAAAACGTTTTCTGACTCAGTAGAAGAATACCTACCTTCACATAGCCGTTCACGATCGTGCGAAAAATAGCACAATTTCCTGCCAATTGGATATTATCAAGAAAAAGCAGAGCTGCTGATTTTCTTTTTATGAGACTGGCCACTTCTTTCCAGAACTCGTCCAGTACCGATTGTTCTTCAGCAAAATGAAGATCCTAAAAAAAAATGTTGTTAATTTGTAGGATGAGGCGGTTTATCGGTACACCTGAAAAAATCGGTTATTTTGAAAGATCGATTCAGTCGGTTTTGCTCTAGGCGGAAAATCGGAAAACCGAAAAAACCGATTCGGAATGTAAATGAACGATAAAATAATCAAAAATCTAGCAAACGTGTTAGCATTATTTTTGCGGGGGATTCTGTTTTGACATTTGTAAACAATTTTGTGAGAAGACACTAGTGAAAATCAGCCGCTTAAAAAAATAACATCTCTTTAAAGATAGTGACCGCCTCATATAACCGACAAAATTGGCCACGATTCTGATAATTTCTGCGCCTCACCAGTCTTTGTGGATTTACCATCTGTGGTGTGTGTATGTACATAAACATATATTCTGACTGAAACCTCAATTAATTATTAACTATCTAATAGTAGGCAGTGATCAACTAGAAAGCTGTGCTCCTTTGATCACTGCGCACTATCACTATATTGTTTTCACACTGTTTGATATAAAAAAGTTAAGCCTAACATTGTGGATATAAAAAAAATAGTGCTCAATAAAGAAACTTGAAACTTGAAACTAAACCTGAAATTGCTTTAGCCTGACTTGTAAAAATCTTTAAAAACTATTAAAGGTAAATCAATTAAAATCGAAGTCACATGGGCAACGGCCTTACTGAACATGCAGAAAAGACCTCCTAAACGTTTAGTTTCAAGGGTAAAAGCTAAATTATGAAGCCAAATTAAAAAATTATTTGCTAGTAAAAGCTTAAGTCAGTTCAGACTTGATGACAAGTTGTAACAGTGCTGATAACAAGTCCTATTTTCAACAGGTCTGTCACAGGTTGTTTCATCAGACCTGTTACAGCAGCTAGCGGATTCAATTCAGCGTGCACAGAGCATATTATGCTAATTAAAGAGCTGAACAGTACTTACAAAATGCAAACATTTTACACCATACTTTTTGGTACTATATTTAAATAATTCACATAAAGTGGTTGACTTTCCCACTCCTTTGGCTCCTTTAAAATAAAATGAAAGAAGAGAACGTCTGAATGGGAGGTAATGAAGTGAACATACTAGTCTACGGGATTGAACAGTCACATCTTGTTTTTTCTTCTTTTGACTCACTGTTCCCTTTCCTTTCTGCCAACCTCGAAAAGGCACAGATAATTGATTGCAAGACAAAGGAATGCGCCGCTACGTTTCGGCACCATAGTGTGTGGTGGAAGTGAAAAACTGGCTTCTAACATTCGGGGTGCGAAAGTAACGGGAATTGTCCAGTCAAACTCTTGCCTTGCCAGTCATTTCGACCAGTCACGTTCACGTTAAGTAAAAGAACAAACTATATAAATTGTCATGGATTTGAGCTTGCTATTTACATATGACATTAATTCAATAAGATTGATTCTTAACATCTACCAGCTTTATTCGGTGCCTGCTTGCAACAGTGGGCGGTTTCCATTACTTTAGTAGGTTGTCTGCAGTCCCTACTTTCCAACCTGCCATATCTAGAAAGTAGTGACTTGCTCGCAACCAAACAGTAAATGACAATGAAAGAAAAAATGACTGGCCAGAAATGCAGTATGTCCAAGCCACTAAAGTAACGGAAATCAGAATCAAATCGGCGACCAGCCACTCCTTATTTCGCACCCTGAACATCTAACAACGTAAGCTCTTGCCCACTCTTGCCTACCCACTCTGTGTAATCTGTGCAGAATCTCTAGAGGTTGCACAGGTTGCCATTCTTGTACTTACCCACAAAAAAGATTGGATAATAAGACTTCCTAGTCAGTCCGTCATCGATCAATTCCTTGACATACTCAAATTGGGGAGTAGAAATAAACTGAAAAAGATAAAATAAAGAAGGTTAATCACAAGAAAGTTAGGAAGACATTGATGAGCATTATACGAACGCGAGGGGTGTTGCGTTACTATGAATAGCGACCAAAGCAAAGCAAACAAACCAAAACAGAATGCGATCATTTATTGGGCCATTTTACATAGGGGAGAAGGTAAGTTGCGGCTAATACATGTATAAACCGCGGCTTAGCTTCTAACACCTTCAGTTGAAACAAAGAGCGGCATTTCTTTAGAATGCTAAACTTGGTGTCAGAGTATGATTCGGCACACTGCGTGTTTGACAAAAGATGTTTTGCAATCGCTGAGTCACAGGAAATATATGAATCATTGCAACATTGCCGCTTTGGTTGCTGGCGAGAAGAAACAGTTCGTCTTCGTTTTTAGAAGGCACATGCTGTCAGTGGCGTGCGGTCATGTAAGCGTAGGCTAAACATTTTTACTGAATGAAAAAATCACACTAAATCTTCTGCCTTTACCAACATGCAGACCACCGTTTATACGCGATTTAATGTCATGCTTGCATATAAACACTTGTTAGTGTTTGCAGATTGTTCTAGATGTTTTGTTTTAGGAAGAAGATGATGATGATGATGATGATGATGATGATGATGACTTTATTTATACACGCTAACCCTGTCAACACGAGCTGATTTCCACGAGGGGCGTGTAAAACATTAAATAGAAATATACAAGATATAGTAAAAATAGTAGTAGAAAACTATTTACATGAGTATTAGATAGGGTTATAGTAGAACGAAAGCTAGTTACATGTAGTTGATTGTAGAAGAAAGCTATTTACAAAAATTATATAGATTTCGTACGTTAGTCAATAATGTGAGTAGCGATTTTATTTTCAAAACATGAATTAATTACTCTCCCTAATTTCTTTTGGTAAAGAATGCTATTGGTACGTGGCTGAGGTAAACAAAGAGTATTTGAAGTGTCCCGAAGTTCATAGCCTGAAATCTTACTTTTGAACGTAAAAAGATCAGCGAGAGACTTAGGGCCCACTTCGTTTAATAATTTAAACATAATTTTTGCTTTGGTTTTTTTCCTTCCAGCTTTGAGCGGCTCCCAACCCAATGCACCCAGAGCAACCAAGTGATCCACTTCGTTACTCATGCATTTCATTATAATTCTGGCAGATCTATTTTGTTTTTTGTTTTTTTTATTGTGTTTCACCAAACACATTTGATTGTGTTTCACCAAACACATTTTTATTTTTTTTTATTGTGTTTCACCAAACACATCCCATACTTCAAAACAGTAGTTAAAATATGGGCGAACAATAGAATTATGTACAGACAGAAGTGTATCCTCGTCAACAAATTCTTTTAAACGTCGGAGAGCTGATATTCCTGATGTTATTTTCTTACAAATATTATCAGTGTTACTTTTCCAAGACAAGTGTTGGTCAACTATCACTCCAAGTTTTGCATTCGTATACTTGCTTAACTTGTATATTTTCAATATTTATATTAGGATGTGTATTTGAAATACCTTTTATCATTGGTTTTGATCCAATTACCATAAATTAAGTTTTAGCTACATTTAGGCTAAGTTTATTTGCAATTAACCATTTCCTAAGACTTTCTAAATCAGAATTCATTGCAATTTCAACATCTGCTATTGTTTCTCCAGTAGCTGTCAGGTTTGTATCATCTGCAAATAGTCGAGGTTTTGTGCTTTTTAAAAACTGGGGTAAATCATTAATATATAGTAAAAAGAATAATGGCCCCAATATAGAGCCTTGGGGTACACCACACTTTATCAATCTCTCTGATGAAATAAATCCATTCACTTGACATTTCTGGCTGCGATTTGTGAGATAGGATTTTAATAGCGATAGAGCATTTCCTTTAATTCCATAGAGTTCTAATTTCTTTAGTAAAATTTGGTGATTAACAGTATCAAATGCTTTTTTTAAGTCTATTAAAACCACCAAGTTAAACATTTTTCTGTCTATATTCATATACCAGCTATTAGTGCAGTCCAGTAATGCTGTAGCTGTTGAATGAAATTTTCGAAAGCCAAATTGATAGTCACTGAGAAGTCCAAGTAATTGTATAGTTGGTCATATAGAATTCACTCCATAATTTTGCTTATCGCTGGCAAAATCGAAATTGGCCTGTAGTTACCTACTGTAGGTGTTACTCGAGCTACTTTCCATTCAGTAGGAAAGGAACATAGAGTAATAGCCTGATTAAAGATATATGTTAGTGAATTTGAGATGACAGGAGCAGCTATCTTGAGAATTTTACTAGAAATTTTATCAACACCAGTGGCTTTAGTGCTCGATAGGCCATGCAAGAGATGATAAAGTTTGTTAGTAGTAACAGCTTCAAATGCATTGAATTCCGATTTAGTTCTTTTAATATAGTCTTGAAAATTGGAGTGGCAAGTATCAATTTTACTGGCTAAATCAGGACCAATATTTGAAAATAACTCATTAAAACACTCTGAGATGTCTTGAGAATTTGTATAATTATTTCCATCTATATTTAGCTCGTTCACTAATGTTGGTTTGTTTTTGTGACCTAGTAAGTGGTTTATTGTTTTCCAGGCCTCTTTGGGATTGAATTTTTGACCAGCAATTTTCTTGGAATAGTAATCTCTCTTAGCATTTTTTAATTCTATGTTCACTTTATTCCTAGACATTTTATAATTTATCCAGTCTATTTCTAGGTTTGTGATAATAGCATTTCTTTTCAGTTTATCCCTTGTATTTATTAACTTTTTAATATCGTTGGTAATCCAAGCAACTTTTTTGGACCTAACCTTTTTTTGTTGGAGTGGTGCATGCTTGTTGAGCACCTCAAGAAATAACTGCTTCCAAATTTCCCACATAGCATTTGGATCATCAGCCAAAAAGTAAACATATTCCCAATGTTGGTTTAGTAAATCCTTAATAAATTTTTGGTCATCAAAATTTTTCATGTTCCTGATCTCAATAACTTTTTTCTTGTTCACACAAGTTTTTCTTATGGCAAATACCAAACTATGATCACTGATTCCAGTGTGAATAACACCAGAATCAGAAATTTTCTCTGGTGTATTTGTAGTTATATGATCAATGAGGCTGGTAGTTGTCATGGTTACTCGAGTAGCTTCATCAATTAATTGGGATAACTGATACAACTTGTACAATGATTTTATTTTCTTGGTCGGTGTATCAGGAATTGTTTTCAACATATCACAATTTAGATCACCAAGAATATACATTTCTTTATTTTCATCATCAATTGCTTTGATTAGTTTTTCCAAGTGATCAAAGAATTCAGATGATGTATTTGGTGGTCTATAAATTGTTGCAACAAGAAATGGCCGACTATGTGGCTTAATAATTTCTATACAAACAGCCTCCAATTCAGATGGAATTAGGTCATTTCTTATAGTGTAATTGATAGAGCTACGCAAATAAATACAAACTCCACCCCCATTTCTTGATCTATCTTTTTTAACAATATCATAGCCATCAAGGTTAATCATGTTATCCGTTATATTTGCATCAAGCCGCGTCTCATTGAAGGCAAACAGATCAATGTACTTATTTGACATTGAATAATTAATTTCATCTATCTTTTTCGGTAAACTAACAATATTCAGAAAAGCCATTTTGAAACCTCTTTCATTAGGGATTGAGTTAAGGGTTGTCAAAAAATCGCTACTCGCATTTTTGCTTGATAAGTCTGCACTAAATACTGTTTCAATATTTGTTTTACATAACTCAGATACATTGTCCAGTCTTTCTGGCATCCGTGAGTCGGTTGAAAAAAATGCTGAACATTATGGCTCGAGGCCACATTCGTGTTTCTGATCCTGTTTGATTTTAGAAAAGTACAAAATGCATTTCCTAAGGCTCTATCCCCTTCACAGTTTAAATGAAGCTTGGAGCCATTTAATAATGATTTATCTATGCAGTCATTATCAATAAAAGTAATTTTATGTTTAGAGCTTAAACCATGTAGTAGTTTATTATATTCATTTATTTTCTTATTATAAATTCGGCCATCATACCTTCTAATCACACTAGACACAGCTTGATAAGCTTGCCTTCAGAGCTTAAAATCAACAATTGCGCATGCGCTAATTTAGGTTCGGGACCCTCCAATTCGACGAATATAGAGCAAAAGCAAGCGGTGCTTCTAAGGACACTGCTTGATAGCTGATTGGCCAACACAAACGATGAACTTGCCTCTGGGCCCTTAGGAATGACATGCACGCAGACAGCAGGAGTCGAGTTTTCAATTTCAAACAGGGGAATTATAGGCGCTAAGGCACGCTGTTTTAATCCACACACATTGTGCATCATTCAAAATTGAGAAAAAAAGTTATGAAGGGCAAGTCGTTGGTGATATATTGTTGGTGAATTGCGCAGCAACCAAAAGGTAATGTTCATATAAACAGTCCTTTTCGTTTGACGCGTGCGATCGCACGCGCACGCATTGGCACACGCGTGGACCCAACTGTGCGTGCTGTTTATCGCACGCGTGAAAAGCCACGTTCAGTCGAAAATGCACAAGGCAGATTTTGCTAAAACGATTTTCATCCTAGCCAAAAATAAACAACATTGCGTTTCCTACTTGAACAATGTATGTTAATTTGGTTTCCTCTGTCTAATTTTGCTCCTGAACAATTTGTATTCGAGCTACGTTTCCAAGGAAGTCATTTGTGATGATTTTTGTGCGCTCATTGGCTGAAAATTCCGAGTTAGCCAATCAGAACTTAAGTGGACGCTGCATAGCAACGCTGAAGGGAAACCCGGCCATATGATCTTTTGATCAGCGCCATCAAAAGTCTTTTCGGGGAGATGGCAGCCAAAGGCAAAAAAATTGAATTAAAAACATTCAATAGCTATGGGAAATCAGAAATTATCGGTAATAAAACTGTTGAAGAAGGAGGGAGAAAATACGTAAACTTTATCTGGTGCAAAATATGTGTGGGATACAAGGACACCATACTTCGAGACCCAACAATAAAGGGGAGCACCAAGGCATCGGCCAAAGCATTCATTGACGGCACCAATGTGGTTACCAAACATCAGGTTAGTTTACGAGAGGCAACTCAGGCAAGCGGTCAAGAGCCTAGCATGGTCAACTCATCAGACGACGACGAGTCTGAAGATTCTGACACAAGTACTTCTGATGATTATGATGAACAAATTACCATAATACTATATATTAGTCTGTGTTCGGATTGACGTTAAAACGAACTTTTTCAAGTATTAATGTGTACTATTTTAAATGTTATTTCTTCCTTTTATATAAATATAATATTTTCTTGTGTTACGGTTACTTAACTGGTCAGATTAGTGGTTTATTGTTACCCGTGCGATTCGCACGCACAAATTTGTTTATGCGTGTGAATTACCGCACGCGTGTGATTTTGCTCCCGAAAAGGACTGATAT
Organism: Paragorgia papillata; assembly: GCA_035771165.1. Taxonomy (NCBI): domain Eukaryota; kingdom Metazoa; phylum Cnidaria; class Anthozoa; order Scleralcyonacea; family Coralliidae; genus Paragorgia; species Paragorgia papillata. Next base: position 1,817,598 of record JAWNZC010000440.1, read on the forward strand.
AAACCTAGTTATTTCACTTATTTGTAGCATGTGAATTGCATGAACTATATAGTCTACAGAAATATTCAAATGCGCGCAAACATGCGGTATGACTAAATATCAGTGTTTATTCTCTGATAATCTAGAAGATGCAAAACACGTTTTGCTGTGCATTATAAGACAAGACATAGATGGTTAGAAATCACCAAAAATGCACTCCTGCAGGGGGTTTCAAACTCAAAAATTTTCTGGGGGGCATGCCCCCAGACCCCTAGGGGGGTTCGCTTGCCTATCAATTTTGTTCATCAGCCAATCTTCGAGTAGTTCTACCCACGTAGTGAGCATCACACTTGCACTTACATTAACAGTAAAATATTTACAACAGTTCATTAAAAGAAACTTCATCGTGGGCTTTGTGAATTGCAAATTAATTTTCTATTTCACGTAAAACTCAAACCATAAATAGGACGACTAAAAAATGTGTTCATCCATCTTTAAAACAATGGGTAAAAAACACCTAAACCTAAACCGTACTCGTTGACATGATGCAAAAAATATGAGAACTCAAAAAGGCATAATTAAGCCCTGCACAGACGACCAAGTTTTCCTTGACAAGTTCCTTGGTAGCTTTCCTTGCTTGTGTGTACGATGAACGATATTTCCCCCAAACATTTTCCTTGACAATTTATAATTGCTCGTGTGTACGGTTGGACAAGTTTTCCTTGACAGCAAATGGTTGCGTAATAAGCTTAGATAGAAGATGATCTTGTCAAGTTTTCCTTGACGTCTATACACACGAACAAATTCCCTTGTTCAAAAGCTGGCATGACCAGGCTTGTCAAGGAAAATCTTGTCAATTTGTGTCGTACACCCGAACAAATAAAACTTGTCCAGGAAAAACTTGTCAAGGAAAACATGGTCGTCTGTGCGGCGCTTTAGTCTTTTATGAAGCGAGAAAATGTCCCATAATTATCCTCTCTTTGAACACTAATGCATCAGTCAATTCCAGCTGCGACCATCCCCCCCCCCCGGGACAGTGTGGGGCATTTGCACGCTTACTTGTCCCCACGGCCGGGCATTTGCAGCTGCGTGTTCACCCGGGGGCCGGGCATTTGTCAATATTGGGTTATTACCCCCGAGCATTTGTCGCTCACGGAGAAAAGACCACGGCCACGAGTTTACTTTGTTATATGCCAAAATGGACGACTTTATCGGCAAGGACGAGAGCTTTGTTGTGTCTTGGCTGAAGAAAGAAGGCCTAGATAAACTTGTGGACATATTTAAAGGTAGGCTGTCTTGTTTTTATAAAGGTTTATAAAAGGTTTTTCTGCAATATTAGCAAGTGTGTCACAGCCTTTCGTCGATGTTTTCATCTGAAGTGAACACGATAGTTTTCCTTGTTTTTTTTTAAAAAAATCCCCAAAAGAACAATGAACAGAGGTATAAATATAAATTGTTAAAACGCATGTAATTAATTTAGTACATTCTTTGAAATTGACTAATTTGTCTGCCCGGGGGTGGGGCATTTGTTTTGCTTTTTCGTCCCAAGGGTGGGGCATTGTTCCTTCTTTTTTGCCCTACCCCCGGGCATTTGCACGAAAAAAATGAAAATTTACCAATGCCCGGGCGTTGTCCCGGGGGGGGGATGATCGCAGCTGGAATTGACTGATGCATAAATACAGTAATAACCCGAAATTATATATTACAGTGTTCAATCATACTGGACAAAGCCGTGGCATCCATATTATTTTTGTGATAATTTGGTGCAATACTGTAAATAAAGGACCTCGCAACAATCTATTTGTCTAAGTATTACTGGTGATAAGAAAATCTTAGGCGTAGCATACCAGTCGAGTTTGTTCATCTTCATCATCATTATGACCGGTGCTGACATCCATTTTCCCTCTTTTATGTCTCCTTGAGTAACAGAAAAAAAGAACCATGATTACACAAAAAGTTCTGGTATAAAAGGAGCATGATCAACCATCAGCATTGCTTTATTGCTTCTCCAAGGTTTCTCAAAACACAGGTATATACTGTAAATCGTTAAACACAAGTATACACGGTTCTCATTATTAGCCATTAAAGAAACAGTTCTTGTAAAGAACTCTTCAATTTATAAGTTTAGTTCACAACAGTCTGTTCACAACAGTCTGTTCACAACAGTTCCAGTAAGAACCATATGGTTTAGAACCTGGAAACCGTTTAAGGTACGTTTACACGGTTGAATCACAGATTAACCTGTGGTTGAACGAATCGGTTAAACTCGAAATTAATACTGCACTAAGCACTTACGGTTCGCAGTCGCCCATTTACAACGCCATTGCTTCCACTCTCGTTGGCAGTCGTTGCCTCCGCGAAATGCGGGATAAACACGCAAACGCGTGGAAACAAAGGAGTCTTCCGAAGATAAATAAACAATTCCCAATTCCTTTCTGAAATGACAGAAAGTATCGAGAGTGCGCTTATAAACATCAAGAGCATGCTATAAAATGCGTCGGCAAAGAGAGAAAGGATCTTTTCGTGAATTTGCCTACTGGATTTGGGAAGTCCCTAATATTTCAAGGTATTGCCATTTGTGTTTGGTTCACTATGTACTCTTACGTCTCACCTATATATAGAAATAACAACAATCGTTAATTTCTAATACATCGAAGTGGAAAACGGCCTTTAAAGTGTTGTTGTTGCCGAGCCTCAGCGAGGCAGCACACTATTGCACACTATTCGTGACGTTGCCTCGTGCGCAGTCCTTTTTCCGAGCTATGTATAGCCGACCAAGATCTCGATTTGTTAAATTTTGCGTTTACTGTATTTGTCTGTCGGCATTACGTCATCCATATATGAGCTGATGTGACTCAGTGCGCATGTTCCGCTACCGGTTCAGCTTCTTCCTCGACAGAAAATTCACGATAAGAACAAATACATTTGACAAACACCGCTGCCAAACGTTTGCGCATGCGTTAATTCGCTGAGTAAACATTGCAAGAGAAGTGGAAACTAGCCGTGGCGACAACAACCAGACAGTGAAGACTAAGTAAGACTCGACTATTCATTTGTGTTTTAAAAAAAGGTTAAAGAAAATTACGAAGGGGTAAATTCAAAATATGTTACAATATTGACAAGGAAGCCATGCACAAATTACCTACCTTATCTTTTTGGTAGTATGCTTATAATTTTAACTTTTGTGTCGGACTCTCGGACCAGTCCAAATATTTCAGTGTTTTCCCGCTCTTTTTCCGAGGACGAGCTCGGACGTCGCGCATGCGCAAAACGTTTGGCAGCGGTGTCCATCTGACATGTCTTTACTCATATTCTCGTCCCCAGAGCCTCTCCCGTGCTGGCGCGCGGAAAAGGCTCTCTGGGGGAATCCATATATCATCGCGATCTGATTGGTTGTTCAAATTCAAAGGCCTATATATAACGGAGCTTAGTGAATGTTTATAAATAAACAGTATTTGAAACACGAAATTAACTGACAACGAAACAGAATTCTAATCATATTTCTAATCCGAACAATTTAACCGAATGTTTTTCAAAGATATGGTTGGTTGTTTATGAGTCTGGGGAAAAGTAGACGAAACGTGATTGGTAGTTGATGAATTTCGGGAGAATATGTATTCCTATCATTTTTTTACACAAAATCTGTTATTTTATTGTCGGTCATTTTATAAAAGAAATACCTAATGGCTTTCCATGTTTGGATATAGCCTAATCCAAACACTCGGGATGTTGCTCGACTTTCGAAAGCTAAAAAACACTCGCCTAGCGGCTCGTGTTTTTTTACGCTTTGCGAAAGTCTCGCAACACCCTCGTGTTTGGATCAGGCTATCCAAACATGGAAACCATTAGGTATTTCTTAAGTCTGACACTCGGGTCGCACCACAGCTATTTATCACAGTTTGAGAAATATTCTCGCCTCAGTGGTGGAATGCAGAACCAAGCAGCTGTGGGCAAACCGCGCTTAGCAGAAGACAAAACTCCAACTGACTCTCAAAAGCCAGAAAACGGCAAGAGGTACGTAAAAAGAAATCGAAATCGTTTTCCGGTATGTTTTGTGGTTTTAGAAAAAGAGCTAGCTGTCGCTCTGCAGTCGTTTCAAAGGAACACACGTAATGGTCTCAAAGGGTCTCTATTCGGCCTTCTCTATTTGCTGGTCTCTATTTGCCTGTACTGGTTTTGTTCCTTTGGGATAGTATTTGCATCATTTTAATCCTTTTTTTCGTCGCCTTAAAGCGTTTTTGTCTTCCGTGTTTTTCAGGCTTCAGCAAACAAGTTCTGTTTTTTGCGTACGCTTTGAAAAGCAGCCCCCCGGAGATATTCGAAAAAGCAATTTCTTTAGCTTTGTCCTAGCTTTATTCGATCAATTTTACTCACCTATACAAGTCGGAACAGCGGAGTTCGTTGATTTTATTAGACATCTTTCACATAACTCCACTCCATGCATATGCAAATGATCTACTATAGTGGGAAACATCCACTAAGTATGCAAATTTCACAAACACACATTAATTCTCAATGAAAACACGAGCAATGGTAATTACACGCAAATTGTAAATGATTATACCGTACTAGTTTTTAAACACTAATACTAGAACATTTTGTATATACAGTAATGTTCTTTGCACGATTATAATTATTATAAATGTTGTACACAAAGTTTGGATTCATTCAGTCAGTCTCATCGCTGTCCTCATATTGTTCAAGGAGATTTACGCATGTTTTCCTTGGCGCTGGTTCCTTCACTGGCTGAAGGCTTGACTGATTCCAGACATTCACTGGCTGAAGGTTTAGATGATTCTGGACCTTCACCATATAGTTCTCGTTACAGGAACCAGCGGAACTGCTCTCACTAAGGTTTGTGGCCGGACTGAACTTCGTTAATTTCCGCTCGTCAGGGGTACACTTGCTCGAATAGCGGGTCTTATTCTCTTTGATCTCAAAAGACATTCTGGTCGACTGACTATATTGCGCGGTGTGTTGATCAGCTTTCTGAACATTTTGGGCTACAATTCTCTGTATACGCTTCATTGCGGCTTTCTTGGTGCTGTATTGCAGGTAGTACTCCCGTATATGCATGTGGTCGTTTCTCGAGGCATTTTCTTCCACTGCTCCACCTACACTGTCTTTAATAAATTTAAGGATTTCTTCCCATCCAGAAGCAGAGCATTTCTGGTATGCTTGCAAAACTAACTGCACTTCGGCGTCTGTTACGTGGTAGCGACGCTGTTTTTTCTTAGGTGGTTCTAGGCAATTATTAGAAAGACAAAAAGAAGAATTTTAAATACCACAATACACTTCAAATTTACTGTTTATGAGAAGCCATAGTCACTACTACAGGTGTACATCAAGACTAGCTATATACCTTGAATCCTTGTCTCCTCGTCACTCTCTTCAAAACAAACAGGTCTCCACAACGAAACCATCGCCTCGAAAATGCACAGCGTAAGTGATTAACGATATAAGAGACACCCAGTTTTATAGCAACTTGAAATAAAAGAGGGGTTACATAAGGCCTCGATTATAACGTTGAACCTGTTTTGTTTCTTTTCTTTGCTATGTGTGACCTAAGGCTCAGGAAAACAATGACATATACCAATACACAAGTGTAAGTGTTTATTGCCGGTTAGGGTGCGGCATCGCTCAGAAATGTAACGGGATAAAGCCTTTGCAATTTTAGCGGGAACATAAGGGATTTTACAATGCCTCTTAAATGTACTGATTGTCTGATTTCCTGTCAGTATTTTTACCTATCTCCGTTAGACATTAACAATCTGGACTTCAAATCATGCCTAGAAGATCTTTGAGACAGCTAGTTGAACCTTCAATGATTCTCTTACCGTTACTTACAACAATCCCACCTCCAATTACAAGTCGTTTCAACCGCGGTTGCAAGAGTTTATGAGATGGCTACTACCTACTTTATTATTACTCGTTTCATTACAAATTCCTTCCCCTGAAGATTACTGCTTCTGATAATGCAGCGTCTTGATCCCAATTTCCACGGTTTTGACTTTAGAGGCAGAGATATATTTATGACAATAGAAAATCAGAGATATCTATTTTGGTTGAACACAGGTGAGCTACCTGAGACGTTGTTGGACATCACAGATAGGATCTCTGGAAATTTGTCCCGATTGAATAGAAGGGGAAGTAGAAGGCAAAGAATGGGAAGCTTCAAACTCAACAACATCAATAAAGTGTTACTAACATTTATGTGGCTCAGAAAATACCCCTGCATAGATACCTTAGCGTTAATGTTTGATGTTAGTCCATCGACAGTTTCAAGTATAATTCACAGTGTTGTTCCAATCTTGTGGAGATTTTTTCATAATCAGGTTTCTTGGCCTAGTATTGCAGAATGGCATGCTTTACGAGGAAATTGGCCCGCGTTTCCCGATGCTGTAGGGTGTATTGATGGAACACCACATGAGATTTATCGTCCCGAAGTGGAGCCCCAACGGGACTTCTACAGTGGTCACCGCCACTACCATCTGATGAACACACAGTTAGTAGTAGACAATATCGGAAATATTGTTTTTCTGCAGGCTGGTTTTCTTGGGGCAATGAATGATGCTGCCAATTTCATTTTGATGGAAAGGATTGGACCTGGGACAAACAATGATATGCCCCCCCCGGTGCAGTGCTGTTGGCAGACAAAGGATACGCAGATGTTGTGCCATTATTAACACCTTTTCGTACTGCACAGATTAGACGTTTGCCGAGACAAGACCAAAGGCGAGCACGCAGGTTCAACCGCAGGCTGTCCAGATGCCGAATTATTGTAGAGCACACGATTAAACATCTGAAGACATACCAGGCAGTCGGCAGCATATGGCGCCATCCCCGATGGTTTCAGCCAGTGGTAGTAGAGTTATGCACGTTCTTAGCCTAGCGACACGTTGTACTGTTCGATGATACGATAGATTCATGATTCATTCTCAAACAAATCGACCAAGGAAAGCAAAGGGACGCCTAGAGTTTCGAATGTCTAGAGGCAGTGTGAAATAACTATTAAGTACTGTATAATGACTTACAATTTGCGTGTAATCATCATTGTTTGTCAGTTTGTGTTTTCATCGAAAATTAATATGCGTGTTTGTGAAATTTGCATACTTAGTGGTATTTCCCACTATAGTAGGGTCATTAGCATATGGAGTGGAGTTATGTGAAAGATGTCTATAGATCGTTTTCACTCACGTGATCGGTGGCCCCATGAAACAATACGAAATATTTGAATAAGAAAGAGCTAATTCCCATACCGTACACCAATATGGCCGCCATTTCATTGTTTTGGTACACCAATATGGCCGCCGTGACGTCAGGTGAAAACGATCTATTAAGCAGGTAACGCGTTTATTTTGAATGACAGAAAATAGATTAATTTTATATAATTAATATAATTTTATTAAATAATAAGTTAATATCAAAATACGTGCTTTGAAAACGTATTTCCCTTCGATTAATTTAGGACGACCAAATAAATTGTAACGGCCTTCGCCATCGGATTGGAGTTATCTTCAACGACGGTACCGTAGGGTAATTTTTATTAATACTAGCAACTGGTAATTGATAAAACATAGGCTATACTTACTAAATATTTAGTAAATAGTTATTTCTTTAGAAAGTTTAACCATTATAGCCTGCAAAGCCGGCGCTCTGGGGAGAGGCGAAAGATGTGAGAGAGCATGCTACTGTAGTCCTTAATTTTTTTATTTATGCGTACTGTACTCGCTGATCAAAATTCCCATTGGCTATAGCCGTAGCTAATATAAACAGCTAGCTGCTGCCCCTCTGTGCTTGCCCCAAATGTCTACATTTTTAACACAGCGCGACTTTCTTATTTTTGCTGTGTGGCAATAAGTTAAAGCCGTAATACCATATTAAGAATGCCACAGTTTTGACAAAGGTTTTAAAAGCATGAAAACTGAACGAAAGCGAACTCGACGCAGTGTGACCGCATACTGCCGCCCGGCTTTGCAGGCTATTATACCCTAAACAACTCAGGCTGTGGGAATTTGATGCCATTTGTGTGTGGTGAGTCGCCGTTCATTAAAATTTGCTTTGTTTGTCTCTATCTGAACAGGTATATTTACATTTTACAAAAGGTTTTGAATAAGGGCATAAAAATATTTAGACATTAATTTATTCTAATACATAATTTGTGATACATCAATGTCTGTTTGTTTGTTTGTTTGTTTGTTTGTTTGTTTGTTTGTTTGTTTGTTTGTTTGTTTGTTTGTTTGTTTGTTTGTTTGTTTGTTTGTTTGTTTGTTTGTTTGTCTGTCTGTCTGTCTGTCTGTCTGTCTGTCTGTCTGTCTGTCTGTCTGTCTGTCTGTCTGTCTGTCTGTCTGTCTGTCTGTCTGTCTGTGTCTGTCTGACATTTTCATGAAAGTATGTCGAATTGGAGAGAACAGAGCAAGGTTCGAATTAACTATTGAAAACTGGTTCGTGAATTTTAAAAAAGTTCCATCAGTATAATGCCTGATTTTTTACCCCCATTTTAAAGTAGTAATCAATGCCTTAAAAATGTAAATACTAATACTCTCAAGAAACAAAAAGGTTTATTTTTTGTAGAGATCTTGATATCCGTGTGTAACATGCCTGATTTTAGTTTTTCTCACAGTCTTTTCTTCTCTTTGAAACTCCCACAGCTTATTGTAGTGTGCTAGGTCTTTGCCGTGTTCACATTTATTCTGTGCCATAGTGGAAAGTTTGCGTGGGTGCAAGTGGGTGCTCGAAAAATGCTTCCACGGTACCACTGACCACTTAACGTAAACTATTTCATGTACGCTGTGTCGCTTTTTGTTTTAAAAGGAAAATCATATCATAAATAATTATAATGTATAAAACAGTTAATCTGATCCCGGACGTACCATGTGCTTCCATCAAAAACAGGTTGGATTTTGGTCCAATCGTGCGAGTAGGGTTTATTTTGGAAGAGAAAAACAAGGGTCTTTGGATTTGGTAAAATAAATATTTTTTTTTAAATGTGTGTTCATGTGTTATTGTATTAGTGGGGGGTGGGGGGAAGGGTTATTAGTAAAGGTTAGTATTCTGATAAAATAAAATTAAAGATGGAAGGGAAGGGGAATTTTTTTGTTACAAGCTGAACCGAGTAGGGGGTTGTTGGTTCTGGTTGCTTAAAATATTTTGTTTTGGAAATATATTTTTTTAGTTAATATAATATCGCGAAAAATCTGAGGTTACACCCTGCATACGACAACACGTCACCAACGAGATTTAAGGATTAAAGAAGGAAGAAACAGATGGAATAGGATGTGCAAAACCCGGGTGCTGAAGTAGAAAGAAGCCAAAAAACAGATATTTGCGGAAAAGAGCTGTCTGAATTTTGCCCAATAAAGCCATGAATCATCAGGTTCCAAGCATGACTGGGAGGCATGTTTCTAGCTCACTAGCAAGCCCTGGAACGACATGCCTGCTTTTGAAATAAAAGATTGCCAAGAGACGGTTGGTATACGAGTTAGGTGGCCCGAGGGAAGCGAAAAATGTTTTGAACTTTTGTATTTTTTAAAAAAGATATTCGTCAGCAAAACGGCAACCGAAGTTTTTTTTAAAATTATAAAGAGAAATCCGTAAAAATCGCGTAAAATTTTTTTTAGAAACCAGTAAAATGTAGAGAAATACGCTATATATTCCCGTAGGGTTAAACTGGTGATATATAATACGTAAATACACAAACTGACAAGAAAGTTTGGAAAACATTTTTTGTAGGTATGGCGTCAGCACTAAGCTGCTAAAATTTTTGAGGAAAAACTACACAAAAAACTCATGGTAATCGGCAAATATATAGAGAAATAACAGTGACATTGATACGGCAACATTAGAAATTAATTTAAGGTTAATTGGTATAAAAAATGTAAACAAATACTTACAAAGACTTTCCCACCGCGTCAGAAAAGGGCCGGAAATAGACTTTAGACGAGACTAGCTCTGCCAAATCTGGACCATTCTACTTAACTAACATCGTTCCAGTTGATCATCCAGATCTGACTGACGTCAACGGTCAAATTGGAGGTGGTGGAGTGTCTATTTATTACTCCCATGGTTTCCAGCTTTTGTTTTTCAGCTACGTTCACACTGAGCTCTAATATAACTAGATGGGGCTAGACTAGTTCCTAGTCCTTTTTTTCTCTCGATAATTTATTTTGGTGACGTCACAGAATAGGGATCGAGCGAGAGGAATAGCGGAAAATGACTCATCTTTATCCATCATGATCCTGCTGGAGCAGCTCGGATTCTTTAATCTTTTATATGAACGAGGGCACTGCGGTTTAAAACTAACTTCTTCTTGAGAGCAGACAGCAAACGAGTAGGTTTCTTAATTTTACATTGCGTTAAAAGGTTGTTACATACGAGGCTTTATAAAGTAGTGTTCGGCGTAGGAAGTGATTGTGTTGTAACACATTTATACAAATCGAAATGTGCTACTTTCACCTTGCTATATTTCATATGATGTTATAAAGAATTGTGCAGATCGAGATGAGTGTTATCTGCCTTGGTTTTCCTTGCCACGGCCGGCTGGTGTCTGTATAACTTTGGGGCCAAGCAAAACATTTTACTCCAGGCCTCTCACAATTTCCGTCTGCCGCTCGACGTTAAAAAAAGGGATGGGGATGGGACATGGGGCCGAATTTAGCGTGCCAGCTGTCAACATGTCCTCTCACTTAAGAATGACGATAATCATCATTTCTTTACACAGACAAATATGATGATTATCATGATACTCAAGTGAGATTCTGTTCAACATGCGGGATGTTAAACTTGAACACATAAAGCTAAAAATCCTAGAGGGGTGTTGTGGTCGGGGTATGAGAGGTGAGTCATTTTTCCGGAGGGTTGTGATTTGATTAGGTTTAGGGTCACTGGGGGTGTTGTGGTTAGGTTTAGGGATTCCGGGGGTGTTGTGGTTAGGTTTAGGGTTTCCAGGGGGGTTGTGGTTAGGGTGGGGGTGTGGGGGTAGGGAATTTATTTTTAAAAATGATGATTATTGTCATTTCTAGGACATTTCACAAATGACGATAATCATCATTTCGAGATGAGAGAATATGCTGCAGCTGTATGCTGACGTGACCACTACCTAAGATGGCCGCCACTATCTTTCATAGTTTCATAAGCTTTCGTAGATTGAAAACAGACAAAAAGAGAAGATTTTAACGTATTTAACGTATTTTAACACAAGAAGTTCTCAATAAGGTTTAAGACGCTAATTTCTTCCATTTATTTGTATTACTGAGCTGTAAAACTTAAATTTCATACCGAATGATTGTTTTTCGTTAGTATTTACGAATTAGTATAGGTAATCATATGATAGCGAGTACAATTAAAGATTTACACTGCAAGTGATATTTGAAAATTTTGCCAAAATTGCACGAGCCGTTAGGCAAGCGCAATTTGTCATAATTTTCAAATAGCACGAGTAGTGTAAATCCTTAATTGTACGAGCAAAATCATGATTACTCATTTATTATATGCATGACAAAATTACGACACGTACGCTTCGTACTCACTCACACCTTTAAAAACATCTTGTTTCATTACTTGACAAGAAACATTTTTACTCTGGGTGTTCTCTGTACTCATTTCAAAATATTTACATGGAATTTTTAGTTCATAGTGTACCACAAGTCGTTGGAAATGTGAAAACTTTCCATTGCAGAATTGGCCACCATTTTGAATTTTATTGTCAACATCGTTCCCAGGGCCTTCTCTATTTTTGTTAATTGTACTGCAGTCCAATTAATAAAATAATTGTACTCTCAACCAATCAGAATGTAGTAATTTTGTCATGCATATAATAAAGAATTTAATTTTAAGTCTTAAATTGTACCTTTGATACTAATTTTAATGCCATAACTCATTCCCGTTCGAGGGCTTCCCCAGAGGTGAATAAAATCGTCTGGAGTTTGCCGAAATAGTTGGAGGGATAGTTTATAACTCATTCCTGTCCGAGGGCTTCCCCAGAGGTGAATAAAATCGTCTGGCGTTAGCCAGAATAAAATACTAAAGACCAATTCGGACAGGAAAGAGTTGACGATATTTCGTGTTGTGCACTTGCCACTTTTTGTCTATATAAGTATATTTGTTGTTGGACAGTAAAAACTAAACCGGCATCCATCCCCCCTGCACAGAATTATTTTGTATTATGTACTACCCCCGCTTAATCTGACCGTGCTGACGACAAGATTGCTTTTGCCAGTCAACTTTGGGACTGGGAACAAGTTCTAAGGCCGCAATGCGTCATATGTTCCACAATACAATACAATACAATACAATACAATACAATACAATACAATACAATACAATACAATACAATACAATACAATACAATAAACTTTATTTAACGTGGACAAATACACTTAGCTATATTCAGCTAATTTGCAGGTATTGCCACGAAACTAACCTAATCTAAAACATATACAAACTAACAGAGATTATGATCTAAGTAATATAAAAAAAGGTAAAAGAATATAAAAATAGTTAAAACTATTAGCAACTATGGTAATTGTAAAATTTGCTCAATGTCAATGTTCTTTATACTATTCTTAAAAACGTTATAGCTCTCTGCAGATCTTGTGTCCAGAAGGGCGTTCCATAACTTGGCTGCTTGATACCTCCATGACTTTAGCCCGTACGTGGTGGTATTGACCTTCGGGAGTCTCAAAATATCTTTCCCTCTCAATGCATATACGCTTTGCCACTACATAAGATAGCAGCGACTGGCATAAATTTTTTACTGCTGGCCACAGGGAATGCCCTATCTAATAAGCCATTTGCACGATGACGTGAGATGGTGTTGGGTGACTACAACTACCAGAATGCTTTGCCAGTATTCTAGGGTTTCGGCTAAAAGGGATGACTCAAAAGGACCCGTCCAGTCCTTTCGCGGCTTTTCCAAAATATGTGTTTTTTATCCAAATTTGTCGTCAAGTTTCAGTGAGTCTCAAGATTTTAGCAATCTTTTTGATACCCTAACCACAACATAAACTCTAACCCCAAACAGAAATCTGGTTTACCCCCTAGCTTTGGAAAAACATATTTGACGATATATTTTGGAAAAACCGCGAAAGAACTGGACGGGTGCCTTTGAGTAATCCCTTTTAGCCGAAACCCTAGAATACTGGCAAAGCATTCTGCTAGTTGTAGTCACCCAACGCCTTCTCACGTCATCGTGCAAAAGTCTATTCATATAGAGATTAGTTGCCTTACCTTTATCACAGAATAAAGAACAACCAGAAGTCCGACTCGCATGAAAACTTTTTTCTCAATGAGCAATTCGCCGTCCTACGCCATCCTTGGTAAGTTCCACCGGCACTTTTGACGGTCAAATTATCCGGTAGAACTTACCGGGATGGCGTCGAATGAAGAGTGATGGTGACGCGATGACGATGATTGAGATGCCGGGAGGGTAAAAAGTGCCGGTGGAACTTAACAGGATGGTGTAAAATGGCGACGTTTGACGTGCGCGAGGCAACATGCGCGAGGTACTTCTGGTTGTTCTTTATTCTGGGCCTTTATGCTCTCTTGATGTATTTTGATATATTCCAGGTTGATGTCTCATAATATCGAGATCTCTTTTGTTTTCAGGAAAGACATTTGTTGCTACTTGGACTGAAAATCTGATGAAAATCGAGAAATTGTTTCCCACCAATGTGAAGACAACCAATGGCAATAAAGGCGCGCCCGCGACGCTTTGTCAGTGGTCTGAAGTCCTCAACATCCGGGTCTTATCTTGTGTTTAACGTACACCACGTGTGCCCCGATTGTGTTAATGGTGAAACCGGACAATATTTCGGTAAGATAATTTGGGGATGGTGGGTGGGTTTAGCCAGAGGCCCGAAATTTATTGAAACAAAATTCCAGTATTTCGTCTTTAGTTCTTTAATACAACCGTACAAGCTTTAAGCCCTAATCAAACAAGAACGGTGGGGTGGGCTTAGCCAGAGGCCCGTCCCCCCGTCTTTTGGACGGGCAAAAATTTATTAAAATAAAACTCCAGTATTTCGTCTTTAGTTTTTTAATACAACTGTACAAGCTTTTCAATTCAAGCGTAAATACTCATACTGGGAGAACACAGACGAACGCTTTGAATGTTGTAACAGTAATATACATTCTTTAATCTAAGACACCGGAAAAAAACAACCCCAAAAAACCCCCAACAAAACAAACAAATAATAATAGGTAAGCTAGAATCATGAATGAACGTACGTCGAAAACTCAGTGGTCCTGATTGGCCATTCTTGACGTAACCTGGTCCAGGACGTGTGCAGGGGTTCGAATGTATGTTTGGTATGCGTTACTTTCCCGTCGACCGAGAGTCTTGATGAGGTGGTCAGGTGTCCCAAGTTGTGCTGCAGTCGTGGCTGCTCCGATACGGAAGCTATGACCCGAAAAATTCCCTTTAAGCCCCGCGCGAGCTGCTGTCGGTCGTAACCAATCTGTCAGAGTGGGGCGCGTCAATGGAGAACCGTTTTGCCTCCTGAAAAGTGGACCTGGCGTGTTACCGCGTTTGCAGAGAAACTGAGTCACTGCGTGTACAGCGCAGACGTCGGATCCCGCCGAGCCTATTCGCAAGGTAAAACCTTTGCGAAAAGGATCTGTTTTGGATGTTTTGATCCGCAGCAACATGTACGTAGGGTTCTCATGGCGATCTCGGTTTTGGTCGAACTCGCCCGGCTTAGGAACCGTGAATTCGCCAGACCGAAGAAAACCCAAGAATCCCACACAGCATGCCGCCCAAAATAAGGCGTCGTCGTAGCGATCCAAGTGTAACTGACTGCGTAGCTTTCGTAGCACAGTAGCTGTTATAGGTAGGCGCTGTCTGGTTGGCTGACTACGGAGGCGCTTTATATCTCGGACGACTCGTTCCAGACGCGGTCTGTTTTCCAACGGGTTGCCGAAACCTTGCTCTATATGCAGGGGACGAACTCCGGATAAATACACTTTTACGGAATTTGGGTGGAGAGACTGAGCCAAGTGCGCCGAGAAGAGCATCATGGTCCATTCCGAAGCTGGACACGGGAGTCCTGGTGGTGCGAGCTGTCCGGTGTTGAAGCAAAAGTCAATGAAACTGCGTTGTGCGGTGTCGTACGTGCGTCGCGTGTTCTTCGCAATCCCTTGGTACATAAAATTCAAGGTCTGTTGTTGCAGATGAGGGACGTCAATCGCTCCAGGATATCATCGGGGACGGTTACTAGCGTCGGGGACGCGGTTGGCACTAGGCGGAAGAACTCCTGTAAACGAGAGCGAGAGAGGGCGTCAGCGACTTGGTTGTGTACGTGTACAGCTGTTATCGTAAAGTTATAGCGGGAAACGATCAAGAATAGATGGCGAATTAGATGCATGATATTTTCATCTTTTGATGTGCCGGAGCGCAGAATAGCCACGACGCCCGCGTTATCGCACTCGACTCGAACGCGTTTCTGATGCCATTGAGCTCCCCACACATCACAAGCGAGTACAATCGGAAACAATTCCTTGTACGCAATATTTAGAGGCTGTTGAGCATGCTTCCAGACGCCATTGAACCATAAATTGTTGTAACATACCCCAAAGCCTAGTGAACCGGACGCATCTGTTGAGATATTGGACATCCGGAACAAGTTCCCATTCAGGGCGTTCATAAAAACTAATACCGTTCCAATCGCCTACTAGTTCCCCCCACCACTGAATATCCAGTTTGCAACCACGGTTCAAACGAAATAATGATGCCGCTGAGCCAGACCTGTTAGTGCGTTAAAAAGTCTCCGTAAAAATGTTCTTCCATGCCGTACAACCAAACTAGCATGTTGTAGTTTACCCGCTAAGGATTCCAATTCCCGTTTAGTGCATGATCGTTTGTTCTTCCATTGCGTAAGTAAGGTTCGTAATTCTTCCACTTTCTCTTCTGGAAGACGAGCTGTACATGCGATGGAATCTAGTTCTATGCCCAAAAACGTAATGCATGTCACCGGACCAACACACTTTTCGGGGGCGAGGGGAACCCCAAGTGCAGGACAAGTTAGTTTAAAAGTGCGTAAATTATCGGCGCATTCAGACGACCCCGGTGCTCAGGCGGTGAAATAATCATCTAAGTAATGTAGTAACCGTTTGATGGCATAATTATGATGTAAGACCCAGGCTAGCATATCGGCAACTGAGTTTAAAATGAACGGAGCAGAACGGAGGCCAAAAGGCAAAGTTAAGTCCATAAAGTAATAGGCGCGCCACTTCATGCCCAACAGATAGCGATCATCGGGGTGCACCGGAATAATGCGATACGCACTCTTAATATCCATTATCGCCATGAGCGCCCCATACCCAGACTCGACCACTAGCCGAATGGCATCGTCGAATTTGCAGTATTGTGTATGGCACGTTTCCGGATCGATGCCATCGTTCACGCTAAACCCTGTCGGGTGTGAAAGGTCTAGAATTAAACGCCAACTATCAGACGAGGATTTCTTAGGGATAACCCCAAAGCGACTTATATGAAGATTATCAACAGGTGGTTTGACGAAGGGACCGGCCAAGCGTCCTAGTTGAATCTCTTTCAACAAGTATTCATCAATGATTTCAGGGTGCTCGTTTGCGGATTTACAGTTTGTCTCAGCTTATTTAAGGCGAGCTGCGTTATTAAAAAGTAAATGGAAGCCATTGCGTAAACCGTCCAACACATATGTAGTCTTTTTGCGGTCTGGGTGGCCCAGCAATTCCATAGCAAAATGTTCTACGTTGATTGGAGAAACTACGTTAATTGGAGGAATCGCTGGTGCTGGCTGTAACAAAACTAAACGATTAATTAAAGAATGTGTAGAAGGGCCGGTTGGCGACTTAGTTGGTGGCCCAGTTGCCTGCTCTCCCTGGCGGGGAGCGAGATCTTGGGCGTGGCCTACGACGGTTACGTTGAGGGCAGTCGACGCTGCGGTGAAACTCGGTACAGCCGGGGACATCGCACGCGTGACGGAAATTGCAGTTGCCAAATCGGCTGGAACACCGACCTCGGTTCCACGAATAGCAAACTTTGGTAGAGAAGGTGGACCCCCGGGCCTCCCTGTTTTATTGGCGAAAGGGTTGAGGTTCCATGGATGGTGTGGAAACAGCCAAACCGGCGGTATGGTAATTATAAAGGTCAGTTCTCATGGCACTCCAATCGTTCAAACCATAAGCAACTGCTTCCTGACGAAACGCCCTATCATAATTCAGCCAGGCATTACCACTGAGTCGACGGGAAGTGCGCAGTATACAACGCCATATATGCCAATAAGTCAGACGACCGAAGGGGGTTGTATGCGGTTACCACTGACATATAGCTAACGAAGCATTCTACCCAGGTGACGACGTCCGCAATCTCCTTCCTTTCCTTTTGGGGTGATGGGCTGGGTATTAATTGGTTACCCACAATAGAAAATAGTGCTTGGCTAGATG